>WNWU01000018.1:9086552-9180123 GCA_012654045.1 Ptyas mucosa | reverse complement strand
ATATATATATATATATATATATATATATATATATATATATATATATGTCTCTCTCTGTGTGTGTATGTGAGTGTTTCTATCGAGACACCTGGTCTACCCCAACATGTGGGAGGAGGCATTCTGCTCCCTTTCACCTTTAAGTTCCAATCCAGGAGCCCTCAAGCAGTCGCATTCACGACAAACCATTTTATACCAAATTTATATTTTGCTGATAAAGAAATACACACACACACACACACACACATATATATAAGGTAGAGGTTCCCCTTGCACCTATGTACTAGTCGTTCCCGACTCTAGGGGGTGGTGCTCATCTCCGTTTCAAAGCCAAAGAGCCAGCGCTGTCCGAAGACATCTCCGTGGTCATGTGGCTAGCATGACTCAACGCCAAAGGCGCACAGAACGCTGTTACCTTCCCACCAAAGGTGGTCTCTATTTTTCTACTTGCATTTTTGACATGCTTTCGAACTGCTAGGTTGGCAGAAGCTGGGACAAGTAACGGGAGCTCACCCCATTAAGTGGTACTAGGGATTCTAACCGCTGAACTGCTGACCTTTCGATCGACAAGCTCAGCATCTTACCCACTGAGCCACTGCGTCAGTGGGTAAAAACGCTGATATTGAAATAGATAGATAGATAGATAGATAGATAGATAGATAGATATAGATAGATAGATATATAGATATATAGATATATAGATATATAGATATATAGATATATAGATATATAGATATATAGATATATAGATATATAGATACACACACACACACACACACACACACACACACACAGAGTATATATGTTTTCTGAGGTTTTTGCGGGTGTTTGTATGTAGGCCTTTGGTTATTCGGGTTTTCTCCTGTGTAAAATTGGAAGTGTCTTGGTGACGTTTCGACGAAGTCTCATTTGTCATCTTCAGGCTGGTGTTCTCGGCTTCGTGCTTCCAGGAGCAATGTGTGATTGCAGATGTTTCTTCCTTTTAACTGCCAGTGGGGGTGGGAGCTGATTGGGTGGGAGCATGGCTGTGTTCTGATTGGGTGGAGGTGTGCTTTGATTGGTTGGGGGCCTGGCTGTGCTCTGATTGGATGGGGGGTTGGCTGTGCTCTGATTGGCTGGGGGTGTGCTCTGTTTGGGTGGGGGCTTGGCTGTGCTCGGGTTAGTCTGAGTTGCAGGGGGATTTGAGCTGGTGAGCTGCATTGCTGTTGTTTGGCTTCGCGTTCGTGGTCGTGCCACATCTACGTGGTGGGTGTCAGTTTGCTTCATGTATGGATTGGAGGGGTTTAAATTGACCAATGATGCAGCTTTGGTCTGGCTTCTGGTCTGTGGCCGTGCCTCATCATCGGTGTGGGTCTGGGTTTGCTTTTTGCGTGGAAGTGTGGTGGTGATATCCTGTGTGGTTTTCGTGAGTGTGGGTCTGGTGTCATTCTTTGTGTTAAGGACTCGTTTGTCAATAAGGGCGGGTTTCTAAATGGCTGGTAGGAGGGAGGTATCATCTCGTTTATTCATGCTGTGTGGGCGTTTTTCTATCTCGATGGCTTCTCTGATTATTCTGTTGTTAAAGTGTTCAGTTTTGGCGATAGTTCTGGTCTGGCTTTAAGGTGTTGGACCAGGGAAGAAGTTGGTTTCTCTTTTCTGACTGAGTTCTTGTGTTCTTCAATGCGTGCACTTATTCTTCTGTTGGTTTGTCCGATGTATGTGGTGGGACAAGCAGTGCATGGGATTTCATATACTCCTTGGTTTTCTAACTCAATTTTGTCTTTGGGGTTTCTTAGGATGGTGGATATTTTTCGGTTTGTGCAGAATGCTGTCTTGATGTTGTGTTTGTGAAGGATCTTGCTAATTCTGTCTGTGGTGCCTTTTATGTAGGGGAGGAGGGCTTTGCCATTTTCTTGTTCTCTGTCCTGGATTTTAGTGGGGGTTTCTTTTTGAATTAGGTTCGCTTTTACACAACTATTTTTCCTTTTTTTGATAAACATTTGTTTTTTGCAAGACAAAACATAATATCCACTACCTTTCAGCATTTGCATGCTGAAATCTTAACATTTTCCATCCATTTTCCTATCTATTTGATATAATTTTTCACCCTTTATATATAATTTGTAATTGTTCAGTCCATTTTCCTTGACATTTGATACATTAATGTTCAGATCCATACTCTTTCTTGCATCATGTGGTTGAACATTCACTACAAATCAATTTGGTTCTCATCCAACATTTCTACTTCATTTGCATTTAAAAGTAATAATTCATTTCTGCAACCATATTTATCTAACATTACTATAAGCACTCCTTAAATATACAGTATACTGATAAATTCAGTAGAAAACCAAAGGGACATCACATATTTCCATCTTATTTCCAACTCAATATTGAACGTATCATTATTATTGCTATACAAAGTACTGTTTCTGCTAACCTGTCATGTTGGTTTCATTGAAAATCATTTCATTATTTTTATTTGTAATTCCTTTCACTTTTTTATTTAGCCCTATTCACCCAGTACTAAACCTATTACATATTTCCATCAAAACAATTCTACATTTTCTTGTGCTTCTTTTAAATCTTACTCCCTCTTTGACTATGTTCTATCTGTCTGTTTATCTGTCTATTTTATGGTATTTTTTTCTTTCATCCTAGTTTTATGCCATTCAGTCTCATATATGCATTTTTCTCAATCATTTTCCTTTCATTTTATTATTTCACTAATACCTTTTTAATGCAGCTATTAGCATTACTCCATTTCTGTAGTACTCAGTAACATAATTCTTTTCACTCTGTTGTGCATAGTTTATGCGTTACTCTTTCTTTAGATTCATTTTTCATTCATTCTATCCTGTAATACTTCTTCATATGGATCTTGTATTTAAACCAGACTAAGAAATCAACTCCAAGGAAAGATTAAGATTAGCTATAACAGAATGTTGCAAAATCATGTTGTACTACTCCTCGTTCTTACATAATTCAGTAGGAATTAGGAAGGTGTCTCTCTGAGCCACTTCCAAATGTTATCTGTACATTCTGGACTTAAACAAAATACTTTACTCTTTGTTGCCATGGTAATGGAATTTGCATATCTGCCAAGGTTATCCTCCTTACTTTCTATTAAACCATTCTTGGCACCACCAATGGTCTGTTTACATTCTGAACCTTTCAGCACCTTTTTCTCTAATTCTCTCAATATTTCATCAAAAACAATTGAATCAATCATTTTTAATATTTATATTTTAAAGGAAGATTTCTTACTTTTAACTTATGGGCATATGAATAGATGTGAGTTGATCATGTGTTTGTAATAAACAGACTTTTCCTAAACTGATACTGACCAGCCACTATTGTCATTCATTCTTGGATCTCCAAATAGACCCATTATTTTTTCTGTACTTTTGTTAGCTTGTTCCCACCAATCCATTCAGGTGGGAAAGTCATTTTTCTTTTGAATAGCACTCCTTCAGAATATAGCAAAATTTTCCCCAAATTAATCTCTGTTTCTTTCATTAACATTATTCAGTGGAGCACAACATGCAACCACATCCAAATTAGTGAAATCACAAAACCTAAATGATGCTACTTCATACTTTTTGCAATACATATTTTAGTCTTTAATTTATATTTGAGCCCTCACCTTCATTTCTCCAAAATACAGTATTTTATCAATTCTACTCCAGAAGATCAGGCTACTTTCCTTCATTCCTTCCTTCATTCCTCCCTCCTTCCTTCTCTCTTCTCTCTTCCCTCTTCTCTTTATGCTTTTTAACATTTACACCTTTTAGATTCCATGTCAAAATTCTAGTTATCATTAGTGAATGAACATGAAATGTCATCCCTAGATAATTTCCTTGGCTGCAAATCATGACTTTGGTTAATCAAAGACTCCTTCTAACAGTGTTCCAGATTAGCATATAAACTAGGTGAAGGATATAACCCTACCCTATTTCACAATTAAAACCATGATATTTTAATTCTAGTAGGAAAGAATCATGTTAGTTAAGATGGAGCTGTAATTAAATTAATATGACTTTTATATTCACCTTCAAAAAGTGGAGTAGTAATCATATAGTTCTTCACCTAAACGCCCATCTTCAAACTATACAGAAATCAATTATCTCAACAAACCAGCAGAAGGGCTATAAAATGTTGTGAACACCACTCTAAGAATTCAAGCATCAGGCCATTTCCTTCCCCCTCCCCATTCCACATACTAGGTAGTGTTCTGAACAGTTTATTCTAAATTATCCCTTAATTATCAATCTTTAGGGAACAAAGTCAGCCAAACATGTATGTATCTAATCAATTTACTTGACTGATCTGCCTAAATTCAATTATTATTAATTTTTTTGAGTGACAAAATGCTAGTAAAGAACAATTCAGGATTTGCTAGAAATGTTTCCAAATGACAAATGTTTTTCTGATTTACCCTGTCCTGACAGATACAGAGTTAAAGGTGGACCTCCAAGACTGAAAATACCTCTTGAGGATCAGGGATGTTAGCAACTTGAAGAGGGTGATAGGCACTGGTGTCTACAGGTTATGAAATCGAGTTGATGCGATGTCATTTTGGTTCTACTGTAGCTTAGTTATCTGTTGCGAAGACTTCATGTGTGATTAGTCAATTTGCAGAAGACAGCAAACCTTATCAGGCGCACGTTGCGATCTTCCTGTCAACTCAGGAAATATGAATAAGAAATTTAAGATGAGGTGTCACATCTTCGTATCAAACTCCAGTTCACTAGCACCTATGGCTTGGGAAACTCCTTCTTCCTTTCCAAACTTTAATACACACGAAGATAAAGGCAAATGTTTATTTCTATAATACTGTTCTGGTAACGTTTGTTTATATTAGCATATTTTATTGTTACAAAATTCTGTTTGAGCATAATAAGGAGAAGAGAAAATCCTTATAGGCAGGTTTACATAAAATGCACTCATTATTAATAAACAGAAAAATTAGAAATATTTGCCATCCAGTTTTTTCAAATATAATAAACATTTTGAGCTTCAGGAATATTAATAAAATTTATATAAATAAAATAAAATATAAATTGTTTCATAGGAAGTTTTACACACCCAAACATATATTTCTTCAATATTTTAATGACTTTAAAATATTGAATACAAATAGAAAACACAGTAACAATTTTAAAACATACAGTAAAGAATATTTGTAGAAGAAGCTACTTTGCATGAGGTCTATACGTTTTACTGCTATTTTTCAAAAGGAGCTTATTGGATGTTATATTATTAATAAAGGCATATACAATGGGAACATCTCTCCTCTTTCTGAAACTTAAAATTCATGGTTAAGTTAGAAAGATAAATTGCATCCTGCAAATCAATACAGAGCATAAACGTGGCATATTAAAGGGCTTTGTATGCTTTCTCACAAGGAAGAACAAATCAGCATCTCTAATTTTATCTTCTATTTTCGCAAAGATATTTCAACTGTACACTAACTTACTGTACTGTACATTAACTTCTGTACTGTACACTGTACATTAATTTTTCTTATTTATTTTTCCAGCAGCATACACAGTCCTTGCTTTAGAAGAAAATGTGTTGTAAACTTTCATAACCCTTTTGATAGTATTTTGAAAGTGTTTTTTCCTTTAAAGGCTTAAAAACCCTCTATCTTACAATCAAGTTACTTCTATATAACAATCATTGCAAAACAAGCACTCTAGAGACAGAGATTGGATTTGCACATTACACTAACCCACCGTTAAATATGAAACCAGATAAAGCATGTCCGACTGAGGTAAAAACAAAGGAAGATGGAAACAAGCCAGCCCTGCCTGAAAGGTGGGCTACGTTCTCCATAAGGTAAAGCAGAATGAAAAAACTAAATGTAAGGTTTGAGTCTTGTCCTTATAAATAAGGTAAGTTTGTGATTAACCACTTGCTGAAATTCTTTTGGTACTTCAGTGGCTTTCATCTTTCTTCAATAAATGTTAGTTATTCTCACTCCGTGGATTTTCTTCTGAGCTTATCTAAGTGGTTCCAATCCAGCCTCCAGCTGAAGTTTGATATGAAGTGAGCATAACTATTACTGCCCACAAAAGAGAAAAAAAGAAAGAAAGAAAACCTGTCATATAAAGATTGCTTAGATTCTGATTTACTCTCAATACCTTTCCTGAGTCTCAAGGAGAGAGGAATGTTAAACATAGTCATTCGATTCTTTTGACCAACAGTGCCGGGGATTGAATCTGGAGACTGCTGTAGGCTTATGCTTACATTTCTGATGTGAATTGCACTTATCATATATTTAAGGTCAGCTCTAGCATATAAGGGAGTCCTCAACTTTCAATGGCAATTGTGTGTGACTGCATCGCTTAGCAACAGCAATCCCTGCAGTCCCAGTTGCTGTTGTTAACTGAATACCATGGTTGTTAGCTGGGGTAACTTCCTGCTGGCTTCCCACAACCAAAGTCAGGAGGGAAGCAATCAGTGGAAGGGAGTGGGTGGGGGTGTGGGAGAGGGTCAAGGAGGGTGCGCGAGAGGTCCAGTGTGGGAGGGCAGAGCACAGAAGGGCTGGGGGAGATTTACTTCAGCAAATTGCAATCTTTCCTGCCAGCTTCTCATCTGACTGTCTGGGGAAGTCAGCATGGAAAGTTGCAAATGGGGATCAAGTGATTATGGGGCACTTGGCAGCCAGTCGTAAGTGTAAATGGGTTGCCAACACCCATATAATTATCATGTGAACATAGGGATGCTTAGATGGCCAGAACTCTGAGGTTGACTGGTTGGAACCTGATTCATTTAGTGCCATCATAATTTCAAACAGCAGAACAAAACAACTAAGTCAAGGGCCATCTGTAACAAACTACTCAAAATTTCTGCTCCCGGTTCTCCAGAACTGGTCAGAACCTGCTGAAACCTACCTCTATTCTGAAGGCAAGCCATTTATTCCATTGGTTAATTGTTCTCGCTGTCAGAAAATTTCTCCTTAGTTCTAGGTTGCTTCTCTCCTTGATTAGTTTCCATCCCAGATGCTTCTTGTCCTGTCTTCAGGTGCTTTGGAGAATAGGTTGATTCCCTCTTCTCTGTGACAGCCCTTTTGATATTGGAACACTGCTATCACGTCACCCCAGTCCTTCTTTTCATTAAACTAGACATACCCAATTCAGGGATGGGTTCTACTTATCTTTACTGCCGGTTTGCAATGGGGCCATGCGCATGCGCAGAAGCTTCTGCGCATGCGCAGAAATGTTCTGATGACGTCGGGGTCGGTGGGCAGAGTCTCCCGCCGGTTTTACTACCAGTTTGATAGAACCAGTGCGAACCAGGGGCAACCCACCACTGACCGAATTCCTGCAACTGTTCTTAGTATGTTTTAGCCTCCAGTCCCCTAATCATCTTTGTTGCTCTTTTCTGCACTTTTTATAGAGTCTGAAAATTTTTTTCATGTATTGTGGCAACCAAAATTGGATGCAATATTCCACGTGTGGCACATGTGGTCTTACCAAGGCATTATAAAGTGGCATTAACACTTCCCATGCTCTTGATTCTATTTCTCTGTTAATGCAGACTAGGACTGCTATTCTGGCAGACTGCTGGCCCATATTTAAGTAAGTTATTTATTTATTTATTTATTTATTTATTTATTTATTTATTTATTTAAATTTTTATACTGCCCTTCTCCCAAGGGACTCAGGGCGGTGCACAGCCACAATAAAACAACATATCTCCATAAAATTTAAAAACAGTTTAAAACATATTAAATAATTTGGCCCTTATATTAAAAACTAAAAAAGCTAAAACACCCATTAAAAGTTGTTATTTAAGCCAGCCCAGCCTGTTGAAACAGTAAACTCTTAAGGGCACGGCAAAAGGTACGTAGGTCGGGGATCATATGTATCTCTGGAGGCAATTCATTCCAGAGGGCAGATGCCCCCACAGAGAAGGCTCTCCCCCGGTGGGTCGCCAGTTGACATTGTTTGGCTGACGGCACCCTGAGGAGTCCCTCTCTATGGGAGCATATTGGCCGGTGGGAGGCTATCGGTGGCAGAAGGCGGTCTCATAAGTACCCAGGTCCTAAGACATGGAGCACTTTAAAGATGGTAACCATCACCTTGAATCGCACCCGGAAGACCATCAGGAGCCAGTGCAGCTTGCACAGGAGACGTGTTACATGGGTGCACCGTGTCGCTCCCATAATCACCCACACGGCCGCATTCTGGACCAGTTGGAGCCTCCGAGTGCTCTTCAAGGGGAGCCCCATGTAGAGAGCATTACAGTAGTCCAGACGGGAAGTGACGAGGGCATGAGTGACCGTGCGCAAGGCGTCCTGGTCCAGAAAGGGACACAACTGGTAAATCAGGCAAACCTGATTAAAAGCCACCCTGGCCACCTCCTTCATATGATCTTCTAAAGACAGCCATGCCCCCAGGAGGACACCCAAGTTGTGAGCCCTCTCTGAGGGGGCCAAGTTCTCACCCCCAATAGTCAGCGATGGAGCCAGCTGGCTATACCGGGACGCCGGAAGCCACAGCCACTCAGTCTTGGAGGGGTTGAGTCTGAGCTTGTTTCTCCCCATCCAGATCCGCATGGCCTCCAGGCACTGGGACATCATGTCAAGGGCATCATTGCAGTGGTCTGGGGTGGAAATGTACAGCTGTGTATCATCAGCGTACTGATGGAATTCCACCCAAAAGCCATGTATGATCTCGCCCAGCGGCTCCACATAAATGTTGACCAGGAGGGGTGAGAGGACTGACCCTTGCAGCACCCCACAAACAAGGTGCCTCTAGGTCGACCTCTGTCCCCCTGCCAACACAGTCTGTGTGCGGTCAGAGAGGAAGGAGGAGAACCACCGCAACACGGTGCCCCCCATTCCTAACCCCTCCAACTGGCGCAGCATGATACCATGGTCGATGGTATCAAAAGCTACTGAGAGGTCTAATAGGACCAGGACAGAGGAACAACCCTTGTCCCGAGCCCTCCAGAGATCATCAACCAATGTGACCAATGCCGTTTCCATGCTGTACCCCGGCCTGAAGCCCGACTGGTACGGATCTAGATAGACAGCTTCATCCAGGTACTGGGATATTATCAACTAGGGGTCCAAGATCTCTGTCACAATTACTATTATTGAGCCAGGTACCACCTATACTATGCCTGTGCATTTGATTTTTCTCATCTAAATGTAGAACTTTACTTTTCTCACCATTGAATTTCATTTTTTAAAAATTTATATACCGCCCTCCTCCCAAAGGACTCGGGGTGGTGTACAGCCAATTAAAACATAAATATACAGTATCAGAGTTAAAATTAATTAAAATTCATTAAATAGTTTTGGCCGAATTTTAAAACCTGATTTAAAATCATTCAATTAGATAGCCCCACCTGTCAGAACAGTAGGGTCTTAAGGGCACAGCGAAAGACCCGGAGATCAGAGATGTTACGAATATCCGGGGGCAATTCATTCCAAAGGGCAGGGGCTCCGACAGAGAAGGCTCTCCTCCTGGGTGTCGCCAGCCAGCATAACTTGGCCGACGGCACCCTGAGGAGTCCCTCTCTGTGGGAGCGAACTGGTCGGTGGGAGGCTGTTGGTGGCAGAAGGCGGTCCCATAGATATCCTGGTCCTATGCCATGGAGCGCTTTAAAGGTGGTGACCAACACCTTGAATTGCACTCAGAAGACCACTGGGAGCCAGTGCAGCTCACACAGGAGAGGTGTTACATGGGAGTAACGAGGTGCGCCCATAACTACCTGAGCGGCCGCATTCTGGACCAGTTGGAGCCTCTGAGTGCTCTTCAAGGGGAGCCCCATGTAGAGAGCATTACAGTAGTTCAGACGGGAGGTGACGAGAGTGTGAATGACTGTGGGCAAGGCATCCCGGTCCAGAAAGGGACACAACTGGTGGATCAGGCAAACCTGATAGAAAGCCCTCCTGGCCACGGCCGTCATGTGCTCTTCTAAAGACAGCCATGAGTCCAGGAGGACACCCAGATTGTGAGCCCTCTCTGTGTGGGCAAAGATTCACCCCCAATAGTCAGTGATGGCACCAGCTGACTATAACGGGACGCCAGAAGCCACAGCCACTCAGTCTTGGAAGGGTTGAGCTTGAGCCTATTTCTCCCCATCCAGACCTGCACGGCCTCCAGGCAGCGGGACATCACATCAAGGGCATCATTGGGGTGGTTTGGGGTGGATATGTACAGCTGGGTGTCATCAGCGTACTGGTGGACTCTCACCCCAAAACCACAGATGATCTCAGCCAGCGGCTTCACATAAATGTTGAACAGAAGGGGCAAGAGGACCGATCCCTGCAGCACCCCCCAAGCGAGGCGCCTTGAGGTCGATCTCTGCCCCCCTGCCAACACAAACTGTGAGCGATTGGAGAGGTAGGAGGAGAACCACCGTAGCACGGTGCCTCCAATTCCTAATCCCCTCAACCGCTGCAGCATGATACCATGGTCGATGGTATCAAAAGCCGCTGAGAGATCTAATAGGGCCAGGATAGAGGAGCAACCCCTGTCCCGAGCCCTCCAGAGATCATCAACCAACGCGACCAATGCCATTTCTGTGCTGTACCCCTGCCTGAAGCCCGACTGGTACGGGTCTAGATAGACAGCTTTCTCCAGGTACCGGGGTAGTTGTCATGCCACCACACTCTCAACAACCTTCACCACAAAACGAAGGTTGGAGACCGGACAATAATTTACTAATACAGCTGGGTCCAGGGATGGCTTCTTTCAAGGCAGCGGGAAAGGCACCCTCACTCAAGGAAGCATTTATAATCTCCTGGAGCCAGCCTTGTATAACCTCCCGGGAGGCCAGTACCAACCAGGAGGGACATGGGTCCAATAAACATGTGGCAGCACTAAGCCTACCCAGAATCCTGTCCACGTCCTCGGGAGCCACAAGGTCAAACTCTTCCCAGATAATATTCTCAAGACTCGCTCCTGTCTCCCTCCCCGGACTCATCCAGTCGGAGTCCAAGCCTTCCTGAATCTGAGCGACTCTATCATGCAGGAACTGTACAAAATCCTCAGCTCGACCCTGCAAGGGATCTTCCCGCACTCCCACCCGAAGGAGGGAGTGGGTCACCCTAAACAGAGTGGCTGGGCGGTTCTCTGCAGATGCGATAAGAGCGGAAAAATAGTTAGATTTTGCCGCTTTTATCGCCACTAGGTAGGTCTTGATATAAGATCTCACCTGTGTCCCGTCAGATTCGGATTGACTAGTCCTCCAGACACTCTCTAGGCGTCTTTTCCGACGCTTCATCTCTCTCAGCTCCTCGGAGAACCAAGGAGCCAGTTGAGGTCGGCATCAGGTCAGAGGCCGCAAAGGCACGACGCGGTCCAAAGCCCCTGCGGCCACACTATCCCAGGCGGCCACCAGGTCTTCAATCAAGTCGTGTGCCAGAGTCTCCGGAAATGGCCCAAGCTCCATCTGGAACCTTTCGGGATCCATCAGGCACCTGGGACGGAACCATCTAGTCAGTTCCGTCTCCCTGTTGCAGGGGGAAGCGGCTTGAAAGTCTAAGTGAAGGAGCGAATGATCTGTCCATGACAAAGGTTTAAGGTCTAGGTCCCCTCTACCAAAGATCATTCAGCCACTGACCAGAGATGAAAATCAAGTCCAGAGTGTGTCCCTCTATGTGAGTGGGGCCTTGCACTAATTGGGTCAGGTCCATGGCCATCATGGAAGCCATGAACTCCCGAGCCAACTCTGACGTCTCACCGATGGATGGCAGGTTGAAATCCCCCATAACAATAAGTCTGGGGGTATCAACTGCCACCCCAGCTATCACGTCGAGTAGCTCAGGCAGGGCCGCTGCCATGTGGCAGGGAGCCAGGTACGTAATCAGCAAACCCATCTGCACCCTCTGACCCCACTTCACAAAAAGGGACTCACATCCGGCTATCTGAGGGACAGTGGCCTCCCTCGGACAAAGACTTTCTCTAATAATTGCCGCTACCCCCCCAACCCCTCCCCTGAGCCCTCGGCTGATGAAATGCATGGAAGCCTGGAGGGCACATTTCAGCAAGGGGAACCTCCCCCCTCCTGGCCCAGCCAGGTCTTCGTAATCCCCGCCAGGTCTGCACCCCCCTCCATAATAAGATCACAAATGAGGGGGGCTTTATTAAGTACCGACCTGGCATTACATAACATCAGCCGAGGACCCAGGGCCTGAGACTCTGCAATCCAGGACACAGAAATTTTGTGAGATAGTGCCCAGTGTTCTAGTCTGTCAAAGTCCTTCTGTATCTTGAGCGCTCCTTCTATCCCCTCATCTAAATCATTTGCCATACCCACATTCGCTTAGCATGCTGCACACATATAGTTATGAAGTTTGTAATTGCCCAGGTTATGCTGCCTTTTTCTTGGTTTCTTTTCCTTTCTCTCCCTTGCCACATATATGTACAGTACTTCTATTCACATTCAGCTCATATAGATCATCAGAAGATTATGTCGTGTGGAGCAATGGCACAAGCCTATTAGAATGCAGACATTCACTTCCAGAATTCAGTTTATATAACCTTGGCCATACATTAGAGGGTCAGACCACTCTGACATCAAACTCTGTGCCTGTTCAAGTGGCATGAAAACAGATGGTGCTTCAAGTAACAGCAAGGAAACTATGATAAACAAGACTTAATTCCAAGGCACAGTGCTAAGGTTTTGAAACAATCTATCGCACCCAACCAAGGAAAGGGCTGGCTTTAGCTGCACCAGCGTGTTGGGAATTTCACAGTGCTAGGGGCAAAGTACACTCTCTCAGATGATTAAAGACTGGTATCTCTGAAGCATAGGGGAAGATATCATCTGATGAAGAGTTAATAACAAGAAGCTTGGTGATTATCTGACAAAGTCTCAAGATATCGGAGAAAAGTCTCTGAAAATGCAGTTGGGGGAAGAAAGCTTTGACTGCAGAAGGAGAGGAGAAACAACCCTCCAAATATACCTTATAGATATTTAAAGGTAGCTGTATGTATGTGTGTGTGTGTGTGTGTGTGTGTGTGTGTGTGTGTGTGGGGAGAGAGAGAGAGAGAGAGAGAGAGAGAGAGAGAGAGAGAAAGAAAGAAAGAAAGAAAGAAAGAAAGAAAGAAAGAAAGAAAGAAAGAAAGAAAGAAAGTATTGAGTATTGAGAATGTAAATACAAATGAAACAAAAACAGTGTTGGTAGAGGTTCTCTTCAAAGTCCCATGTGTGGATTCTTCTACACTGTACATCCTACCCAAGTGTGTCCTTGAATTTTGGTAGCAACCAGAATCTGAGAAGGTGCCATTTAAAATTTCCCATAATGCTTCAGAACTTTCAAGTTTTACTCTTTAAACAAGAGCTTTCCAACCAAATCCAACCATCTATCACTGATGGCTTTCAGTAGGCTTTCCAGGAAACCAGCATTAAGATAACAATAAGAGATAAAAGGCCTAGAAGAATGAAAGTGCCTTGGGAAGACCGTCTCGTCCAAAGCAGTCATGCACTAAATCTCAATATAAATGGAGAACTTTGGAGCATGATTTCTAAGGATGATTATTGTGTGCAGATAGGAACATATTGGAAGGTACTGATACTGTAGTCTAAAAATGAGAAGGGATTTTGTAGTGCTATTTTTGATTATACACTCAGGAATAAATGAGATTTAGTGCCAGTTCCTGTCAGTATTGTAACAGCAATATTTATAACAACTGAACTTTACCACTTTATATTTTTCAGAGTATAAGATGCTCCGGAGTATAAGAAGCACATTAGTTTGGGGGAGGAAAACAAGAAAAAAAAACCTGCCTCTGCCTTCTTGATTAGTATTCAACTGGCTAGCGTCCTTGCAACAAACAGCAAACAGCCTGGTCAGCTTCAGCATGTTATCACAGCCTGATTCAGCACGAGTAGTTGATTGGCAGTTGGATTGGCCTCCCAGAATACCACCAATCAGCTGTTCCACGCTGCAGGGATTGCCACAGCTCATTGCCGCCTCGTGTCACGTTTCTGGACTCCACATGCCCCATTTTTGGCCTCTGTGCATCGCATTTTTGGCCTGTTCCAGGCCACCATTTCGAACCGGCCAAAACGCGACACACGAAGGCCAAAAATGGGGCATGTGGAAGCCGAAAATATGACACACAGAGGCTGAAAATGCGTCTCACGGAGGCAGCAATGTACTGTGGCAATCCTCACAGCCTGGAACGGGTCTAAAAGGGAGCGTGCGGAAGCCGAAAACATGACGCGCGGAGGCTGAAAACGGCCAGCGGGTGGATGTGGCTTCAACAACATTCGCTGTATAAAACGCACAGACATTTCCACCCACATTTTGGGGGGGGGGGAGTGTGTCTTATACTCCTAAAAATACAGTATATGCTTATGAATTGTCAGAAAGAAATTAAGAATTTCTGTGGCTTGAGCTCTATCAATGGCATTAGTAGAGAGTTTTATTTAGCATCACTCCATGCCGCATAAGACATTTGTAGGTCTAATGAGAGAGGACTATCGCCATCACTAGAATAATTAACTAATGCTTATTAAAGGGACTGCAACCTTTCACAGAACAAAATTAAAATGTTAACGTAGATCAGGGGTGACAAACTCAAGGCCTGCAGGCTGAATCCGGCCCATGGGGTGCTTAGATCTGGCTTGCGGGGCCACCCTGGAAACAGTGAGAGTGGCCAGCGGTGCCTCTGCCAGTGAAAACAGAGCTTGGGGAGCTCCATTTTCACTGGCAGAGGGCTGCAGGAGGCTGTTGCAGCCGAAAACAAATCCTCAACGAGTGACATGGAGTCAGGCCCACATTGGCCACAGCCACTCCAGCCACACCCACCTGTCATGCCCACCCTGACCACACACCCAAGGTCACACTGATGCAGCCCTCAATGAAATTGAGTTTGATACCCCGACCTAGATGAACAAAATATGAAGGCACAGATGCTATTTTTTCCCCTTTGGATTCAACTTCAATTCATTGGTCTTCCTCATTCAGTACAGCATCATGGCAATAAATTGATTAGGCATCTTACTTCAGTTGGACTGGTGAAAAAGAGCTAGTTCTGTGGTATCAACTTCCTTTAAACCTTCAATGATCTCCATGGTTCCATGTTAAATAACATGAAATCTGGCAGAACTGCAAAGCAGTGTTCTGGTCTAAGACTGTAATAATAATAAATTGTATTGTACAATTGTTCAGAGGCTGACCAGAAATCTCTCAGCACAATTTCTATAGATAGTCATAAAAAAATGAGCAGAACCATCATAAGACTGGACTACCTGCCCCTAATTTAGTCAACCTCTTTGGTGGAGAACTTGAATAAAACCATTGAGACATCAATAAAAATCATTAGGTCCATACTATTCTAAGTTTGAGACGGGAGAGAAGAATGTTATATTTTCCCCTGACAAATATTTTACTTTCTATATGTGTTTGGCTGAAGTGGCTGTGAAATGAGACATAAAGTCCCCAGCTACCTTCTATCTTTCCCCCCAAGATTCTCATAGATGCTGATTATTCTGGAGAGAAATAAAAGCTACTCACTGGTAATCAGTTTCTCCATCTCCCCCACCTTGGAATAGCCAAAAATAACACAATATAGAATAATGTACAGATTTTATTATTCATTAGATTGTATTCACTGAGAAATTAACAGTGAATGAAGCATAATCCATTTGCTTAATTCCCTCCCCCCCCCCGCCCCCTTTTCTTACATTTCCCGCACCTAATTTTTTGTCCCAATAATTGCTGGTCAAATAGATTTTTTAATCTGTATCTATATCTATTAATAAAAACTGGCAATTCTCGTGCCAAAGAGTTATTTATTTTAAGATTTCTTATGCGGGTATTTTATATCTCCCACTGTTCTTTCTCTTTCAGCTGATAATTTCATTGTAATTCTCCCCCCCCCACTTCTATCTCCTTTTGGCCAAAAACCATTACTCAGTTTAAATCATCTAGTATTGCACAGCAATGAAACTAATCCACATGTTAATATTTAATCCAATTTGTCTATTAGTCAATTAACCTTTTAAAAAACATCTGAGATGAATTATTTGCCCTCGTGTTCCTTTCTTGCTTTTCTTTTCTTTTTTCCATATGAAGATAATAGATGTTGTACTGTTCAGCACAATTAGAATCTCTTCCCTTCATCCTCATGTTGTATGATGGAGTTATTCTGCTCCTTGCATGCTTTGGTCCAAAAGTGAAATGATCACAGCGGTGACATTTTCAAAGAGTTCCAGTCAAAATTATTCCATATATGATGCGTGAATGGGGAGAACTCAATATCATAATTGAATCCAAATATTTGCACCCATATTTTCACCTTGGGTTGCATAGTATCAAATGTTTTGAACTTATTTTATATTTATGTAATCTTAACAACTACTGTATATTGTTGAAAATGAAGTTGGAAGATGAATTGGATATAATAAATATTCTAAATCAGTCATTTATGAAAAACACAAAGCATGAGATTTCAATCATATGGATGATTGATGTGGAATAATAATTGACGTGGAATGAAAAAGACTAAGATATGAGAAATTAACTGGACTAATAACTATCAAGTTCACTAAAATAAGGATTGTATTAAAGCTGACTGGTTTTTAGAACAATTTTTAAAATAAATTGAACACAACAACTTTTAATTGTAAGTCTATTTAATACTTGGGTATCATAAGCATAAATAAAAAAATAATCCTATTTTAAAAGTAACAAAGGACACTCTTTAATCAAATTTTCATATGTCAACTATCACTTCGGGATATAAGTGATATGCCACAAGAAGGGATTTTTTAAAACTGAAACACTTGAAACCTGGAATTTAGATTTTAAAAATTCTCAGAAAAAGTAAATTTTAATAAATAATCCACTGTCAAAAACCGAAGGCCTCATTATTATTTTCATGCAATTTGTACATTTTAGAATAATTTATGTGCTGCATATCATGTGATAGAAAGTCAAGGTGGATGTTATTTTTGTTACAGCCAAACTGCTTTAAAAACATTGACAATATAACACCATGATTTAAACAGGTAAGCAGCAGAGTCCCATGAAAAACAAGGCCAATTACTTGTCTTTACCACCAACAAACGGGCAGTATTATTAAAACAATCACTATAGAAAATGCTCATTGCAAAAGAAAGACAAATAAATCTTTTATTGAGTTGTTTTATACAAGGCATCAAAATAAAACATAGTCTTTTTATTCTTGAGAAATATTTTGAGTCAAAACATACATGGCAACTTTTGGTTTGGAAGTCTGACGACCCCACTGACCTTTGAGGGTATAAGGAGCCATATTACATAAAAAAGAGAGGAGCAAGGACAAACCAATTAATTCAACCGCCTTTACGATTAAATGAATAATTAAACAGAGGTAATGTAATTATTTTGCATTTATTGCATGAACCCTTTCTGTTACATTAAAAATATACTTCAGTGGCAATAACTGGATTTGGAAGCCATACTCAAGGCTTTAGGAGTCTGTAGAAGACATTGGACTTCCCAGGGGTGTCCACTGGATAGGTCAAAAATGGCCAACGTGGCAGCCACAAGAATGTGATCAAAGCTCTGCCAGTTTTTTAATTGTGTGCTGCTGCTCTCTGTTTTGATCATATTCTGTGGACATCCCTGGGCTTCATGTTGTGCCCCATGTTATTTTAAAAATGCAAATGTTAGCACATAGGTCCACACACATATTTAATAAATTTGATCTGTGACAGTAATAAACATGGATTGATTGATTTAATAACTATAATGCCCCACATACTGTATGCATTTTTCTTTCCCCATACCTTATTCCTTTTCTACTCTCTCATAATCATATAGGTTATCCAATTAGTAGCAATGATCTCAATTCTTCTATTTTCAAATAGATCTTAATTTTTTTCCTCCCAAATAAGGTCCTTTAATCTTATAAAACTTTAAAAGTGTAGCTCCTTTGTCAAAAGTGTGGGATTAACACAACCAGCAGAGAAACTTTCTAGATCTAGAGAACTGCAACATTTGATAAGGGGATTCTTTAGAGCAGTAAATAAGGGAATTACTTCTCAAATACAGGTAGTCCTCAACTTACAACAGTTCATTTAATGACCATTCAAAGTTACAATGGCACTGAAAAATGTGACTTATGACTGTTTTTCATAGTTATGACCGTTGCTGTGTCCCAAGGTCAGAGCAATGACCTTCTGACAAAGTCAATGGGGAATTCAGATTCACTTAACAACCAGGTTAATAAGTTATCAAGTGCAGTGATTCACTTAACAGCTGTGGCAAGGAAGGTTGTAAAATGGGCAAAACTCACTTGACAACAAAAATTTTGGGCTCAATTGTGGTCATAAGTCGAGGATTGCCTTTAGAGTGTAGAATAGCTTTCCTTAGGTTTTTATCAGACCAGTTACTTTTCCTAGTACCAAAAACAAATCTTCTCTAACAAATTGGTACTCAGTGACTTTTTACTCAAACCAGTGTCCATTCCTATACTCAGAGAAGATATGTGGTTCAAGAATTTTTCTCTGCATTCAAGTCTTTCTCTCTTTGTACAACTTGATAAACTACATGAAAAGGCTGTTGGATGATTTGTAGCCCATGTTATGACAATCTAGCCACAATTTTAGTGTGCTGTGTGAATCAGGCCAGTACATTAACCTGTGAGATGATTCATTCTGTGTGCATAATCATTTGTATGAACAATCTTTAGGAAATGGTGCACTATGTAAGCAGAGTACATTTTATAGTGAGTACACCATATTAGCCTTTGGCTTCTAGAGTGATTTAGTGTCTGGATCTCTTTCCTGATCTAGTTGGATCTCTTCTTTAAAAACAGACGTTGAGCTCTGCTGATTACCTAAGGCTTCATTTCCCTAAATAATTTTCTGTTATTTCAGCCATCAATTTCATCCATGGGTCTTTTTTCACCTCTGTTCTCTCAAATACTCAAACCAAAAGATCAACATCTGGCCTTTACCAACTGATAATGTTCAACTGTCAAATTGATAATTTCTCCTTGCTCTATTATTATTCTGTCAATCCAAATTTATGAACCCTTTGTCCAAGTGAAATTGAAATGTATGCTAAACAGCAGTTTGAAGTCTTCATTCCATAGCAGATATTATTAAGGCAGCCACACTGTCAAAAATTTGGCATATCTAAGTCTTGACTAGTTGTAAACCTATTTAACTATTGCCTATATCCCATCACCTATAATGTACCTATTATATACTGACACGTGGCCAGTAAGCGGTATTCCTCTCCCCTCCTTTACTTGGGGGATATGTATATGTGGGCTATCTTAAATATGTGGTTACCTTAGTAAAGTTACAGAGGCCATTATCAATCATGGCATGGTTCTTATGAGAACAAACTCAGCAAGTCTTCTCAAATAATTTTGTGTATATATGCATTTTATACCCATATACTAAAAGCACTTTCCCCCACCAAGATAGGTTTTAGACATGCTGGGACTGTTATTTCCAGAATCCCCAGCCAGTTTAGCTAAAGCCTAGGAATTTTGACAGCTCTAACTCATCTGAATGATGAAGCAGTATGAAAATCTAGTTTAGGAAATCAACTTCAGAGTCGCAAACATTTTTTTCTGACTGACAATGTTGTCCTAGATTCATTTGAAACTTCCTCAAGGAATAGAATATAAACATCCTTCTGCAGGTCAGTTTAAATTTTCTAGTGAGAAAGAACAATTCAAAAAGTTAACATAGGACTATTATTTATTTTTGTATTTATTCTTGGGAAAATTAAATATGAAACATTATAAGCATTCACAAGAACACTGTCAGAACAACTGCGAAGGGGCAGAGTGAATAGCCAAGTTCACTAGGCTTGATGTGATAGCAGTGTTCCAGTATCTCAGGGGTTGCCACAAAGAAGAGGGAGTCGAGCTATTCTCCAAAGCACCTGAAGGCAGGACAAGAAGCAATAGATGGAAACTAATCAAGAGAAGCAACCTAGAACTAAGGAGATTGGACAAGAATTTGTCTGAAATCGTATAGGCCAGGGTTTCCTACCAGAGCAGGGGGTAGGACTAAAAGAGCTCAAAGGTCTCTTTGTTATTCTATTCTACGTGCTAGTGAAGAGGTAGATTTTCAATTTTCAGAATATTGATGCATCACAAAATGATATAATCATACTGAAAAACTTTGAGTATACATGGTGTAGTTTCAATAGCAATTTCTAAATACACTTACTTAGAGTAGAAGTCTTAACTGTCAGATTGTTTATGTAGTCCAGGAAATCAATGGATAGTTATCAGTTTAAGTATTCACTCAGGTACATTCTTGAACTTTGCCTGTCAATATTTCTGTAGTATCTAAGAATAATGTTCAAACTATTTACCACTATAGGACATGAGAGAGTCAAATCCATCCTTGGTGTATATGAGTGATTTATGAGCATGCTGCTCTTTTTTTTTTGGAACTAATTAATTATGTCATGGAAAAAGGATTTACCCCCTACTTTCCCTCAATCCTTGCTAATCTTGCATTATGGATAGAGGGGGGAAATGAAGCAAGCATTTAGCAATCTCAATTGTCTGCAGTTCTATTGCCAAAACAAAACTGAATTGCAAAACAAATACAAATCAGGCAAAAGCTTTCTCGCATTAGGTGAGATTTCCCTATGAATCATTTTGAAATATTAGGTGTACTTTTTCCTTTTACAATTACCTAATGTTCTTCCTGAAGTAATATGATTAAAAAGCAAAATTTTGTTAGGGTTTTGAAACAGTCTTTATGAAATCTACTCCTGCCACTGGTAATTATAATGTACATCTTAATATACTTCTGCTAGGCCTGAGCTGGAGATAACAGTCCTATATGGATTGCATTTGGCTTGTGCAGAGAAGGAAAAATCCTTTATCTTATCTCAATCTCCATACAACAACCAGCCTCTCTTCCAATTCAGGCCTAATCTTCTTAGTAAATAATACTGATATTTTTCACCATAACAAAAATGGAGCTGCCAGATTCCTCTCGATAACGCCTCTCATTTACACACCATTCTCTGTCAAAATCTGCCTGATTTTACTTAATCTCTTTAACTCATCAAAAATATACTTTTTTACATTCAATCACGGTTCATTCCTTGCTACCAAATAATATTACTATAAATAAATCCAGCTGGCTACACTCTGTCTGAATAGATAGAGAATCATCTTCTCATTATCCTTTTCTTTAAATAATGGCAATTATTTGTTATACTATTGAATTTTGCTATGAAATTTGGGATTTTCTACCCAAGTAGCCTAAGATGAGTGTTTAATTGATAGCATATCCAGAAGGCATTCTATTTTTTAAAAAAAACAAGTTATATTTGATGTTATCTTAGTTCACTACGTTTGAGAACAGAGTACTTTGCATCCTTAAGTTTTCTTTAGTTAATTCCTTACCAACAAAATAGATATTAAAACCCATATCTTTGAATCATCTTTCAAAGTGATTAGACTGGATTATATAGGATTATGATCACATATAGATAGATCTATATGTAATTTCTATATTCATGCTAGGAGTAATATAAGGCAACATTCCATATTGTATGAGCCAATTGCAAGCTAGACTATAAAGATGCGATCTTATTTTGAATGCAGAGCAAAATATTCCTATAATCCATCTACAATTTTTATAATTAAATGGAAAAGGGGAAACAAAAATAAATAGAAATGCTTTCAGAACTGATTTCAGAGCTGACATATTGAGGTCTCCTATATGAGTTGAGCGCCTGTTCACTTTCTTCAGTGATGGATAATTTTGGGGCAAAAGGGTAAAAGGAAAATCTACTTTCTGATTCTTCTTTAACCCATCCATCTACCATGTCTGGGGCAATTTTGTTTGACCAACTATAATCTTTTTTCCTAGTAGGGCACTCTAAAATTCTTGGGGATAGTAGAAGGCAGAATAGGCAAGTGGATTCAGCACAAGAGGAGGAAGCAATTAGATTCTCTGATATATCTGAATAATGTAGCATTTTTATCCTATATTGTTGTTAATGTTACTCTAAATTATATCTCAATTGAATGGCTTTTATAATTCTGCTGAAGTATTCTGTTGGATTACAGAGTCATGAGCTATCTATCAAAGAAAAGCCAGTATTTGGAAGATAACGTCTGTTACTTCTTCAGTGCTTTTGCCTATTCGCATTGAGTTGGAACGGCATAGCTTTCTTTGTGATGTGCTTTTAAAAAAAAGCACATTGAACAACATAGTAGCTTTTGCTCTCTCCTCTTCTGACTGCAACTGGAGGTTCCTTAATTTTTTCTTGTTCGTGACCATCACCGTGCTATCATTAACCTATCAAAGGTAACTGATACTTCTTCCAGTAATTTTAATTCCAATTTTTTGGTAATATTTATTTCTCTTTTTCTTTCTTTGATTGTTAATAATTACCAAAAGCAATTTAGATATAAAACAATAGCTTCATAACCTACTACTGAGTTTTCCATAAGCATCCCAAGCTGCCACTCATTCCATCACCTTATAATTTATCGCAGCTTTTCTCAACTTGGACAGCAAATTCCAGAATCTAAAAGCCTGAGTGTTTATTGATCATGATCTAGAATCCTGGAATCAATAGCCTTTTGGTCTAATCCTGAAAAATTCTTTGGATTTTCTTAACAACAGCCACAAGAGGGAAATGCCTTATGGAATTTACACACAATAACATATATGAACAAAGCAATATCATCAGAAAGAAGATATATGGCTGAGGAGTTGTTTAAAAGTTGCATAAACTGCAAGCTGCTTATTAGGGAACAGATTCTGTACAACATCATGCGAGTTATGTTTTGTCTCCTTTCAGTGCCTGCAAAAAAGGCAAGTAGATCATAGGATAACTGGGCTTCTAACTGGAAAAAAAATCAGTAATCAATATGAATTTTTTCTGAGAAAATATATTAGCCTGAGCCAGGGGTGGGTTCTACTTACCTTTACTACCGGTTCGCCACAGGGCTGCACTTCACGCATGCTCTTCTACGCATGTGCAGAAGTGTTCTGATGATGTCGGGGTCGGTGTATAGACCGACCGGTTGTATAGAACTACCGGTTGTATAGAACCAGTCTGAACTGGGGGCAATCCACCACTGGCCTGAGCAGAGCATAACAGAATTGAAAATATTAAGCACTTCCAAAATATCACTTGAAAGCTGCTCTTCACAGACAAAACAAAAATGATAGCTAAAGCAGGGTGGCCCTGTTCAAGATTCTGAGGGATGGATGAACAAGAGTCAAACTTTTGCATGTAGCTAAAAAGATCTAAATGAGTTGCATATAGTTTCAACACTATATAGACAGGATAGCACTGCATCTAGCTCTCACTGACATGGAATCTGGATAGCTAAATGACAGTTTTCTCCTATGAAAATCATCCCAGAACTGAAGATTTTTCAAAAATCTTCATTTGTTTAGCAATAGTACTTAGACTTATATGCCGCCTCATAGTGCTTTACAGTGCTCTCTGGGCAGTTTATAATGTATTTGCATATTGATTCCAACAATATGGCTCCTCATCGAAAAGCATCAGGATCGAACTCCAGTCTGAGGGCAGAGTTTGCCTGCAATACTGCATTCTAAGCACTGCATCACCAGGGCTCCTTTTTGACAGTTTACCAGTGTCAAAAAAGCTAGATTGTTATAAGCATGAGAAAAGTGGGAAGGAAGGGGTTAAGGTAAAGGGTATACTGGCATTACTCCCTTTCAACACCTAATAGGAAATTGATCACAGTGACAACTGAGTCTTATTTTTATTATTCCAGTAGGACAATGATTTTCATTAACCTGAGAAAAATCTGCTGGTATGATATTGCCCTCTGTTCTCTCCCCAGCAACTATCACCTGAAATAGCCATCTTACTGTGTCTAAGAGAAGCCTCTATTCTGGATCATTTAAAAATGGAATCTCCACTTGCACCCCAAAGTAATAGCAGCCATGGTGCTACTCATTCCACCTCATAAAACATAGCAGCTTTTCCAACTTGGACAACAACTCCCAAAATCTAGAGCAGGGTTGTCAAACTCATGGCATCACGCTTTCATCACATGACATATCACAACTTTTTTCCCCTTTGCTAAACTGGGAGTGGCCGTGGCCAGAGTGTGATGCATTTGGCCCATGGGATGCGAGTTTGACACCCCTGATTTAGAGTGAGTGTCTATTGATCATGTTGGGTGAGAATTGTAGGAGGCATCAGAATTAGGAATGTTGATCTATAAAGTTAGTACTGACAGTATCAAGAGTGGGAAATGAAACAAACTCTGAAGTTCAAGCCATCATTAGTCCCTTTCAGTGGTGGGATTCAAAAATTTTTACTACTGGTTCTATGGGCATGGCTTGGTGGGCATGGCGTGGCTTGGTGGGTGTGCAGGGGAAGGATACTGTAAAATCTCCATTCCCACCCCACTCCAGGGGAATAATACTGCAAAATCCCATTTCCTCCTGATCAGCTGGGATTTGGGAGGCAGAGAATAGATGGGGGTGGGGGGAGTCAGAGGTGGTATTTACCGGTTCTCCGAACTACTCAAAATTTCCACTACCGATTCTACAAAATGGTCAGAACCTGCTGAATACCACCTCTGGTCCCTTTATAGATTAACATAAATATATAGTATACTAATTTAATAGTAAAATTAATATTAGTATTATCTTTAGTACAGTATATTATACATATGCCAGAAGGATGCACAATATTGCCATCAATACTTTTCTATTCAGTATTGAGTGTTCAGTAGAACAGGATACTGCTGCTTTTCAGAAGGAAGGTATTTCTATTCCATGCAGAGAAAATATACATCTCATTAAATTAAGCGAGGTATTCCTTTGAGAAGATACATACTCATACAAGGTTGCACTATGATACATATTGGTAATTAATTTGTATTATTTCTTTGTTTGCTTTGCTTTGCTTACATGGTCCATGGCATCATTCACATTTGGCACATTCAGATGGATTTGTAAGACAGTACAAATCAAGGATCTATAAACAATATTATCAAATAAATTAAAACATCAATTATAAAACTGAGTATTTTTAAAAGCCATAAAACAGGCAAATTTGGTACATCTGCCTATTATCTTATTTTACAATTGCAGCAAAATATAAATTTTGGTTACTTCTTGAAATCTTTGAAGTAAACTAGGATTATAATTTTAGAACATTTATTCTTACCTTAAAAACAATTAAACAGTACTTCAAATCAGATATATGTTAACTTGTTTAATGAAACCTTCAGCTTCTATTTTTCAACAAATTCAAATTCAAATCTTTATTGTCAGTGCACAACATATGTACAATGAGATTGGTTGAGCTCCCTATAATATATACAAAATATGATATATATATGTGTTATAAATATAGTGAAATGTGTAGTCTGCAATAAAATAAAGATCCATAAATTCTTTCCCTTAGCAAATATTTGGGTTCCCCTTTGATGTTAGATCTTTTACAATGGAAAGTAAGGATTTCAAAGTTCTAGGCATAAATCTGAAATGCTTTGTTATGATAAACTAATTAAATTCCTTCTGACCCCATGCAGTTCAAGCAGAACAATTAACTTCCTGCCTGCTCCACACTGTGTCACTTTCTCTTACGCTGTGTCATATAAAACAAGATGATATTTTGCAACCTGCCATGATTTCTGGCAATTAAGTACCAAAATGCATTGTGACAGTGGCTTTTTCAATATAAAAAAGAAAAGAAAAGTGGAAAGCTGTTAAGTGATTTCATTAGGATGGAAGGAAAGGCCAACAGAAGTAATATACCTAGGTCAGAAATGCATCCTGTGTCTTTTCCTGCTAAGTCTTCATGAGGCACTTCATTAATAGTATAAGGAGACCTCTATGAGTTGTAGAAACAAAGGATTATCTCTTTCAAATTAGTTTGAAATAGTAGTCTTTTTCACTTGTAACCTTAGAAGACACCATATTCAACTTAATCTTTTTATCTGGAGAATATACATATTTTTAGAAGTTAATAGGCTACATTAGGGTTTATTCATACTTTTTTTCCCCTGTTCCTGCTGGTATTGATTTTTGGATTTTTATTAGTTGTTTATTGATATGTTCAATTTCCTTTTTGGTTGTGTATTGATCATCAGCTGTTGGACTGCCATAGTTAAATTTATTAAATGGTGGTTTAACCTGAAGTAAACGGTGCTGTGTGTGCTAGAGTACCACTTAGAAAAATAGAGAGACGGTAGAAATTAATGGGAAGAGAAAGAAAAGGCTAAAAATAATTCTAAATAAAAATGGAATAAACATTAAAAACATATATAAGGGAAGAAAAAGTTGAAGCTATAATTTTGGTCTATTTGGATGCATACTTACTGTATATATAATGTAAACCCTACCATACAGAATGATAGAACAGTAACTCCCTGGTTTAAATATCAGCCCTATCATAAATGTTATAGCTGCTAAATATTCTTTTTCATCAAACATTTAAAGAATATTATAGAAACTTATTGTTCTAATTGATTTACTCTGTCGTGCATATTTACTGTTGTTTTTATGTTTGGGTGCCATATTCTGAGATAGTCAATGCTATCCTTGCTTTACATCCTACGGGTGGGAAGGAAATCTCCCTGCTTTAGGAATAAATATATAAAATAAAAATGATAATCCAAAAATATCCCATCATGTTGCATGGTAGTGCCATACTGATGTATCTTTATGCAAATAGTAACCCTTTTTATCCCAAACCTAAAATGGATTGGTGTCCCGTAGGCTATTTGGATAAATGAAATTGCACTGTAGTTCATTTCATTTCATTTCTCCAGTGCCCAGAGTAGATAAGGCCTATCTTGCGGACTGGAAGAGGTCACCCAAGAGCAACTAGGTAGTGGTCTTTCTTTTCCCCTAGCCACTGCATTTTGAATTATTACTGCAGTTTATGGCTGTATTCAGAACCATTAGAATTCCTCATAGCGTCATGTTAATTTTTCTAGTTTTTGACTGTCCAACAACGCGGCAAAAGGGAGGAGTTGCATAGCAAGTGTCTCTGCTGGGATACAGACATATCTTCTAGCCTTTTAAATTAATAGTCTTTCCGTCAAGGTCTTCGAGGTCACACTTTGTGTTCATAAAAACAACACTTTGTATTACAACCAATAATATGTATTACAGTGAAAACAGTTCAGTAAAAAGAGAGGAAAGATTATTTCTATTATCGTGTGTCTATCTGTTAAAATAGATAGGCTTGACTAAAAATTTAGATTGGTTTCCATTTGCTTTTCACTTTTCAACTTCATAATAATGTATCAATTGACATTAAAGCTGTAAATTAGCAAAGAATACAGTTGCTTTTCAGTATGTTTCTGCTGCTCAGCTAGAGATATGCTGTTTTTCCTACAACACTCAGCATGCTGGGTTCTTCCGTGCAGGAGGGGGAAAAGAATCACTTACCTATTTTATGCTGATGGAGAGTTATGGGCAGAAGCATAAATACATGAATATCCCTTGAATAGAATAGAAGGTGACTTGATTGTATCACTTTGGTTCCCTAATTTTCTATTAAAATGCAATGAGCAAAACAGCTGCCAGAAGTTCAAGTGTAGAAGATAGCTTCTCAAAATCAATGATACCATTTTTATTTTTAATATATTTGGTGTGAATATAGTGATGGTGAGGAGAATAAGATGAGTTGTTTTGCAAGCCAAATAGGCATCAACATACAACAGGGAATTATCTTTGCCAGTTAGAGTAGAATCTGAAGAGCAGAATCTGTAATCTCATCTAGGTAAAGACATGTTTCATTCTGGCCACACTGGGGAAAATTAACAAGTGGAATCCCAAATATAAAGTGAGGTGACAAATGACCCCCTTCCCTTTACCAAGGAGTATAGGTGGATATGGAATATTGCACGTAAAACAAGACTGTTGAAGAAGAAAAAAGGGCATAGGAAGAATATCTGAAGGACAGGGAAGAAGATGCACTGAAACTAGTATATCATAAAGGCTTGCTGAGTACTGAAGAGACCAAACTGACTTGTACAAGAAAGACTAAATTAAGAGACATGCCAAGACAAAGAATTACATGGCCAGGACCATAGAAGGCAAAACAGATAACATTAAAACCTAGCAATTGCTAAGAGCAGAAAAACTGAAAAAAAGACACAGAGGGGTTAATTCTGGCTTCACAAGATCAAGCCTTAAGAACAAATGCATACAAAGCCAGAATTGAGAAGATTGCAATAGACAACAAATGCCACCTTGGTAAAGAAGTTGAAGAAACAGTGGACCAACTGGTTAGCTGTTGAAGAACTCACAGGATTAATACAAACAACAGCATGACAAAGAAGCAATAATGGTGCCTTGGAAGATCTGCAAGAAATACCACTAGCCTGCAAGAAAGAACTGATGGAACCAAAAAATAGACTAGGTAATAGAAAATAAAGAAGCAAAACTGTTCTGGGACTTAGAAGTCAAACAGGCAGACACCTGCCACATAACACACCAGACTTAACAACTGTCAGTCAGAAAGACAAAAAAAAAGTCTGGACAATGGATGTGGCATGCATCTTTGTTCACGTTAGCATGATTTGCAACCATTTTTGCTGATTTCCAGCAAAAATCAGCAAAAAATGTCCATTGGGGAAGCTGGATTCACTCAATGATTGTGTGATTTGCTTTACAACCATGGTGATTCACTTAATAACTGCTGTAAAAATGGTCCTAATATCAGATCCAACTCAGTTTATGACTGCAATGACTTACAATGGAAAGCCTGGTCTCCATTGTGGTTGTAAGTCAAGGACTATCTATATATCAAAGAGTGGAATTGACATGAATGTTATCAATTTTAGCCTGAAGGAAAAAAGGGATGAAAAGGGAGTAATATATTCTGTGCAAATGTTAAAAAATAATAAGACTGCAGGTGTAGATGGTGTAACTGGAAAAATGATAACATTTGGATATGGTTTGCTTGTGGAATGGCTGCATGGCTTTTTTATAATGTATAAGACAACAGCATCTATCATTGTTGTCTATACAGTTAGGTTATTGTTCCTCTATATCAGTAGTTCTTAAATTGTTTGACACAGTGATCCCTTTTCTTAGTCTCAAATAATGTCATTGACCCCACCAAAAAACCTAAACCCTATTATTTTATACAATTGTCTCGCCAATGGCAGTCCCAAGCTGGATCTTCAATTCACAAACAAGCAATTACAAATTGCTCCATTACTCTCAGGATATCTCCAAATTACCTCCTTGGGAGTATTTATTTATTTATTTTATTTTATTCAATTTATAAACCGCCCTTCTCCTGCTGGACTTAGGGCAGTGTACAGCCAGAAATAAAAAACAATCGATACAAAAATTTAAAATTTAAAAGAATTATAAATTTTGGCCATAAATTTAAAAACCTCATAGCTAAAGCCCAGTTTAAACAATTTTAAAAATCCAAAATCTTAAAAAAAGGGGGGGGAGGGTTCATGCCAGCCCTGCTTGTTGGAAGAGAAAAGTTTTTAGGGCACGGCGAAAAACCCGGAGATCTGATATCCTGCGTATCTCCGGAGGCAGGTTGTTCCAGAAGGCGGGTGCTGCCACAGAGAAGGCCCTCCCCCTGGGGGTCACCAGCCGACATTGCCTGGCCGACGGCACCCTGAGGAGTCCCTCTCTGTGGGAGCGTACTGGCCGGTGGGAGGCTATTGGCAGCAGAAGGCGGTCCTGCAAATACCCAGGTCCGATGCCATGGAGCGCTTTAAAGATGGTAACCAACACCTTGAAGCGCACCCAGAAGTCCACCAGGAGCTAATGCAGCTCACGCAGGAGAGGTGTCACATGGGAGCACCCGTCGCTCCCATAATCCCCTGCGCGGCCGCATTCTGCACCAGTTGGAGCCTCCGGGTGCACCTCAAGGGGAGCCCCATGTAGAGAGCATTATAGTAGTCCAGGCGGGAAGTGACGAGTGCCTGAGTGACCGTGCGTAAGGAGTCCCGATCCAGAAAGGGAGGCAACTGGTGGATCAGGCAAACCTGATGAAAAGCCCCCCTGGCCACGGCCATCATATGCTCTTCTAAAGACAGCCGTGCATCCAGGAGGATGCCCAAGTTGCGAGCCCTCTCTGTGGGGGCCAATAACTCGCCCCCAATAGCCAGCGTTGGCACCAGCTGGCTATATCGGGACACTGGCAGCCACAGCCACTCTGTCTTGGAAGGGTTGAGTCGGAGCCTGTTATTCCCCATCCAGATCCGCACGGCCTCCAAGCACTGGGTCATCACTTCAAGGGCATCGTTGGGATGGCCTGGGGTGGAAATGTACAGCTGAGTATCATCAGCGTACTGATGGAATTCCACCCCAAAGCCACGTATGATCTCGCCCAGCGGCTTCACATAAATGTTGAACAAAAGGGGCGAGAGGACCGATCCCTGCGGCACCCCACACACAAGGTGCCTCGGGGTCGACCTCTGCCCCCCTGCCAACCCCGACTGCATCCGGTCGGAGAGATAGGAGGAGAACCACTGTAAAACGGTGCCCCCCACTCCCAACCCTCCAACCAGCGCAGCATGATACCATGGTCAATGGTATCAAAAGCCGCTGAGAGATCTAATAGGACCAGGATAGAAGAACAACCCCTATCCCGAGCCCTCCAGAGATCATCCACCAGCGTGACCAATGCCATTTCCGTGCTGTGCCGAGGCCGGAAGCCAGACTGGTGTGGATCCAGATAGACAGCTTCATCCAGGTACCCGGGAAGCTGTCGCGTCACCACACTCTCAACAACCTTCACCACGAAGGGAAGGTTGGAGACTGGACGATAATTAGCCAAAACAGCCGGATCCAGAGCAGGCTTCTTGAGGAGGGGCCTCACCACCGCCTCTTTCAAGGCGAATGGCAAGACACCCTCACCAAAAGAAGCGTTGATAATCCCCTGGAGCCAGCCTCGCGTAACCTCCCGGGAGGCCAGTACCAACCAGGAGGGACACGGCTCCAATAAACATGTAACTATTCCCATGTAACTATTCCCAGCAGAATCAATGCTGGAGGATATAAAGGAACAGGTAGCAAGAGTGACTGCAAAAACTACTGGGAACTAAACTGTTTGATGTGATTAGAAAAGTGTTTGGCAGAATTCAAATGGAAATGGTACAAAATGTGGCAATAAGCAAAATACGGAAAACACAGTGCAACGTTTTGTGGTCAGAGAGTACTCGCACTAGACTTCCATTCTTAGATAGGTTGTAGTGATGAAAACAAAAGACTATTATAAGCTTTACAGAAAGCTTATAATAAAGTGAATAGGCTTAAATAATGGAATGCTTTGTGTGGATACAAAGTTAAAGAATGGTTGCTGATGATAGTGGTATATGATGGCAGTAATGCATGTAGAGAAATAAATGAAATATCTAATAAATTGTTTGATATCCCCTTGGCTGTTTAATTAATTTATGGAGAAATATATATGGATGTTTATCGTGCCATTAGCGGCAGGTGAAATAATTATATGCTGAGAATCTGAATTCATCTGAATGATAAATAGATTATATAATACAAGGAGGAGTACTGATCTAAAAATTAATGCATCAAAAAGCATTTGATAAGAAAAAAATGATGGTTTCAAGTTAGAGATAAATTGAGAAAAAATAGTGTGTTCATATTAAGTGAGTTAGTGATTCTCACTAACAATGAGAAATTAAGATGGAAAAAAACTGATTCTGCCCATTAAGACATAGAGAAATAAGTATATCAGTTTAAGCAAAAATATCAGTTCTGCATGAAACTTAGAACCTGTTAAAATAAGAAGATAGAGTCAGGAATTGATAGGTGGTGCATTGAATGTGGATTGAATAGAAAAGTGATAGACTAGCATGAAAGAAATGCCTTGGATTGGCATATAGATAAAATGAGTAAGGATCAAATTGCAAAACAATCATATGAGGGAAGAGTGGATGGTTTGAGAGAAAAGGAATATGTGAGAAAGCTGCAGTTTGATTATGTTTGACAACGTCAAAAAGAAGGAAATTGTCAAAAAGAAAGAGATGGAAAATAGTATATAAGCATGGTGGAATGAAAAAATTTGCAAAAAAAATAAAAGTATGGAGAGGTATAATGAGTGATTGTACATGTCAAAAGTAAGGTTTACCACAATGTGTAAGTATTATGCCCCAATTCAGCTCCTAAATCTGATTTAGAAGAAGGCAGTGGGAAAATCACAACTCAGACCTTTACTTTTACTTTATTTTTATCAGACTCCATAGTCTCTTTAATTTTAAGACAGACATTACTATTCAATGTTTGCTTTACTTTGTTTTTCTTTTCATCTATTTGATGACAGATGGTGAAACTCCTAAGCCAGTGATCCATATATTGCTTATCCGTATGTTTAGGCTGTTTTATGTTTGGTGTGAAGATGTAAGAATTTTAAGATGGGGGAGTTGTAGCTGCAGTGGTCACTGCTGTTCATATTGTTACAGCTCTTATTTAGTGACTGACTATTGTGATAAAAGATTATTTCTCTCCATTTCATCCAGATGGCTTTAAAATGTGTCCTAAGGTGAAAGTATATAACACAGTATTTCTCCCCCCCCACACACACACACATTATTTAAACACTACATTTATTTAGACAAGCCGGTTTTGACATTCTATTGAAAGCTGCTATCTGTTCAATAATTCTCTGATAACAGAATTTTTCCAACAGAATTTCCCTTCAGTGTATCAAGATATGAGACAATATAATCTCAAGTGTTACTGTGCTACTTATAGAAATAAATTATGGAGCAATTTCATTTGATAAATATTATAACCCCTTTGCCTGTTTTGGATTTTATCTCTGCACTTTTAAAGCAAGTAGATTAGTTGTTTTTTTTATTAAAAGCATTCACATTATCATCAGTGAGGAGTGCAGAAGCAGAAAATTAATAGAGAAGGATTTTCATGTCTACCCATTTTACCCCAATTTATTATTTCAGCCAATGCAATCCAAATCATAGCATTCTATGGGCTAAGAAAGTCCAGACAGCCCAGCAACAATTATTACACTAAAGGTAGTATGCATGTATTAAACTGAGTTACTTCAAATTTTTATAAATACCTCTGACAATAACTCTTTTGCATATTACCAGCTCCTATCATATCTTTGCTACATTTCTCATCAATGCCCACATAGGCAAAAGTCCATGCAGGGAACAGTGAAAGTTCTCACTATAATTTAGACAGCTTTCTAAACTTACGTATTTATGTATTACATATTTATAATACATATTTATGATTATGAGGAATTTGTTGTTTTTGTTGTTTTTGTCAGCTATATGGAAAATTAAATTAGAATATTCTGAATAAGCTGAATACAATTCACCGGGACAAGGAAAGGAAGGAGGGGCAAAACTTTGTTGTCCAGTGGCCCTGAGAGAAAACAAAATCTAATTAATCTCTTAAAACCAGTTGGAATAGTAGTTAAGGTGCTGGACTAGGATCAAGGAAATCCAAGTTCAAGTCTACCCTTAGCCACAGAAGCTCATGGAGTGGCTTTGGGCCAGTTACTCTTTCTCAGCCCAATCTACTTCAAGAGCTATTGATATAGAAAAACTGGGAGGAAAGTACATTCTACATACTTCTTGAATGCCTGAAGGAAAGTTGGGATACAACTCTAAAAACTGAACAATGTAAATGACATTGATTGTTATAATAGTTTGGCCATGGAACCAATGGCTTAGAGAAATAGAGGGACCTATCTCATTGGAAGTCTTTAAGTAGAAGCTGGGCAACTGGGTACTAAGAATGTTCCAATTCTAGACATCCTGCACAGAGAGAGTTTGAACCAAATTATTTGGAAATGCAAGAAGACTTCATGATTACTTTTACAGAAAGAACTGGAAACTCTGTCTTAAACTAAACTTAATGTTTCAAGTAACGTTAATAGCAAAGTGTATTAGCATTAATTCAAAAGATTTTTGACATATTCTGAGAATGCAAAGTAGCTGTATTTCTTGGAAAAGTGTCATTTTGAGCAGAAAGTAATTGGATAAAGTATTCAGAAAATGCATAGATAGAGAAGCCTTGCAAAGGACAATCTTTCAAAATATATTATTAATATGAAAGCTACCAACTGATGTCTTTGATTCCTCTGAAATAATGATTTCTATGGGATACAATTGTAGAAGGTCTTGAGAAGATAGGACATCCCATGAGCCAGGATTCAGAAACCAGACCCGATAAAGAGTTTGTTTTATTAAAATTGTATACCGCCCTCCTCCCGAAGGACTCAGCGCGGTGAACTGCCACAGAATAAAACACATGGATACAAAAATTTAAAAGTAGAATAAAAGTGAATTAAATAATTTCGCTAAGACAAATTTAAAATACCCAATAATTTAAAAACAAATTAAAATTTACATTAAACAGGGGGAAAGATTTAGGCCAGGAGTAATACTTATATAGTAAGAGCCTTTTGGAATACCCCAATTTTCCTGGTTGGGGAAAGTCAATGGCAAGCAAATGGTTGAACACCCTGCATTAAAAAAAAATTTGTCCAAAAGATGCCTACAAGCCATTGTCCTACTTAGTCACTTCTTGAGTCAGCACCACATACCAATCCAAAGACCTAACCAAAAACAATTCCTAACAGTATAAGCAAGCTTAACTCAAATTTGATCTTCTGTGCTATAAAACCCAGAATTAATAGATATTTGTTGAAACAAGCTCCCATAGCCCCACTAATCCTCCTTCTCCCGGTCAGTATTTGCTTAATTCTGCATTCCATTATTCAGTAAATGAACAATGGCCAGAGATACAGAAGCAGGACATACACTCATCTTTATTTTCTGGGTTGAAGTTCAGAACCAGCAAAGGTCACCTACAGCAATGAACTACCTGGACCAGACACAAGTCTAGTGGACAGATTTTTATTAATTTAATTTCTTCCTACAGCACCTTATCAGCTTTCCATTATTAATGTAAAATCTCAAAAAAGAATTATTACAGATTTTGCCTATATTGAAACAATATCACAAAGAAGGGAATGGCAATTTTCACTTATGTGCCCAGTGACACCATGCAAGTGTTTGATCTCTCTCTTCCTTTATTCCTTTATTAAATTTATACAATATATAATGATGTTGTAGGCTCTAGTCACTGAGAATTAAACTTGCTCCTGCTTCTAGATGACCCAAGTTGGTGATGGGAGACCAAAACAAAATGTTGGAAGTAGTTTTAACTGTATTAAGATATTCCTGATTGCCAGGTATTGTTGTTAATCTACTTCCTCTGTGGAACTGCAGAGCCAATAGTTAATTAACAGCAAATCTTATGAGCTTTCAGAACGTAACTATCTGAAACAGCTTTCGGGACCCATCCTGAAAGCCTCTTTCTAATGCCAGGGACTTCATTTACAAAACTAAGGGTGTTTCATATGGAGCTGAAAGATATGACAAATCTTAAAAGTTTATGATTCTTGTACTTATGTTTTTGATGCTTAGGTAACTATGCTTTATAAAGGGTGATTTCTTCAACTGAAGTTGTACCTACAGTATATAGTAGTAGTAAAATGTTTCATTAACACACAAGCATCATTGGCATCCTTCAGTCTCAAGAGACTATGGTATCATGCTCTGGAAAGAGGTCCTAAAACAGCATCTAGTGTGACTAAAAAGGCCAATTCGAGAGTGGCAATCCCTTCCACACTGAGGGCAGATACATTCTGTCCCCTGTCCAGCCCCCAGATTTTGCTGGTTCCAGGACCGCCTCTTTGCCTCAGCCTGCCGAATAAGTGTCTCTTTGAATTGGAGAAGACTATGCTGCGTCTTTAGCCTCCAAGCTGAACGATCGGAGGTCAAGGTTTCCCAGATATTAATGTCCAGTCCCAGGGCCTGCATCATTACAATTAATTTCCAGATAGGATATCCCCAGATTTAGGGCTGTCATCTAAATATTTTTTAATTCTTTAATAAGTCCCCTTTAAATGATTATTTAATTTCATTTAAATAATTCTCGATATTTCTTACATCTCAATATAGGATCCTTCTTAAGGTCTCAATTGTTAACCTACTGATTAAATCCTGCAATCCTGTAAATTATCTCAAAAATGTAAAATCTGAATGTAATAAAATTAATATAATTTAAAACAACCTGTATACATGTGATGGGCTTGATGACTTAGAAATGATATTAATAGATATTGAAACCTACTTGTTAAGTTTCCAGAAGATTAAAGCTACAGTTCTGAGGTACAAGGCCAACTGCATTCAGAGAGATTTACATTCCAATAGTCATACTGTACTTTGAAATATCTGTATAATACTTGACTTTCCATAACAATGTTGGGTTTCTATTCTATGCTTGCCTCAGATTGTATTATATCAGAATGTTCTATAGAAAGGGAATTACATTAGTAATGACTTCTCTAAGGCTGCAAATCTACCCAGTTAGATTGAAATAAGGCCCATTAAATAGAGTGAGTATAACAAAAAATCCTTTGTCCTTTCCTACCAATTATATTTATTCATTTTCTTAGAATAAAAACATTTTAAATTAAGAGTGGGGAATCAGTGTCCTCTGGAAGGAGGAAAAATGGAAAAAGTGAACATAATGATAATTAATTTACCAAGCTAGGAACCAATTAGGGTCAAAATGAGCTGTTCGTTTAAGGATTATCGTACTTACATTTTTGTACAAACATATGATCAAAATTCATTTTAGGGATATGATATGCAGAACACAGCACTGTTTTCAAAGCCATCGTAATGACATCATTATGCATCTTCTTTTGTTTTACCGGTTTCCATGTATATTTTTTTATAATACTTCTACAACCAAAGGAGTGGCAAAAGTAAAAGATGAAAATATAATCATTCATTGTAAAGGAGATATCTGCATTTCTTCCAAAGAGCAGAGAGGGCAGAATTCTGAATGTGCTTCAGAAGAATGCACATCCTTCCCAAGGTAATGGTATTTTGGCCTGCAAGATGTTCTGTGAAGATTTTATTTATGTGTCTATTTGATAATAACTATGGCATAGACTTTTGTGACTGGAACCAAAAAAAGGTGTGTTAATTAATGAAAGAAGGAAATAAAAAGAGAATATATTATATTATGGGTCTAGAAAATTATGAGAATGGGAAGAATATTATAGATATGGATGAAGATATTCTAACAGGTAGATCAGAAAATATGAAATTGTATTATCCCAATAGTTAATCTATATATGAAACTAGTAGAACACAAGTAGGTGGTAATAATATATTATACAACACTGAATGGTGATAATAGAAAACCAGAAATGATTGTGGAGAAAAACCTCAACCTTAAACTGTCTACTGTGAACCTCACCCCATTCCTAAGAGGCCCATAAAGGGGGCGTGAATAAGCGCACTAGCGTGCCTACCATCCCTGTCTTACTGTCCCCATTTATCTGTACTTACTTACTTCATTTATGTTTATGTATATACCTATACCTGCTGTCTTGTACATGTTTGACAAACAAAATAAATAAAATAAATATATTGAAAGAATGAAAGCCAGGGAAGAAGTAGAATATAAAAGTGACTGGGGCACCAAAAGTGACTGAGGCACCAATGAATAACAATATTGGTTAAAGTATATGTTTATGCAAAGATATATTTGTATTAAATAAGTGGTTTAAGCATAGGTCCAGTCATAGGAACACATGGCAAAACAGTATAAATCTAGAAACATGACTGATTTGATACTTTTGATGAAAGAATCAGAGAATTAGTAACTGATAGAAGGGTGATGATATGGGCAGACTTGTTTGATACTTGAGAGATCTTGAGAGAACATGCCATAAAAGAAGTAAAAGAAACTGGAAAAAATACCTAGAGTGAAAGTAGAACAACTGCAGGAAGGAAAAAAAAACACGAGTCACATATAAAAAGTATTAGAAGGCAGATTAAGGAATGGAAAGTAGAAATAAAGAAAAGGATTGTGGCTGAAATAAGGGAAAGAAGAATTATGTTACTGAGTATCGTAGAAGTGATTGAAGTTACCCTAACAGGAAGTATGAAAAAAGAAGCTTGATGCAATGATGAAGTGAAAGAGACTATGGATGGAGAATAATGAATGTAAAGTAATGATTGTTGCAAGAAAACAAGGATAAAATAAAGGAAACTATTGTACAACTTCTATAGAGAGAAAAAAGTTACTTTAAATAATGCAGATGTGACAGAATATGCAGCTGGAAAAGGAGCATGTGTGTGTGGGGAGGGGGGGCAATAGACCATCACTTCCTAGGAAAAAGGCAGGGCATTTCAGAGAGAGACCATAAATGAGAGATTTCTGAACTGAATGGGGAAGGGAGGAAAAGGTTCAGAAGTTACCCCCTAGGATTTCCCAGGGTATATATATTAGTTAGAAAGATATAGCTTTAGTCTTTTGAGATTTTTCTATTAGATGTAAGCAAATAAAGAACTAAACTCAAGCAGATCTTCCTGATCACATCAAACATTCAAGAGCTCATATTAAGAGGCAAAGAAAATGCAGTATAATTTTGATGGACATAATATTGTTTTGGAACTGTATGAAGAGAACAAAAAAAAAACCTCAAGTGCCTCATTGACAGTTTATTAAATAGAAGTCCAGGAAGGAAGAATGGTTTTCACAGATAGAAAGTTGTGGAGAAGTTTAGTGTGTGCTATTGGTATAAAGTAGATTAATTTATGTTTCTTTTTCTTACAATATCTATTGGCTTTATAGTAGTTTACTTGGTGTATTATCTCTTTTATCTTTTCTGCATTCTAAATAATGTTCCTTACTCCAAAAGGAAACATTGTGAAGAGAATATATTTATGTATATATGTGGGAAAGGAAAGAGTGGGCAACAATTAAATATAAGCAACTACAGGAGGTTTGGTTGTTTGAGCATGCAGGTCAAAATGAACTGAGTTCATAATCAGCCCTAGATTGAATCACGGAAAATAATAAACATATATCTTGTAGTAAAATAGCTCAGTATGAGGCAGCTAAGCAATAGCCTCACTGAAGTCATGGATGGAGTTTGTGGGAAATAATAACTTAGGAGTAGGAGACAAATATGATATTATAGGCTGAAAGTCCGTTGTTCTTGCCTATCATCACTGAGCAAACTATGTAAATACTTGCATTTATTGCAGATACCAAGAAACAGTTTTAATCATGGGATACTGATAAACAGGGCAGCCTCGCTGTGGGATTGAAAACAAATAGAAAAATGACCACTGTGTACTTTGGACAGAATCTGTGAAAAAGTAGGAGGAGCATGAAAAATTAATTGGAAGCTGAAATTCATTTAATGACTTGACATTTGTTGCATTTTATACATCTAAAACTCTCTCGGAATCAGAATGCTGTGATTTCTTGGCATTCTTGCATGGCTACGGATAATTAATACAGGAAGGAATTGTCATTCTCCCTTCATCGTGGAGCTTCTTCAAGTGATGCTCTGACAACCAGCAAGCTGACATAATGCCATTTCAATCTAGATTTGATTTGTCACTTTCACTACAACCTAAGCAGTAGTTTACATCTTGTGATTAGACTGCATGAGACAGAAGCTTAAAGAACCATCAACACAATGCTGACTTTGCATCAAAAATGACCAAGGAGATGCAGTTTCTAGCTCAGGATAAGCATGGATGGGTTCACTCCAAGAGACAGTTTCCCTGTTATTTATACATAGGACATGACATAAACTGAACTAAAATGTGCAGCTGATATAAATATAAATAAACAACAATGAGGTCATTCCAAAGTGAACTTTGCCAAGAGACATTGGGAAGATCATGACTCATGAATGTGTCTGGCATCTGGTTGATACAGGTTGGTAACTGAATGGGAGTCTAGCAGAGAATGTTAGGACAGTGTGGAAGACAAAAACTTCCTGAAAGAAAGCAAAACTTCCGTATTGTTGCCAAGGGAATTTCAGATATATGCACAAAGTCATCAAGAGTTAAGCTCAGTCTCGAGAAGCTCTCCTTTTAGTTTACTTTGAGTCAGTTTACTTAGGGACTCAATTTGTGGACCACAATATAGCACAGGTTTACATCAATTACATAAATACTCATAAATAATTGGCAGAACACATTGCTACAGGATGGGGTTTTGGCCACATCGTTTGATGTCATAAGACAAAAAGCAATAAACAAATTCATAGCAATTGTTTATACTCGCAACATCTAAACAGTGCTCCCATTCAAACTGGGAGACTTGGGGAAAATAATCAACAAGGTCAGTTGTCTTCGCATCCTGGCAAATATAGATGATGCTTTTCCTAAAATGGGAGTTCATATGGCACTTGATTCAATTGAAAAGAACTCTGTTAATGTTCATGTAATATTCATGTAAACTCCATGTTCTCCTAAAAACAGCCCAATTTATTGATCATTTCTAAATGAAATCTTTAGAAAGAAGATGAACATTTGGTATTCAGGACAGTGTACTACTAAATTAAAATCTGTGGCATAGTCTAAAATGCAAATGAGACAATTTCTTTTCATATGACAAGTCTCCACCCATCCTGTGATTGTTCTGAGTAGGTTGAGTGATTGCATGATTACTTTATAATGATACTTTTTCAGATGGGTGTGTGAGTAGGCAAAGTGTTTACAACAAGCACTTGGAGATACAAAATTCTATAAACACATAATGTTTGGGAAAGTGATTTCTGTACAGAATGCTATACGAAGCAACATAGAAGTCAGACATATTTATTTACCTACGTATATTCTAGAATATAGACTTTTGTTTTTTGAAGAAAATCAAAAATTTTAGCAGATAGTTTTGTTCACTGAAATAAGCAGGTATTCTGGAAAGTAATAAGAAGCATACAATATTCTTGTTATTAATTATGTCAACTAGCCAACATAGTTCTGAGCAATACAGTCTAAATAGGTGAATGCATATATAGGTGGCAAATGTCAAATTAGTAGCTGCACTGCACAATTGAAATGCCCCTTTTGAACTTGTGTTGCATGGATGACATCCTAAAAAGGGGATGAGGTTTCTATCATGTGGTTGTCATTTTGACTTTTTTGATAACCCTCTCCCAATAGCCTTAACCCCAAGAGCTAAAAGAACTAAAAGGTGTATGCTACAGTATGATGAGAAGTAAAAAAATGCTCCAACAGATAAGTTGGTTCATTTGATTATAAATGGAGCAATTCCAACACAATTCTGTAGAGTGTGTTTTGTGTAAATATGTGTGTGTGTGTGTGTGTGTGTGTGTGTCAAAAATGTCAAAATAGTGGCCACAACTTCACAAGTCCTTCTTTTATAACATGTGCTGCATGGGTAGCATACCCCCCAAATGGGTGGAGCGTCCATTATGTGGTTGTGGCTGACTTCTTGACGTTTTGATATCCTCCCATACACACCCCACTCAACCCCTATGGACAACTTTAGTCCCAAAAGAAAAATTAAATTGGTATGTCCAAAAGCCAAAGGGAGTAAAAGAATGCTAGAATAGGTAAGTCTGTTCATTTTGTTATGCATGGACAAACACTAACACAATGCTGAGATTGACATGTTTATTTATTTGATTAAGTTGATGGACCAGGATGCAAAAGTGATCCAGAATGCTATTGAATACATTATCATGTGTAAAGTGTGGAGTCTACCCAAAACCACACCCTCATGCGCAATAAAAATTTATCCCTTCTATTTCTGAATTCAAAATGTTCCTTTTGGCCTAAAATGCAATTGGCACTTAAATGCTGTTTGTGGTTGTCTACCTGAACCTCTGGAAATGTTATCTTCTCTAATAATCAACCCAAGTTAAGACTAGAAAGAGCTTATTTTGCTTAGCATATTAGCACTTCCACTTCAGAATGATTCCTGTAGCATGATTCTGTAGTATTTACAATTTATGTAAGTACCGATTATATTTTCAAAGTCAAAGTGGAAAAAAATTGGTAGATTGTAGACAGTCATTGTGCTTTCTTTAATAGTCAGTCTTGCATGTATTTGAATAATGCTTTATGAATGTAATTTGAAAGGTAAGAGCTTGGTTCTTTTTTTAAAAAAAAATACACTTACATGGGCAGTGTGAGCTCTTGCTGAGGATCTTCAGTGTATGGCTATTGTGTTCTTGGAGAGTTAATAATAATAAAAAAAACCTTGGTTACATGGATACATAGTAAGGTAGGTGGAATTCAGGTAAATAAGTATTTATTCACATTCTTCTAGTAGCCAAGAGGGGGCAACTATTTTGATCGTGCTACTTACACAGTCAGTTTCCGCTTGAGAAAATGAACAGTACAGATGTCTCATTCACAAAAGCTTTATTTTGGAACATCAGTAACAACCGATATTTGCAGAAGGGGTGTGCCAAATACCCTGAGGGTTGATTAGGAAATTCTACAAACATGGCTTTGGAACACTGGAAGCTGCATTATTCCAGGTCAAGAGGTTTTTCATGTCACTTGGTACCTGATCCTTTTAATTGGGGAGCAGCCTGGGGACTTCTGCATGTACAACATGATTCAGTAACTAAATTAGGATCTCTTCCTCTACAACTGTCCTAGAGCTGTATCTTAAAAAATATCCATGATAAAATCATTGTTACTCATTGCCTGATTCACATATTCCCTTCTATCCTCACTTTCAATAGCATTGTGTGCTGGGGCAGGAGCTGAATTAAGAAACTCTTGGTAGATAAATGTATGTGTAAAGTGTCAGACGTAAGTAGGAGATTACAGAACACATCATCCTAAGTGCCACTTCTAAATACAACATGGGTAGCTTGTGGGAAATGTCATTTAAAAAGAAAAGCAAGACTTTGCAACCATAGTTGATTATATCATTAGCCAAACTGGAAATAATCTCTTCTTATGGCTGCCAGAATCTGTCACTACCCTGAAGTCTCTAAGCTCCCAAGCAGAAAAACAAATCACTTCGTTTAAATTATAATGCTGGAAAGCATCTGGCAAAGCACCTAAAGGGAATGTGCAAATTTGCAAAGCTGTGTGTAGGAGAATAAAATAGTAGAATATGGCTTAGGGAGGACAAGACAAAAGAATAATTCTAATAGAAGAAACTATCTGTAGCTCAGGTTTGAACTGTGGAGTCCTTCATGCTCTCTAAGTTTGGTTGTTGATCTGCAGATGTTTTGTTACTCAGCTAGGTAACCACAGTAATGAAATGTTTGCAAGAAAACAACCAAGTTCAGAAAGCACAAAGAATAATGTATTCAACTTCTGGATTATTATATGGATAAACTCATTTAATATAATTGGAAAAAATATTGGAAATGGTTTGCCATTACCATATTCTACCAATCTAAAAAAGAACATTATTTGCATTTTAAAGTTAAACCTATATCATGAAAATGCTTATCTTTCTGCTCCTTTTACTTTTTCTGCAATCTGATTTTTTTCTGAGCTGTATTATTCAGATGTCATTGTACAAATGGGTTTGGGCAGGCTTTTTAACCAGAAGAGTTAATAGCTTTCCATAGTTCAGCAGGTGTGATTTCTCCAACATGTTCTTGATTCACTTGGGATAGCTGCCAATAATTTGCCAATAATTTGGGCACCATTCTAAGTCATGGTCAATAATGGTCCCACAGGTATCTATATAAAAAGCTAACAGTATCCCTACAAAGATCTAAAAGCTTTTAAAATGGCATAAAGATTTTAAATAACTCTTGGGCCTAGAATTTCCAAAGATAACATAAATTGCATGACTATAAATGCAAGACTAATCCTTAATCAGAGTTGCAAAGTGTCAAGGCACTAAAAACACCTCACATTATCTCCATTAACTATAACATGGCGGTGTTGGCAAGAACAGTAATACCACCATTTTGCAATTGCTGGTGCTGTTTTATTTAATGAGGTGCACTATGATTTACCTATATATTCAGAAAGAGGAATCTCTATTGTATTTCTAAAAAGTGTAAAAAGAAATGTTGATAAATTACTTGGAAACCTAGGTCACAAATGACCAGGATTTGTATAGGTGACTTTGATTTGATTTGTACTGTATGTTTAGGTACAGATTTGCTTTTCTCAATTATGGAATCATAAAACATAGATTTCTGCCAACCAAGCAAGCAACTAGCCCGTATCTTCAGTATGGTTCAGCAACAAAGTTTCAGCTAATTTTTAAGCAAAGAAACCAGATATTGGCATTAGAAGCTTCACAAAAGAAACCAATGGCATTTGAATGTATCCAAAATGAAATCAATTTAGGCACTTTTATTTTATAAAAAAATTAAAATTAAATGCACAGGTACAGTATATGCGGTACCTTGCTCAATAGTAGTAACTGTGAGAGGGATCTTGGAGTCCTAGTGGACAACCATTTAGATATGAGCCAGCAGTGTGCAGCAGCTGCCAAAAAAGCCAACACAGTTCTGGGCTGCATAAACAGAGGGATAGAATCAAGATCACGTGAAGTGTTAATACCACATTATAATGCCTTGGAAAGGCCACACATGGAATACTGCATTCAGTTTTGGTTGCCATGATGTTAGAAATATGTTGAGACTCTAGAAAGAGTGCAGAGAAGAGCAACAAAGATGATTAGGGGACTGGAGGCTAAAACATATGAAGAACGGTTGCAGGAACTGGGTATGTCTAGTTTAATGAAAAGAAGGACTAGGGGAGACATGATAGCAGTGTTCCAATATCTCAAGGGTTGCCACAAAGAAGAGGGAGTCAAACTATTCTCCAAAGCATCTGAGGGTAGAACAAGAAGCAATGGGTGGAAATTAATCAAGGAGAGAAGCAATTTAGAACTAAGGAGAAATTTCCTGACAGTTAGAACAATTAATAAGTGGAACAACTTGCCTGCAGAAGTTGTGAATGCTCCAACACTGGAAATTTTAAAGAAGATATTGGATAACCATTTGTCTGAAGTGGTGTAGGGTTTCCTGCCTGGGCAGGGGGTTGGACTAGAAGACTTCCAAGGTCCTTTCCAACTCTGTTATTCTATTCTATTCTACATGAGTCCCACCACTAAATTCCCCCAAAGTCATATTATATTGTCTTGCCATGGGATAAGACAATTCTGGGAGTTGAAGTCTACCCATTTTAAAGTTGCCAAGGTTGAGGAATGCTGATCTAAAATCACCCTCTGGCTGGAAAGCATATTCAGGATCTCATGTTTGATGTCAGAAAATGGAAAATTCAGGATAAACCAACATGTGTGCCCACATAAAATACACAATATTAGTTCTGTAAAATATTGTCATTTCAATTTTCCAAAATCCTCTATAAATTGTATAGGACTTTAAGGACACCTTTTGAGAAGTTAGGGGTATTTGTTTTAAACATTAACTCATTTTATTCGTATCTGCATTACAACTCTAGGCATTAGTACTGTCCTTATATTTTCTTGGCATAATTTCTATAAGACTTGGAATGTGAAAGTGTTTCAGTTTTGTAAAAAGTTGGCATTGAAGGTTATTTTCTTTGCCATCTTGTAGTTGCTGAAAATTGCAATATGTGAATACTGTATTATCACTATTTTGGATGCTTTAAAATGTATATTACTTAGTGGGCAAATACTATAAATTATTTTGCCAGCACTGCTTTTGTTTTTGTTCATATTAACCATACTACAAACTGACTTGCTCTTCTTCAAAAATGAAGCATGTATTGGAACTTGCTTCATTTAAAATGGATTATATAGTCACAGTAGAACTATACTTACACTGAAAAAAAAAGATTTGACTGCTTTATGCTTGATTCACAATTTAAACTGCAGTAGACGTTGCAGGAGGTTTAAGACCAAACAAACATACATATACTTAGTGATTTGATTACAGATCAGCAGGGAATAAACAAAAACACCCCCTTTGTGTTATATTAAAATCATACTTTTGTTCCCATGTTAGATGCTCACAACACTGCTCTTATAAAAATGGAATGAGCAGCATGCAGCCAGTTCAGTTGCAAACAAATATCTTATTTACCATTTTTAGTTAAATGCATTCTTGAAGAAAATAGTAAAGAGGGTAGAATATACATTCTTCAGTGAGAATACCATTTTAAAAACATAACCTTTTGTCTACATCCTGAATAATACAGACAAATAAAGCAGAAGGTGGGAAAGCAGGAAGTGCAACCACCTTGAGGGACATCATGCGGGAAGAGCATCTATTTTGGGGGGGAAGTTGAGAAGGAGAAAAATGGGCTGCTTGAAAAGAAGGTGATAGGAGCTGAGATTTAACATTCAGAAAAAGAAGCCTTGAAGAATATGGATGGTCATGTCCCAGCAGATCATTCTGGACTAGGGGAAGAAGGGGCCACTGGCACAATGAATGGAATCACTTCTTTAGGGAGGAGAACTATAGGTATATCTGCTCATTTCTCAGGATGAAGTGATCTCCAAAGTCAACAAAAATATCTATTGGAGTTAGGGAGTTACGGATTTTGGAGTTAGCAAGTTGTTCTCCAACACCAGGGAGAGCAACAGAAGGAAAGAGCATCAAATAGACCTAAAATGTCTTAATTAGCTGCCATAATAATTTGATGTGGACATTGTCATTTAATTCATCTATGGGCAACGAGTGATTCATAACCTGCCTATGGCTCTCAGCCAGAACACGCACAAGTCCAGTGTTCCGGTTGCCAGCTGTTCCTAATCAATTGGGCAGCAGGAACAGCAAGTTTCCTTGCTTTCTCCCTGCTGTTTCCCTGCCACTCACAGAAGTGGGAAAAATAATATTGATAAGGATGTCTCAGAGGGAGGTTAAAAACTCTTCCCTTCTCTCAGTGAACCCTGGCAGAGATGCATTTTTTCTGAGCCATTGAAAGTATAGAAACAGTATTCCTGCTAAATGGTCATAGAGAAGACCCTTTCCTTTTTACAGCATACCTACTCTTTTATGATCAAAAATGGATTTTCAGCAAGGATCATTTTGACCCAAGTAGATGGGAAAGTGTAGGAAAAAGAGTGGCAGAGCCTGGGGCAGCATAAAAAGAGGAATCAGCCTAGAGACTCTATGTTGCCACAAGTGGACTAAGTCCAACCTCTCTTGAATTCCATTAATCCTTATCCATCACCAAAATAGTGCTAACCATTAGTTGACTAGATTCCTATGCATTGGCTTGACCAATCAGTCAGTTTAATTGCAACTTAATGTGTGGTGCTTTGCACCTGACAAAAAGAAAGTAAGTAGAGATTTCTTTTCTGCTAATTTCTCCTTATCAAAATTTGTAGATTAATCTTTTTGTGTGTGTACACACACACACGTTGGAATGGAAGTGTGTGTGTGGTATTTTTACCTCACAGCATCACTATTAGCCTGGGTTATCTGTGAACATTTTTGTAGAGACTATATATAACAATTACAATGATTACTGTATTTTTCAGAGTAATTTTTGGGGAGGAAAATGGGGAAAACAATTCTGCCTATCAGGTATTCATCTGGCTAGCATCCTAAGTCTGGTCAGCTTCAGCACATTAGTTCGCTGGTTTTGAGAGTTGGGGATAAAAAACAGCTTCTAAAGCATAGCTGATCTTCAGAGAGGGAAGCAATGAGAAAAGCAGGTAAAGCCGGAAGATCACTTTGCTAGCTAGCCCCTCGTTAGGGCTGAAAAACAGTTTCTAAAGCACAGCTGATCTTTGGAGAGAGAAGCAATGAGAAAAGCAGGCTAAGCAGGGAAGATCGCTTCACTGGCTAGCACCTCGTTAGGGCTGGAAAAAAGCTTCAAAAAAGCTACATTCAGAGTATAAGATGCACCCAAATTTTCAGCTTCTTTTAGGGGGGGAAGTGGATCTTATACTCTGAAAAATACGGTATATAGGACACGGGTCCCCAACCCCTGGGCTGCGGTCCACTATTGGGCCATGGCCTATTTGGAATTGGGCTGCGTGAGTGGCTGGCCAGATTGCACACACACAGCTCAACTTGCATGAGCGGCAGGCCAGACCACCATTCATGCAAGTTGAGCTGTACATGTACACACCAGCCCACAACTCACACAAGGGCTGTGTGTGCACATGCGCGCCAACCCACCACTCACATGGCTCAGTTCCCCTCTCCCTTGCATCCGGGCAACCAAGCTACAAAGCATGGGTATCACTGATACAATTTTTCTTCAGAAGAAATTTTGCAATATGATCTAACCTTAGAAATCATTTCTATATAATTGAAAGTAGAATCCTGATCACTCTAATCATAAGATGAAAATAGGAACAGAATAAAAAATTGTCAGTTTGGGCTTTAGTACATTTGATATCAGAGTTTATGACCAACAACATCCATCATAACAAGAGAGCTAGTGTGATGTAGGGTTTAAGAGGCTGGCCTAGAAATCAGGACACTATTAATTCTAAGCATGATAGCCAGTTGGATAACTCTGGCCCAGTTACTCTCTCTCAGCCCACCTTACCTCACTATTTTGTTGTGAGCAAAATAGAAGATAGGAGCATTAGGTATGTTTGCTGCCTTGAGTTGACCAACTATGGATATAAGCATGTACCTGGTAGACATTCATTCACATGAAGCAGCAGCAATAGAGTTGGTTGTATACATGTACTCTGAGAGGGGTAACAATGTGGCAACGAGGGAAAATGGAAGAAGAATGAATGAAGGTTACTAACTTTAGAAGATACTCAGGGTTACTTGAAAGAGTAGTTATCTGGACAAATGAAAGAGATGGAATTACATGTCTGACACCTTTTTAGAAAAAGGAATAACAAAAATATATTAGAAACTCTTGCAGAAAATCGGACATGCTCTATGGGAGTGAAACACTGCATGGAAAAAGAAGAATGATTCCTGTCAAACTTGAGAGTGTCAGAATTAAAACAAACTATACAAGATAACTGTACTTATTTATTATTTCTAATTTCAGAATGAAGAGAATCATATCCAAGGAATATCTAATATACAAAGAAAAACATTATCAACATTTGATAATCAATTTTGATAATAAACTGAATAATTAAAATGTTTTTGATCCAAGCTTAGTTATATAATTGAATGGGAAAAATTAATGTGAACTATTTTGTCCCATTAATTTCAGTGGGTCTAATCTAAGGATGTGTCTAACTCAATAGTGTCCATCATTTTTAAATAACAGTGAAAAAGAAGAAGAGATGACAGCAGGAAATTCAATTTCAGCATCTCCATCCCTTCATCTGATCATTCGAGCTATAGCCTGGTCAGCCATCAATTAAACATCAATAATTTACGATGAAACAGTGTTCAAAGTGCAGCAAACAGATTTTGTTAGTAATTCTTACAAGAGATTGGTAAGATCGACTAGAACGATAAACCCAGCTGATACTTAAAAATAAACAACACCTAATTTTCCTGAAGTCTGTGGGAAGATACCAGCATTTATTTTCACTCTGTGCTTTCTCACATTCATTTTGTTTATTCTCAGGACTACAGCTCATTCCATTTTCTTTTCTGGGAGACAAGGTGGCAAACTAAAACATTTATTTGACTAGAGAATTTTTTTTTCTCAGTAAATAAACAGGTTCTGCATGCTTCTGCCATCCACATTTAAGAGATGTCGAGATGCCTCTCTACGTATAAACACACATATAAAAACGCACACAACCCTTACACACTTTGCTGTTTGAAAGGGAAATTTAAATTGAATCACATATCCAAAGACAAGCTTCTGTATGGAATGCCCACAACATATTTAATCTTATATTATTCCTAGAAAGTGATAGAAAATAACATTTGATATAAAATGGTTTAACTGGAAAATGTCCCCAGAAAGCTGCAAAAAAAAGAGCCTAGATTGAACATTGTGGAGTGCCACTATTTAACAAAAAGGACAATACAGGTAGTTCTTGTTTAATAAGTTCTTAAGTTCTTGTTAACTTCGAATGCAATGGTATTGAACAAGGAGGCTTACATCTGGTCCTTGTAGTTGTGGTTGTTGCAGTGTCCCCATTATCATATATAGCTTTGGGGGCACCTGGCAATCGGTTCATAATTACAACAGTTGCAGCATCTGGTGTTCATGTTATCACCATTTGTGATCTTCACTGCTGGATTTTGACAAGCAAAGTCAATGGAGAAGCCAGAAAATGGTCACATAATGTCAACTGTGTACAATTTACTTAAAATTATGTAGGGGATGAACAGGCTCTGGAAGGCAGAGTTAAACATGTCAGCAGTTTGGAATCTTTGCACTCCCACAAGAGACCTAGGTTCAGCCCCCTGTGAATTCTGTTGACCCTTATCTAGCACCAATTTAACTTTGATCATTAGTTGATCGGATTCTTGTGCATAGGTAGCAATAATAAACTCTTCAGTGCTCTGAACTCAGTGAGTTTTCCTGGTTCTTTCCGCCTGTCACAGTGGCAACTGGAACTGCTACAACTGTCATTGGAAGTTAGTGTGGTCACATGATGTTGTTTTTAAAACCACATTGATGGAATTGTTATTCTCAGTTACTGCCATTAAGTGAGGATTACCTATAGTAAATTAAATGGACAATGCTGTAAAGTAGAACAATTGTTATCCACAGCCTAATTATCACATATCTGCACTTAGAAAAATTGTTATCACAGCTTGGTGTCTAGAGTGAAAACATTTTGATGTTTCTGGGTTTCAGGGTGTATTTTTATGTGCTTTTGCACATTAACTGTCTCACTATCCACATTCTTGATAGCTGTAGTTATTCAGCTGGAATGGATCCAGCACTAATCTCAAGGGCCATTTCTTGGGGCAACTTTTTATTTGACCTCCTGGAGACAGGTATACTTAATCAGTTAGAAAACATATGAGGACTTACGAATTTATGTACATTAAAGTTACAACAATAGGAAGACACAATAATTAAAAATACAATTACAGTGGTATGGTTGCATATCACACTAAAACGTACTTGCTTTGGAGTGTTCCATGATGCTGGTCTTTGTGGTCTATAAACTATGAATTATGGTTTGATATAATGGCTGAATTAGACTATTACAGTAATATGAAAATCACTTCGGACAATAACCGCGATTACAAGTTGAAACACAGTAGTAACAATATTTGAATGGTTGAATGGTACTTCAAGCACAGACAAATATGTTTTCAATATCCATTTTAAGACCATACCGAATCCCAAAATGAATGAAATATCTATCTGACTACAACAATATCTATTTACTGAGGGCAGAAAAGATTGAAGCAGTCTTCAATCAATTTAATGGTTAAATTCAGCTTCTTTCTTAAGGGAGGAAAGGTTGGTAATGGTTAGTAGACTATTTATTTATTTATTCAATCAATCAATCAATCAATCAAATTGCTGCCAATCTCATACAAGGTGACTCTAGGCAGTATACAACAAAAAGGAGATATGGAATACCTTAGCAGACAGGACCTACAACATTGTTCTCCTGCTGGACCTGATGGGACAGTAGAAGTAATTTGGAAGAGGCAGCCCCTCAGATAATCAAACAATGGAAATTCATACATGCTTTCCTATCAATGAGGAAAGTCTAAATAGTCTGTTCATGACTGACTATGATAGATGCCTAAGAATGATAACCTTGAAGACTATGCCTGCACACAGTTCTGAACAGAAATATATGTTTTTGTCTGATAATTCTTCTCAATGGGAAAGGGTGTTAGACAGTATTATTTTGGTTTAAAAATGACTGCTTTATGCAATATTAATCATAGTCATTATATTCTGGCTCCTAAAACAGAATAAAATAAACTTAAATTTTAAATAGTGGAAATGCCTATTTATTATTTGCTGATCAATTCTAACTGAATTGTAGAGATCTTTGTTAAAGACCCCAAGAAAGTAATTACCTTGCCTGACTCTCACAGGCTAGCTGGCTGGAAGGAAAGAAGGATAGCATTTGCAAACTGTCTTCCTCACATTTTTTTAATGAAACCATGGGAGCGATTAAAGGTATGTCAACTTCAGGACTGGCATAAAATACATGCTGGGTTAGAGGCATGTCAGGGAGCCATTGGGATTGGTCAATACCTGACATGTCTCTTCTTTCCTTTTTTACATATACATTTGAATTATTTGTTTTGGGGAAGCAGATTTAGAAACTTTGCATATTTCATAGGCTGAAATAGGGGTTTCCTAATATTGGGATTTTCTTTTCTAAAGAGAGAAACCTCTTTTGACTTTCAGAGACATAAATATGTGAAACATCTGGCCCCTTGAGTGTTGCTCTAAGTCCATAGGTCTAAAGCCTTAATGTATTTTAAACATTTACTTCCTTTTCCAAATGTTTCTTATCTGAAAAGGCAAAAGCATATTATGTATGTAGGTATAACTTTCACTAAAATAGAACAACTCCTGTAAAGCAATTTTTTTTAAAAAAAAGCTCATCAAAATTTTGTGTAAAAAGCTTGTGCATTTAATTCTTTGATTTTGTAAATTAATTTGTAAATTCAAACCAATTGCAGAGGATGTTAACAATAAAACAAGCAAAAGAAGGCATTGCCCAATCCTTCATTGCATCAGATAATTTAGCATTATCCTTTACCAACAGTAATAGAACAAATTTAAAATGTATGCAGGAGGAATTCACAAACAGCTGCTTCCCATTTTATCTTTTTATTCCCCTTTTCCAACCAAATGGAAAGTGACATTCCATAGCTATTATGCGCAGTGATATCTTACAAGTCAATTTGTCAGTCTCATTTTCAGATGATGCAACTCTTTATCTCACATGACTAGGCCTATAGAAATGTCCCCAAAGAGGAGACAACGCCTCACCAACAACCAGGCAAAAAGGTCAGGTTGTTGGATAGTCCCTTGAAAAACAGTCTTCATGTCTTGCAACTTTTTCTGATCTGCTGGACATGTCCAGACTGAAAAGGTTTGGTTCACCTAAGGGACCAGCACCTCCTCCCCCATTTTTATACTGCTGTGGGGTTAATAGCTATGTCGTGTGGGGTCAGGGAAGACATCTGTGTCTCAGATAATATGCTTACGGTGATTACCACACATAATTGACTGACCTTCCCTCATTCTTTGCCTGCTACAGGCCATGGCTGATAGGGTGAGATGTTCCGAGGGAGTTTATTTTCCATCACATACAATTGTGCTGCTGAGCAAATATTTTAGCAAGCTTTGAATGCATCACCTCTCAAGCTCTGGGTTTAACAGTTAAAATATTAAAGCTGTGACTGACTTAATAATATTAGATTTTAAATCAGCTGGCAAAAGGAGGAAGGCAAAAATCAGCAAATTCTACTTACAGAACATTTCTAGATAGACTTAAATAAACAGTAAACTTCAGAGATTTTTACAGGTCTGTTTAGGAATTTTCCTCCCTATCTTCAAATGGCTTTGCTTCAAAAGGTTCAAGAAGAGGGTTGTATCAAAGATGGTAGTAATAGTCGCAAAGAAGCCAAATCTTACAAATGCTTAACCGCAGGTGGTTTTACAGTGCCAAATACCTGAGTTTATACAGCTACAGTTTAAGAGTTTCAGGAGAATGTAAATTGTGGGAATTAGAGTAAATTTTAATCTCATGAGGTCTGTGCAAAACCAAACAAAGAAATGTCTGTCAAATTGAAAAAATAATTTGTTGGACTGGGTTTTATAAATGATGTACATATTTTTTAGTGAGATACTCAGCGTCATTATTTGTATTATTACTGTTTTTATATAGAAGGGCACAATAATCCTATGCTAGCTACTCCGCTGATTTGTATGAGACTAATATGGATCCCAAGACCTGATTGAACTAAATTCCCATCATTCTCAGCCACTGTAACCATGATATGGGACAATGTATATTATAGGGAGACCAAAAGTTGAAAAAAAACAACATTAATATTAAATTATTTGACCAACTATAACCTTGCATTAGGAATAATATTTCAAAGAATGGTATACTTGCGTGTTTCTGTACACATGCCCATAAAACACACAAGCATGCTCAATGATGATTACAGGAGTAAGAAATAACATTCTTACCTATCTAAGCCTCCCCTCCCGAAAGTTGTGTGGGCTCCAAAGGGCAGTGGACTTCCTTTCACACATGGAGGAAATGCTCACCATCATTCAGCCTATTATGAGCAAGGTAATTCTGAAGGGCTAATAGAGCTCCACAATTTCTGTAATCTGGGAGCATCAACATTTTTCTGTGGAATCACTTTTGGCTTTTCTTTTACCATGAATTTACAATAGTTATCCAAATGACTCCAGAGTCCATGGTGTAATTTATATCTATCATCATCCTCATCACCCAAAATATGCGGGTGATCCTTTCATACACAAAAGTCAGAAAGAACTGTACCATACAAACCAACTCTAAGATCATTAACATTTGTACTGTATTTGTCACTTGCAAAAATCTCCCCCAAATCTGAACCCATCATCTCAAACATTTAAACACCATTAATATAAAGAAATACGAAGGGAATTGTATGGTAACTGCACAATGAGAAGAAGGAGAATATACACATTCAAAACATATGGGTGATCTTTTAAAAAATCTCAGCATCACTTCATAATTATATACTACAAGTTTTAATTAACTAAAGCTCTGAAAATCATAATGCCTTATTAAAATGCAATTAATCCTTTGATTAAAAAACAAAAAGCACAAGTATTTACAACAAAAACACAAGTAGAATAATTACAAATATCATGTACCCATTTCTTTTATTTGGGTGTCACTTATGATGTCTCACATTCCCTTCATTAATTCAAATACACACATTATCTCAAATCCACAGCCGATTGAGTGACAGTGGCCACCAAACACACAGCACTATATCCTATTGATTTCTGCAAATCCTGAACAATGCCATTTGCATGCTTGTTTCTGTAATAATAAAGATATGCCATTCAGAATTAAAGGACCGGCCAGACTAGTGGCAACTAATTGTGTTGTGTGTAATGAGTGCAATTTCAATTTGATATAACCCTCAGCTTTTCTTGCAGCACTCGCTAAGTACTTTCAAGTCTTTGTAGGGAAATAATTGATTTTTTTGTGCTGTGGGCACAAGAAAATTATTATGATCTTTTGAATAATGCCAAAGAAAGGACCATGAATGATTTAAATTGGTATGTGAAGAAGGCTTCACTATGGATTGCAGTTTGACTGACATCCTGCTAATGTAGTATCTAGATTAGCAATTTTTAAGGAGGCAGCCAATATAAAAACTGGTAAAACAGAAAAACATTGCTAACAGGGATTTTGGTTTTGTTCTCTAGCAAGGGAGAACAATACGGTCATTTCATGCATGTCGGACAGGCACTATACAATTTATTGCATAAATGCCCTTGCTTTTGTCTCTATGCCATGTGAGTTGAAGGGTACATTTCAACTCGTAAGTTTTACATTTTAACGAAATGTGGAGATACAATAGCACAGTGCAAAGTTACCCAGCAGCTGAAATCTATGGGACACAATAGGTTGCTATGGACATTTGAGGCATCTATTGTATCATTTTGCTTCACCCTAAGAAAAATTGGGAAGAGACAGTTTTCCGTAAACGAAAGTTAGCCTCTCCCTTCAATATTATTCTTTTTCCCTTATCGCACATTCTTTGTCATGTTATGTTGCAGAATTTTTTTCAAGCCATCTCAAAAATGAGGCAGCTGACACTTTGGTTTTAGAGGCTCTTCCTTGGAATTAAATCCATTGATTTTGATAGAAGTTGTTTCCGTGTAACCAGGTTTCTGACTGCAACCTTACCAAAAGAAAACAAGCAAACCCCAAGTCCAACAAAAGTACATTTTTCAACAGCGATATTTGTCATTCAATAATCTGGAATTTATTCAGCATTCTCTCATTAGTCTGCTAATTAATTAATCAACCCATTACTTTCAATAAAGCTTCCTATATAATAGCTAAAAACAAACCTAAATTTCAAAAATCCTTCATTTTTTGTTAAAAGGCAAGGGAATACTGAAAATTGTCCTTTCTAGTTCTCTATTGACAAAATATTTTTAAGGAATTAATAAACAGTTCCAAATATCTTTTTAACACCCTCCCTCTCTTCCCCCGGATTTGCCATTTGCTAGCTGTTTAATCCATCAATTGATTTATGGTCCAATTTTTAATTTACACCTTCATTTTAAGCAGGTTCAGAAAGTAGTGAATTCTGTTTAGACTGATGGAAGTACCTTCCTCATGTGTGATTCTGGCCCTGAGCACACAATGATAATTTATTGTAATAAAATACCTAATTTTAAAACAAGTAATCTGTTTGTCCTCAATGAAACACACACATATTTTCAGAAATATACAAAGCAATATTGATCAAACATGAAAAGGTAGTTTTTAATTAAATTTTCATGGCCATTAATAATTGCAAAACAATCCATGTAAAAATCAAGAGATGGGTCTCCAATTTTTCTCTTTTCCCTTTTTTTCTTAAAAAAAGAATAGAGCACATTATTCTTAGGCATCCCTCAAATCAGCAGCAAATAAGTAGGTCTCACTGTTTTCAAATGCAATTCCACCTTAAAATGCATACCTTCCAAATCTTATTCTTCAGAGGCGGGAATGTTGTTAATTTAGTTGGTCATAACTAAATAGTTTCTAATCTGGAGCAGGAGTCTGCTGAGAATATTGGACAGTTTAAAGGTTAATCACCATCGCCTGGTTACACAAGTGAGGCAGAACTAATTCCTCCAAAGGCAAATGGCTTGCAGTTTTATCAGCAGTGCAGATTAGAAGTGTTAATATACAGAATAGAATGGATGCTCAAGGGCCAGTTCTCCCTTATCGGCAAACTTTGCAACAGAACTCAGCTACTGCACAACCTCTGCACTTTCTATAATAAGGCCCCCTCGTTTTGCCTCTCGAGCAGAACTATCAAACAATCCTCCCCAAACCACTGCCACCAAAATCAGGGTATTACAGACCACAGCTAATTGGAAGATCACTATAATGAAGTAAAAAGATAAAATACTTTTGGCTGCAGGCCTAAAACGTGGATCAGCCCAACATAGGGAGCTATCTGGCTATGTCACATTCAGAGAGATTTACATAAACAATAAACTCAAACCGATTGCCCTGCAAATACATCTTTGTTTACGGCTAATGCAATCTAAAGCACTGGTTGTAGAAAAAGTAGAAAGGAAGAAGCAGTGAGAGGGAGAGGGGAAGAGGGAAGGGGAGAGGAGATGTAATTACGTATTCTGAATTACTGAGAGAACCAACAGCCATCAGCAAAACATCTTGGAACTCTGGTTATTCTGAAATGTACTCCATACAGAGAAGATGCAGGAAGGCAAGCAATACAGACATGCTACACAATGTTTAAATATTGATGTCCTTCGGAATTTTCCACTATTTCCTTTAATACAACTCAATATTGGCTGAGAATGGATTTTTCTCTCCACAAAATTGGCACAAAGCAAGAACAAGAAAGTACTGTAAATATCAACCTTGCTTTTTTCAAATTATAATTTCTTGATCGGAAAGTTTAAAGACTATTGAAGACTAGAAAGAGAGTATGCATCAAACATTGTGCCATAAATGTAAAAGGAGCAAGTAATCCTATCTTTGAATGTTAATTGCTGTGTTTTCCCCCCTTGCTTCATAAAGACCTATCCTCTTGATATTGGTCCCATATTCTACCAAAGACAAATGCCAAACAAGCTTAGATAACCATATGATTTGATTTACTAGGCAATATGTATATGATAATAAATGCAATGGGCTAAAAAGCTCCTTATTACCTCTCAAACATGTGGTGATATCTGTGGCCCACACCCAGTTGAACCTCCCAGAAGCCATGAACTGACAATGTTGTGAAGATATGAAATGATCACAAATGTACTAATTCATGCTTCCAGAGAAAGAACAGGGTCAAACACGTTTTAGGAAAAATGAAGGGACAGTTGATTTAGACAAGTTATTGTACTAAGACTTATAAACAGAAGGAACTCTGCAGAAAAGAAGAATTTTAAGGATACAAGACAACTGAAAGAAGTAATCACAGTTTAGAGGGCTGTAAGAAAATTCACAAACAAATATAGATGTTATATGCATATATCTTGAATTTACTTCCCTAATCCCCTCAAAAAAGAGGATGGAATAGTAAAACCAGTAATAATCTAGCAGCATATGTATAGCAAATAATTCATATTAATAATATTTCTCTGTGTTAAGTAATGTAAATTAGTGTACTATGTAATAATCTGATAATTGTTTACCTCTTAGTTCTGTACACATATTGTAAAGATGACATAAATAAGAAATAGGGCAACTAAAAGGGTATCTGTTTGGTAAAGCAATGATGCTTAATTTCATAGCTTGTCTCTCCATTGTGGACAAGACTGACAGTCTGCAAGGTTTGTTATGAAAGAAGTATGTTTCAAAATAATTTTTGAAACAGAGCAAGTTGGTGTGCAGTTCCAAGATTTCCCACAGAGTAATATGTTTGTTCTGTACCTCTAGTTGACAACTAGCACAGAAGTTCTAATCTCCCATGGTTGTGATGAGCTGTGCAGTTTTTACAGGTGGCATTGGAAAGTAGATACTATTGTTATTAGGATGTTATAGAATGTTTTTGGTATGTGTAATACCAGTGTTTCTCAAATTGTGCAACATTAGACTGTGCATTCTTCAAGTCCCAGAATTCCCCAGTCAGTCTGCTACTTCTCCTGTCCACACAGCTTAAAGTTGCTGAAGTTGACAAACACAAGGTTACAGCTTCGTGCAAATGAAAAAGTGCCTATGTAAGCCTAGAAAAGGGAAAATAAGAAAGAAGCTAAATCTATTTTTGGTTTAGTTGGCATTGATAATGTACAAACAAATGTTGATGGAAGTCATATGTTTGTCAATTGTTAATATTTGTCTGTAAGTATGTATGTCTAGCTCTCTAGCTATCTATCATCTACCTATTTATCTACCTATCATTAAAATACAATATCTGTAAGGTTCAATTCATGTTCCCAAAATGCATCAACTAACTGAAAGTTGGCATGTTATAAATGGCTTGCCAATTTTTAGTTTAGTGTCATTTACTGACTGGCTGACCAAGTCAGTAAAGTTGTAACCAATGGTATCCATGTAACCACACAATGAATGTCACTGGAAATAACATATTTGGATATTCTGCAGAATGTGGGGAGAAAATGTGACTGGAAACCTTATAAGTCCCACTTGCCAATGAAAGATAGAGCCCACATTATAACTATTTGTTCCTTCACTTCCACAACAAAGGATTATACCAATTATCTGAAATGGAAAATATTTGTGCTTTGTCACTGACTAGAGGAAGGAGAAGAAGACAACATATGGACAAATGTGTATACCACCAACTGATTTGCTAATATGTCACCACTATATATTGTACGTACTGACTATACTCTTTTATATTTGGTCATGACACTTCACAACAGTAATTGTCCTGTGTCAAGAGAGAAAAGAACATAAGGCTCCTCTCAATGTGGAATGTAGAATTTTTTTTCTAAATGCATTTATACTATTAGTATAACTGTATCAAAGAACAAACATTCAGTATTGCTTTACACAATTTTGTACACATCACTGTTTTTTTGAAGTACTCACTCTGTCTACTGGAAAAATAATTGTAACCCATAGGTAAATTATATTCAGTTTTATTATCAGTAATTAAGCATGAGAGACATGTCTGAGCCATCTCAACTGTAAATGTTGTAATACATCTCATCAGGCAAATTTAGCTCAACATTGGTTTTTCTTGAATCATGGCAAAGAACCATGGCCATGATGGAACTCTTGACATTTGAGATTTTCCATTAGTGCTGGTATTGTTACTGCAAAGGGTAGCACTCCTGCCCTTGGAAAATTATTGGAGAATGTCTCTTTCTGGAAAAATTGGGAGAAATTGTCTCTCTTACATTTGGTGAAGTCTATTGAAAAATACTATTCTGTCTTATCAATTTATTTTAGCAGTACACTTGGGCTTGCTTAGAAGGCATTTATTCATTTAGGATTCTCATCGTCCCCTTTAAAAACCTACAATAATTTCTGTGGATTCAACATCCTCTAAGCATGTCTTGAGTGAGATATGTTTTCTGACCTTGCAAAAATCAAAAAGCCAAAGGAATTCCCAACTTATTGTTCCATGTCTGTTTTCCAGTCCTCTCTACAACCCTTCAGTTGTCAGCTTTAGCCTTCTAGTGATGACTGCTCCTCTCCAACTACATCTTTACACGAGGGATTGCCTAGTGACCTCAACACTGAAAATGAAGCAACATACCCTGGAGCTGGCAAATCAATCAGGTTACACGCATCCATTTTAAGCCCATTTCCAATTATTTCAGGTGCAGGTTTTAACATGTGCAGCTTGCCCTCCCACTTGGTTCTTTTTCTTCATTAGCATATTAAGACCCCTTCCTCCTCCCGTTTTTCCCAAAATCAGGAGCCAGAAGGCATTTTGCAAAGCTGATGACTCTCAATTACACCGTCTTATTCATAACCCCAGTGTCTTTCTTACAAGGGTATGACTGGGGAAATATATAGGTGAACAGCTGGTTTTGAGTTACTTCAATTAGTTCTTCAAAGATATAGCAGCAATATGCATTAATAACTAGTCTCACTTCCCCTTGGAGTGCCCAGTTGAAGGTCAGAGAGATATCATTTTAGTCTATGCACAGTGAAGAATATCTTACATTATGACTCCATATATTCATATTCATATTGGAAAAAAAAAATCCTCTAACAACTGTCCCCTCTTCTATCCTGGCACCACTACCAAAACTACTTTTAAGGATTGGGAGAGCCCTGGGGTGCCTAGAGACTAGATGCAGGGAATCCTGCAGATCTGGACTGCAAAAATCAATTGGAAGCAAAGAAGTGTTAGTTTCCTTTACCTCTTTTCTGCCATCTAGGGGTCATCCTGATTTTGGGGGGGGGGCTCAGATCCAGTATTATTGTTGTGAGGAAAAAATAGGAGGACAGAGAACTGTCTATGTCATCTTGAACAACTATATTCAAGGCAGAATATAAATCTAATGAACAAATATCATATATCTTATATACACTCATTCCCCCTCCCCTTGCCATGGGAGTTACTGGCACAAGGCAAGTTTTGTGGGTTGCTTGGTTACACAATGGCAATGAGTAAACAGCTGATTTTGTAAATGTATTAGAACTCTTTTGGAAGTAATCTTTCTATTCACCAAGGCTTTTGAAACAACTTGTGACTTAAATTACTCTATGTACGCTGAAATCATAAGTCAGCTGCCAGATAGGAAGTACACAGAAATACAATTTTGTGTTGTAAAACTACATTTTTTGTAAGATCATTAGGAAATATGTGCTGAATAGTCATATTTATTTATTAAAACATGGATACAATCCACTTTTAAATACATAACTCTGGGCAACAAATAAACAATAAACAAAATAACATCTCTCCCATACTTAATATAAAAGAGCCCAATGACCAAAATTGAAAAGAATAAAGAGGAAAAAGATGATATGCACAGAACAATTTCAATACAATACGAGCCTGAGTGGCGTAGGAGGCTAATGCCTCCTACTAAGGCAGCATTTAACATCCAGGGGCCTGCAATCACTGCGCGTTCTCACCAGGCTCAAGGTTGACTCAGCCTTCCATCCTTTCTAAGGTGGGTAAAATGAGGATCCGGTTGTGGGGGCAATAAGCTGACTTTGTATAAAATATACAAAAGTATGAAGGCTATTGGTGGCTCTTCCGCCAACTAGGCTGATCTGTTAGGGGGTACACTGAGATAATTTTAAATTGTTTTAATGGGGTTGTTGATTTTATTTTTTTTTATTGTGATTTGTATTGATGTTGTCATTTTGTAAGCCGCCTTGAATCCCCAGGGAGAAAGGCGGCATATAAATCGCAATAATAAATAAATAAATAAATATTGCTTAATGCATTGTAAGCTGCCCTGAGTCTCCGGAGAAGGGTGACATATAAATAAAATTTTATCTCCTCCACCTCTATCTATCTTTTTTAGTGTATTGCTATTTTGCTTTCAAGCCATTGATACCATAGATAAAATTTACTATGACTCTAACATATCCAGTTAGAAATTGGAATATATGAAGAACGATTAAACAAATGGTATAAATTTTATGGTACAATCTGTAGATGACTAAAAACTTATATATGTAATGTAGGGTGAGTTTAGTAGGTGGAGGGAATGTTTGTATTTTTGTTGATTTTGTTTCATTTTTATTGTCTTTTTGTATTGTCTTAATAAAAAAAAAGAAAAAAATTTAAAAAAATTTAAAAAAAACAATTTCACAAAACAAACATGAATATACTGGGCTTGTCTAACATCCTGGACCTAATGCCTGGGTACAAAGGCCAAGAGGATTGGGGTCCTCCAAATCTAAAACAGGGGGATGCTCCAACAGAGAAGTATGCCTTCTTGGTTCCACGTGATGACACAGTTTAATAGATTGGAACTGCAACATGCCCATCCTTGTCAAATTTAGTAGAATGAGCTGAAGACAACTTAATATTGTAAATAGTATTCATATTACTACAGTACTATTATTAATAGTAGTCTGTAGCCTAAAAATATGAAAGGCAAGTGTACTTGTTCAAATGATGTCACTTTTGTATTGAAACAGATTGATTCATCTGTGACCTTCCAGATGTGCTCAAGCAAGAACTTCAGCAAAAGAACCTATTATGTTAGGAAGCAGGTTTCCAATACTGTTTGAGACTCATGGAAGCTGAAATTTAACAACCGAAGAAGGCACATGAATGATCTATCACAAACACATTACCCACAATGGTAGATACAACAATCATCTTTGGAAGGTCTTACTGCAGGTGCCACAAATTGTGGATTGTCATCCTGCAATCACCCGTAGCAGATGGGCTATTCTTTTGAATTCTCTAGCACCTGCTATATAAAGGGTGGCTATTATTACATCATTAGAAAGTTAAGAATAGAATCATTGCAGCACAGTTACTCTCCAATCTCCATTTCATGTCCATTCTTCTCCCAGAATCCAAAAAGAACTGCTTACCTAATGAGCAGAAGCCAAGATTCCCTGCCATCTAATACACTGTTTAAGAGATACTTTGATTCAAGAAACAGGATACAACAATCAGACATAGCTATCTGTACCTTTGTCCTCCACGAGGTGCTTCAAATAGAGGGATTATCTGAAAAACTAGTTCTCCTATTACATGAAGAAATAAAAAGTAGTGAAACTACAGATAAAAGGAGTGTCACCTCCAGTAGATATGTACTATTCCTGCACAGCATAAAAGACCACATCTAGTCTCTCTCTCTCTCTTTTTTTGGCCAGATATTTATGAGCATCTCTTACTCATCAAGATGGATTTGCAGTTTTAAGGATTTTTGGAGGGATGGTCTTTTGTTGCAAAGGCAGCAAAAAGTCCTTGGTAGCTTAAAGACAAAGAAATGTCATAAAATGTAGGAAAGATGGCTTCATTGTTAAAAAATTTACAAGAAGCAAAATAAACAATGTGGAAATATTGCAGAACCAGTCTATGGCATTTAACTGGGTGATTGCTAGCAGTTGGAAAAACTAAGTTACTCAGCAGCAATTCTAAAGAAGCAGCCTTTACAACTCCTTCCGTTCTCTGAATTCTCTTTCCTAAGAAGATCACTACAACTTTGCCTGGACACATTTCACAAACGGTAGGGGATCTTTTTAATTTGGACAAGCCACTGATGAAGAACAAATAGGAGAGCTGCTTTCACTTTATTGGATGGTGCAATATTTAATAACCGTGAAGGTCTTGGTGCCAATTTCACTCATCCCATAACTTCTCTACAGTATCTGTACCAATACTACTGAATAATAACTCTCAGCAATCTTCACCACTGGCCCCATTTAGTGAAGTGCTGGGAGATGGAGCACCATCTGGAGAGCTTCAAGTTCCTTATTATTTAGGATTTTCATTATTTCTTAGCCTGTTTCGGGAAATAATGAACAACATGAGAACCTCTCAATCTCATCCTTCCAACATTGTCAGCAATACAGAAATAATAGCATCCACCCATGTACTAGGGTTATTTGAAAGAAAACAGAATTGCAGTGTATAGATTGCTTTGAACATACAAAAATACCTGTTAGATAATAATGGTGATGATGGTGAAGGTAACATCTTATCTGTTTTTTGAACAGAATGTGCTTTCAGAGATATTAACTAAATAACTTTTTTGGACCATTCAGTTATATTTCTTTCCTTACAGAATACTTGAAATGCATTCAGTACCAGTTTTGCCAATCGTTAGGTAACTTTAGGAGTGTAACCTTTGATGATAAGTCAAGTAATACTAAAAAAAGATTTCTTTATGTATCTAATAGGATGGAATTTATCTTTTAAGGAAGATTTTTGCTCTCTGTATTTGAAAATGTTTTTAATCAGTTAGCTTAAAGAAATAAGCCTCAATGGTCAGTCCTATGGAGCAGTCCTGTGGAGCAAGGGACAGGGTGGCTCAGTGACTAAGATGCTGAGCTTGTCAATTGAAAGATCGGCAGTTCAGCGGTTCAAATCCCTGGTGCCGCATAATGGGGTGATCTCCTGTTACTTGGCCCAGCTTCTGCCAACCTAGCAGTTCGAAAACACATAAAAAAATGCAAGTAGAAAAATAGGGATCACCTTTGGTGGGAAGGTAACAGTGTTCCATGTGCCTTAGGCGTTTAGTCATGCTGGCCACATGACCATGGAGACATCTTCAGACAGCGTGGCTCTTTAGCTTTGATACTGAGATGATCACTGCCCCCTAAAGTCGGGAATGACTAGCACACATGTGCGAAGGGAACTTTTACATTTACCTTATGGAGCTTTTATTGCCTGGGTAAGACATTTTAAATATATTTTGAAAAAATTCTCATAGAAGTTCAATATGCTGAACACACTTTAGGTTCATGGTCTGCTAAATTGATTGAGAAATGCTTGCTTATAATTTACCTTGCTAATTATGGTCTGTTTCTGATTATAGTCAGAAACTACCAAGAGCCTTGGTAGTACAGTGGTCTAAAGCACCCTGTTATTAACACCAGCTGCCTGCAATTATTGCAGGTTCGAATCTCACCAGGCTCAAGGTTGACTCAGCCTTCCATCCTTTCTAAGGTAGGTAAATTGAGGACCCAGTTTGTGGGGGCAATAAGCTGACTTTGTATAAATATACAAAAGTATGAAGGCTATTGCTTAGCGCATTGTAAGCTGCCCTGAGTCTCCGGAGAAGGGCGGCAAATAAATTAAATTTGTTTTAAAAAAGTTACTCTACTGTTGGGAGAATGCTATAATTCTCTACTTGCATTTCTGCAAACCTGCTCCTCAGATGCTTCAGGAAAGTACAAAATGTGGCATAAGAGAGCAGATAATAGAAAAACACATCATAATATAAGAGTAAATCTTGCTATGTCCAGCCAGAGCATATCTTAGTCTTATCTTATTTTCTCACAATGAATGGCCAACAGGATGCTTCTGGGTACTCACAAGCAGTAAATGGAAGCATATCCTGCTCCATCACTGTTCTGCACCTGGGTTGCAAGGCATGCCACCCAACCTGGAAATAATATTGAGTTTTGAAGAGCAGCAGCTCTTGACAGACCTTCCTTCCAAAGATTCACAGTCCCCTTTTAAAGCTAAGTTAGTGATCATTTTCATACTTTATGTAGTAAATAGATTATTACAGTACAATTATCAACCAGAAAAACATACAGTTATATAACAAAATGTATAGAACTGTTTTTAAAATCAGTTCATAGAAGGACAAGCTACTTATTCTGTAGCCAATAAATTGAGTTCAGAGTCTTTGATGAGGCTTTTTGAAAATCCAGATACACAGCATTGACAGGGTCACCACCATCCAGGACACTTGTGTTCACACTCTAGATAACTCTAAGGCAGGAAGAATTCATTTTGATTTTTTTCCCCAAGCAAGGTTTGTTCATCTACGTCAGGGGTGTCAAACTGGCAACCCACGGGCAGCTGTGTCATGCATAAGCCATGTCCATCCCAGCTCCACGAAGGGAAAAAACATTGCGAAACACCACATGACAGCAACGTGATGCTGCGAGTTTGACACCTCTGATCTATGTACACATTTTTTTTCTATGATTATTATTTCTACCAGTTTGCTAAAAGAGACATTAAGCTGGCCAGTCAATATTTTATTGGATCTCTCCAGGTCCCTTTTAAAAATTGGTGTCATGTTGACTATGTTCTCAGTAACTGAATCCAACTTTATATGTTTTTACTAGGTGATCAGCATCTTTGAATTTTTAAAGAACTGTCAGGTAGATAACATCAGGCATCCAGGGCTTATAATATACTTTTTAAAAATTTACCAAAATAGACCTCAAGTTTTGCTTTGTCTCATCATATTGAGAGAATTTGAAGCAAGATGACATAGAATGCATACTGCTCAATAAACTAGTAAACTCTTACTTTTGGTTCTTTGATATTTCTCTGATGACTATTTCTACTGATTATTTCAAATATTTACAGGATGTGATCTAGAGTATCTTCTGAATGTTAAATAACAATTACTGACATTGTTAGGAAACAGTATAGTATTATCTTTTCTTAGTACAAAGCTTTCTGTTTTAATTAATGAATTAAATGAATTAGTGAATTAATCTTTGGGTGGAGGGGAAGTATTAGATATATTGATACAGCAATCCTATAAGTATCTTGCTAAAGTGATACAAGATTCTAGATTTCTGAAATTCAAACTTAATTCCATTTGGAGAAGAATAGAAACAAAATAATCAGTCTTCAAGAAATCCTGATTAACATAAGTCCGTTTGCTATCAATGGATCTACTCGATGTAGAATGAATTTGGGTTTCACTCTTGTTGCCACATTCTTTCAATTAGTTCATAGGGGAAACCAGATTCTTTCCACGCAATTCTTACATAAAGCTATTACACTGAATACACATATTGCATATAGCAACATACCTTCCAAACATTTCATTTGTATTAATTGTGATAACTATGATCTGTTCGAATAAAGGGTATTTCCGTATCCATACATCACAAAGACAGGTGATCACAGCTGATTTAAACATAGTCCACCACTTCTCATGAGGAACTCTGAATGGGGGGCTAGTTTTGTACTCCCCCACTTCCTTTTTTGGAGACTTATGTTTTGCAACATGCTGTGATTTCTGGCCTATTGATTAATGGGTCTTTCAGCAAAATGCAACCTTAATCTTTCCTTAATTGCTTTAATGGTTGTACAGGGTCTCTTTTATTCTCTCTTCCAACAATGTTGTTGCAAATGCTTTTGTGTCTTAACTTGGTGCCCAAACTAAGGACTTTAGAGGGACTGATTGTGTTCTATTTCTGTTCTTCCTTTCTGTGGGTGGGTTTATATGTGTCCTTTAAATCTACTTTTCCAAATGTCTTTTCGTTTCTTTAACTAATGAATGGCTCCTTGCTCAACAGCAAATTTTCAGAACTCATATAAATAAACCAGCATTTAGCACAGCAAAGAGGATGTCACAAAGTAAAGAGTTGTTTCTGACTGTTTTCAATTCAGAGATCATATAAGAGACAACTCAGTAAACACATGTTATACATAGGTATTTGGTTAAACCTTACAAAATCCATACTGAGGATTTCAATTATGGCTATAACCATTCTGTTTGCTAAAAGCTGAGATTTATTTATTTATTAAACATTATGCCTATAAGGTGGCTCTGGGTGGCTTATTTGTTCATTCATTTGTTTGTTTGTTCATTTATTTATTTATTTACATGAATAGATATTCTATGCATGTAAAATCAAGCCCAGAAATAAATGCCATAAGCCAATGATGGTTAACCTTTTTGGTACAGAGTGCCCAAAGCACGAGGGCACACGCGAATGCACGCACGCATGCCCAAACCCCCCAAATGAAATAGAAGCACCTCCCGTGCATGCAACCCAGCCCCCCATGCCCCATTTTGGGCCTGGAAAGCCAAAACGGGGCACGGGGGCACCTCATGCAGGCCCTTTGTGCCCCATTTTGGACCTGGAAATCTTCTGGATCAACCTGGAAGCCAAAACGGGACATGGGTAGTCTCCTGCACCAACCTACACCCCCGTGCATGCGCCCCCCCCCCCCCCCTGTGCCAGTAGCCTCCCCCCCGGCCCCCCCCCCCCCCCCCCCCCCGTGCATGCATGGCAGAGACCCAAAGACCAGCTGGCCGGCAGGAGGCATGCGCACATGCGCAGTGGAGCTGGACTGGGGCGATGGCTGGCGTGCCTGCAGAGAGGGTTCTGCATGCCACCTGTGGCACACGTGCCATAGGTTCGCCATCACAGTCATAAGCTATAAGTAAAGCTTTACTAATTTTCTCCCATGCAAGGATTCTTGTCTTTAGTGCATACATATATAGGCATCTATAAAGATGCCCCCTCACCATGTCTACCTCTTTCCCAACACTATGAGGAATCAGTTCTAGAAAAATGAGAACCACTATAACCACAACCCCCATTCCTTGCAACCTGCTCAGAAAGATACCATGATCAGTGGTACCAAAACATAATAAACCATTCTTCCCAACTGCTTTTCCCAAGAAGGGAAAGCTGGAGACTGGGCAAAATTGTCCTGGATGATTAGGTAGTACAGAGGATCCTGCCTTCTTCCTCAGAAGTTATCAAACTCTTCCTGGATCACCAAGTATGACTATGCCTCTGGCCTCTTGACTAGACCAGCCCAATCAGAGCCCAATTGTGAATGAACACACACACACACACACACACACACACACACACACAAACATATTCTAATATAGAAATAATATCAAAATAATAGAAATAAAGGTATAATCACTATGTTATTAATTTTTATTTAAAGTAAATAATACTTTAAACAGAAGCACAATACATCTCATTGCAACAGTGAGTTAATTACTTGGGAGCCATATATTATTAATTCATTAGATTTATATCAGCTTTCTATCCAGGAAGAGCACTGAAGGCAATAATACTTTAATTCTAATAATGAAGCAAAATGTAAAAGAAAAAAACAGGAGAATTATAAATATTAATGCATTTGTAGATGCTCAGTTATAGATGCTCAAGTTAGTCCAGTGACTAACTTTTGCTTAGGCCCATACTTTCTCTTCCAATTTATCTTTAAATCAGATTAGGATTTGAGAAGAACATGACTGTGTTACATATTAACACAATGGGCATATTAAAGGTGTTCCACTTAATAGAGGATATCTGCATCTCAAACTATAATGTATATAATCCAGTGGTAGGAGATGACCAGGCTGAGCCCAAGGAACAGATCAAATGAGTCATCAGTTTTGAATCCTTTCACGCTCACAAGAGATCTAAATCCGACCCACCTTGAATTCCATTGACTCTTATCTACCACCAATTTTCTCTGACCATTAGTAGTTCAGATTCTTGTAGAGAGCTTTAGCATACAATAAATCTATATTCCTCTGAACTGTCTGGACTCCTGATTTTCTACACTTGATACCAGCATAGGATATTTCCATCTGATAGAACAGGAATTTCAGTATTCTTTCTGAGTAATAAACCAAAGAATCATTGGGGCAAATCCCCATCTTCAAAGATATCAGAGGGATAAAGTAGGATAAAAACTTGTCACATGGCAGCTCCCTATAAAACCACATAGAGTGACTGCTGTCATGGGACAATTCAACCATCTCTATAATCCAGCCATATGGCAAAATATTTTTCCTAGCATTCCTCAATCAACTAGAAAATGTGGAAGAATTGTTCAACTATAATAGATTTAAAATTGACAAGAATTTAGCAAGTCCCTACCCCACCCCACTCCATCTATCAGTCCACCCTTTCCAATAAAAGAAGAGCCAAGGAGTGTTCAGAACTCAGCTAAGCAAAGACTGAAATGAAATCTGGAGTAAAAAACAAATTTACATAGGGGAAAATACCATGTCCCATGCTAAATGGATGAATGCATGGATGCATGGATGGGTGAGTGAGTGAGTGAGTGAGTGAATACACAGGAGAAAAGATTTGTCTGATGTATTGGAGAATTGCTGCCTACTGAACAAGATGGACAACTGATCTCTTTCATCAGATCATAACTTTTTATGTGTTGAGGTGTAGAAATTGATGCATGGTTTCATGTAGGTTAGTTTTTGATGGATGAATTTATTTCATTTGAAATTATTTTTGACATTGTCCCTCATCTGCTTAAAAATCATAAAGAATATATATGCAAGAAAGTATATTCTGAAAAAAGTATGCTTATTCCATTCTCCATTTCCTCCCATATATAGAAAACAATGGGGTTGAAATAAGTCTTTTATCCATCAGGTTCTAAATGACATGAAAATCTTCCACGAATAAAGGAAGGAGATAGATGTCGGAGATTCTTTATTACCTAAAATGTCTCCCTGCACTAAGTTGTAGAAAAGGCCACTTCATAAAATGTGTTAGTGTGAGAAAAATTGCTATCCCTTAAAGTAGCTGTGTCTTTTGGAAACACTGTTTGGCTGAATCACAGATGTGTCATTCTTGAAAACAACTGTATGAGCATTCCAGATGACACAGCTATTTTGATAGATTCAAAGAGGGGGTGATCATTTACATTAACAAACTTGCAAAACTTCCTCATCACATGCCTGCAATAACCTAAGGCACATAACAACCATTTTTACCCTGTAAATGCCTAATAGTAATGCTGATATATGTATTTGTCATGTGAAGCAATACAGTTGTCTTGTTTCATAACTGAATCTGATGCATTTGCCAGCAAGGCAAAAATTTCAAAAAATTTAACATCTACCTTAAATTGTAAAGAATCATGGAGACATGATATGCCTCTGTTTAATTACAATTTGGTTTTTAAACTTTTTGTCTCAGGAAATGGTCAATTTTGTAGAAATATATTATTAGAATAATCACAAACCAATATTTCTGCTAAATCTGAAGAAAATTGATATTTTTATAAATTATCTGATGAGTATATTTTATTTTATGCAATTATAAGATGTAGAATATTTAGCATGCATTTACCATAAATTGCTAGGTTTTTATACAATCTCATCTCTGAAATGATGAGAGTATGTGGGACTATGTGTATTCTGGCAAACTACACAATTTGTGTGCTATCATTCTAATACAACTTATGGTCACAACTTAAATCTACCACATTGTTTATCAACATACAATCTCATCTACTATGGGACAAAACAAAAAAAAACCCTATGGTTCTAATAAACAAGAACAGAAGGTACTTGAAAAATATCTTCAAAATTATGAGAGTATTTGGGAAATGGCAAACCACAAGTTCCAATTTAGAAAGCCTGATTTTTGTACATTTAGCATGAACTTAGATGACGTAACATAGAACATAGACCCATCATGGGCTTAATAACTATTTTGACTGACAGCTTCTAGAACTGTGGGGGATCTCAAGCATTTAGTAAACCATAAATTTTGTCTTTGCATATTGCTTCTGTGACAGACATTCCTATATAGTGTTCTCTCTTCTAGCTTAGTTCCTGTCAATATTCCATGAAATAACATTACTTGTACATTCTCCTTCCCATATATTGGCTAGTGAATGGGGACAAAGGAAGGGAAGCAGTCAACATGAGGGCATCATAGTTGATATGTTGACATGGTTTAGTTCTGAACAATGTCTTTATGTTAAAAAAAACCCCATAGTATATAATACTAACTTGTGTCACCTTTTAAGCTACAAATGTAGTCAGGTAATTTTAGACGAGGGGTTTCAAACCTATGTCAAGGCAGCATCACGTGACATATCACAACTTTTCCCCTTCGCTAAACCCAGCATGGGCGTGGCCCACGGCCCACAAATTTGACAGCCCTGTTTTAGACTCTATCTGTAATAGCCTTAACAGAACTTTACTCAGAAATAGTATATACTGTTTATGGGAAAGTATGAGAATAAAATGGGAACCAATAATTGTATCCAGCTATTGATACCTTGCTGCTCCAAACAGCTGCTGCTCTTTGGCTAATCAGGAGGTGGGGACTGAAGTCTGCTGTCTGGGCCATAAACTAGAGAACTGGCCTAGTGGTAGGTGTGGCCATGGAGAGGAGGGTGACAAGATGGTGGTTTGTAAAATGGCAGATGCAGCATCACAGCCATGCCCCTTGGCATGATTCTGACATCACCCTTATTTCAGTTGTCCATGCCTGGATGTGCTACTGTTTACAACTGCAAAATTTTCTGACAGAAGGTGACATGTTGCAACTTGTCAGTTCAAAACAAAATGTATCTTTTGAAGTTAGAATGTTGAAATGTTTTAAGTGGGTCATGACATCAAACTACCTAGCAGTAGCAATTTGCATGCTCCCTAGAAATCCTTTATAGATTTATGATAAAGCAAATTCATTTATTTTCTTTTGTCAGATGAAGAGTATAAACCAATATGCAATGCATATGTATTTGACTCACAGTTTTTGAGTCAGAGAATGAAAGAAATACATACCAAGATCATTTACTCTTAGCCATACTTTTAAAATAAGAAACAAATCCAGAAAGCTGGTTAAATATTGTAAAAGTAAATGTCTTTAATATTTGTTTTGCTGTTCACAATATGTATATTAATGTTATTGTCCAAGTAAGTTTGCTAATCATGTAATTAAGGAAAAGAAGCATATCTTGAAATATTGAAATTGTGCAATATTTTTGCTATTAAAATATATATAATGACTTTTAGATTAAGCTGGCCAGATATGCTTAATATTGAAGTCAAATTGCTAATCCTTACAATTTGAGCAGAAGAAATCTAAAGCAACCAACAGCAGCAGAAAAATGCAGCAAAGTAGAATTTTCTAGGAATATTTTTTCATGTTATTTGCCTGGAAATTGGAAATGTGGTTTACTTTAATATGTTGCATTTTGTGCTTGTTCATCAGATTTGAGGCTCATCTCTTTAATGAAAGTATTTCCCAATGATGTTTTATATTTAAGAAAGTAATTACAGTACGCTGCAATGTTTGGAAAAGATTCAGCAATATCATTACAATCAAAATTTAATGACATATGCATAGTAATGACATTTTAAAATATTCCAGAGATAGCAAAGATCCCTCCCTTCACCAAAAAAGCCAATGATAAAAGCTACAGTTACGCTCTCAATTGTTTGTGAATAAACATGATTGAATCTTCCAGTTAAATATGCATAAAGTAAGTTAAATAAGTTTGATATATTTCCCAACAATAGAATATTGAAAAATTGTGTCTTTGTAAATTGTAAATACAAAATACATTCTTTTGCTAAGAGGTATTATAATAACAAGACAGAAAAATAATTACCACTTTTAAAAAGCTCGTTAAAACAACTAAAGAATAATTAAAATGTTATAGCCTCAAACAATTTGATTAATTGCCAGTATTTCTGAAACTATATATTGATTGTGATTCTAAAGATCTAGTTGATACCATACCATAGGATTTTACAACTGGATGTATTTTTTTCCATATTAGGATATTTCCAAAATAAAATGCATAAATACTTATTACTTGGTGTAAGATTCTGTTTACGTGTAATTATTGTTCTCTTAACTGCAAATATATGCATTCATTGCAATTCACTCTTTTATTATATGTTGAGGGCAACTAATTAAAATATAGGTGAACTTATTGTGCCTAGTTTATTTTTAGAATTAAGATTGCAATTCTACCCACACTTCTTTGGAAGAAAACCCCATTTACCTTAGAAAGACTACTTTTAAATTTTCATATAAGGACTGCATTGGGTCAGATTTCTACAATGTCAAACAATGACATCATCCACACCATTTAATATCTTAGAAAATATATTTTCTTTGTTTGTGTATATAGAAGAATTTAATACAATTCAAAATGGTTCTTTTTCCTGAATATAGTTTGTATAAATTCATATTCATTTAATCAATGGCACAAGTTTTATCCTTATAGGAAGCTTTTGCTACAGGTGATACATAAGTTTGTATCACAGTACACTTTTCCACAGTTTTAATTATCTTAAGCAGCATCTCAAATATTAACATGACCCTAATATTGAATATCTTTGAAAATACGTATTTCCTATTTTCATGTAATAAAAACTGGTATAAGTTGGAGGTAGTATCTTTTCTGTCATTTCATACAACAATTTAATAAGTCAATCTCTCCTTTCTGAAAAAAACACAAATTTTGTAATCATATTAGATATTTGAACTTCTCTATGAGTGAAGTTTCTTCTTAAAGAAGGCAAATAAGGGTAGTATAATTATTTTTTTCTTGTACTTACGATGCAAAATTTCATTAATGTTAGTTTTTTATAGCTTTTGGTTTGCTATTTGTTTGACTGCATGTATTTTTCCATAAAAATTAAAAAGTACAAATACAGACTTTCCAGAATAATTGATTTTAGTTATTAAAACTTTTTGCAAGTGTTAAAATAAGAATAATTCACTATAACCATAACATGTTAAAGAAGATACTGTTGAACTAGTGAATGTGAAATGCTAATAACATAGAAAAGAAACAAACTTTTACAAGCAAATTTTAAAATCATAACTTTTCTTTAGTAGAATGAAAAACTTCATAAAGCATGGAATATTTAAAATAATTTCACCTGAAAGCATGAAATTGGTTTTAAACAGATATCTGCTTTGATTTAGCTATACTACATCCCAGATTTCTTTATGCGATAAAACAGAATCCATTATTCACACATGAAAAAGAGAGTGTTGAGCCTACCTTGGAAAAATCTGACTGGTAGGGTTACAAGTCACTGCAGCAGTTCCCTTTTGCAAAGACATCAACTCCGTTTCTTGTTTGTTGCAAAAACCAGTTTGAGGGATTGGGGGGGGGGATCATTTTGTGTCTAAACAAAAAACTCTTTAATACAGCAGATTTTTCCTGTGAGTTGGCAAATCTCTTGTTCACCACATCCTGAAGCTGATCCACCTTTTCTCTTAAGGCATTTGGTTTAAGAGAACTGAATTGCGGGGTTGGGGGGGGGGGGAGAAGGAGAGACAGATCAACTGGCAGCCAAAGTCAATGGGCATTTTGTGACTGATGTCTACCGAGCAGAATTAAACCTCAATCCAGACAAATATTTTACAATTGTGCCTATGGGACAATGAAAGACAATGAAATGTTTATTCAAAAATAGGTGTGGCTCCAAAATAAAGACACAGAATGCTGGAATAAGAGAGCCCTGCAGTTAAATAAAAGAGAGAGGGAATTCTGTCTTTTGAGGTTTATCACATACATTAAAGATTGAAAAAGAGAATAGAACATTAATTACATGGACAGAAATGTTCTAATTCAGGTAAGTTACTCACTAAAGCAGTGAGCCTTAATATGGTGTGCATGGACATCTTGGGGACCGGTTGATAGATTTGGGGGAGTTGAACGTGGATGGAAAAATTATATTTTAGCTTTTCTTTCAATAGTATATCTAGACAACAAAGTAATGTATGGCCTCTGGACTCCAAATTTTTTGGTAGTTTTAACAAATCTTCACTATCTAAAATTACTAAATTGTAAAAAAAGAGAGGATATTATCGATTTAATGGAAGAAGCTGCACCTATATGACTGTTATATTTTTGTTTTCTTATTATTTTAAAAACTTTATCTCAACATATGGTAGTAATTTTTTTCTTTTGTAATACAACCTATATCTATATTTAAATACATTTTTCTGAATCTCTAGCTTTCAGAAAACTTCCAAATGGGTCCCTGGCACAAAAAGTGAAGAATCCCATATGGAAACACAACCATTTCGTTCTGTCAAAAATACAGAGTGCTGCAAAGTCAGTACAATTGTGGAACAGCCAAAAGCTGCATTTTGTTTCTGAGATTCCCAAACTGGTCAATTATTTAAAAAGGGACTTCTAAGAAATTACATGAGCCTTCTGCAACTTTGGATTTGGGGAACAGAGTAATAGGATTTATGTTCTGGTACATAAGGAAAGTTACTGAACTAAATACAGTTATGCAAAAGAAAGACTCCCTTTCAGTTCTGCATCCATGATGTACACTAATACAAATTATTCCAAAATGAAAGAAAGACTACAGACCTGCACTGGAAAACCCTTCAGTTTTACTGTGAATCTCTTCATCAACCTTATAAACTAACAGTAAATTTTAAAAAGAATCTTAAACATCACAGTACTCTCATAATCAAATGCAAGTCTTTATTCAACATCATCATCCTGAACATGTTTATTCCAATGGAAATGTTAGAGGGCTTAGTGGGTTTGTTTTATATTCAAATTTATATATTACTTCTTACATATGGATTAGCTTGGATGCATATTTTATACTTGCATCCAGATTTGGACTCTATTCAGTAGATATAGTAAACAGCACTAGTATAGTTGGTATGCTATGATTTTATTTACTTATTTTTATCTCATCTTTATTATATTTTATAAATAATTCAAGGCAGCGAGCATTCCTTTCTAGTCCTATTTTCGCCACAACAACAATCCTGAGAAACGAATTAGGCTGAGAGAGAATAACTGGCCCAAAGTCACCCAGCTGGCTTACTTTTCTTTCTTTCTCTTTCTAGTTTACTACTTTAACTTTTTAGTAGTGTATTGCTTTCTCTTTCTAGTTTACTAACTTTATAATAAAAGGTCACATACTGCAAGCATTATGGAAAATAGGACCACTGAACAATCTTCCCATTTATCAAACTACAATGTTCTGATTTCAAAGCTCACAGGGAAAAAACGTTAATAATTACAGTTCAGTTACACTAAAATTATGGCTTAGCAATATATTTTTAAATGTAGGACAAGGTAAAAAAGGGACATATGACAGTGTCATGGTCAAAACATGTGGCAAAATGTTGCACACACGTGTCTGTTTTCTGCCTTGAATGGCATCTATTTATTATTTATACAGCTCAGTGTACATGATACTTTACAGAGTTTTCTAAGGATATGAGAAAAGCAAGAAAAGGATCTTACTAACCAAGAATATGCTAATTGAGAAGAACAGCAGAAGGTAAAATGGAAGAGAACACAGTAGGAAGAGATGAACTGGAGACTGAACAAACGCAGATACAAACACATGTCGTTAATTTTGAAAAAAAAAATGGACACATTTGCTTTAACAAAGATTGTTCTCCAGGGGGAGTTGTGAAACGGTTGTCATTACAGGTATAGCTACTGGGACAGACATTCTCTCCCTATGGCTACACCTGTATCAAAAACAATGCTGGTACAATTCCCTTATCTTAATGAACTTAATCTTTAATTTCGCAGCTTGGCCCTGATGCTGGGCCTCCTCAACAAAAGGTCTGAACTGTTTTAGTCCATAAGAGACACCCTTTCCCCCCAACAGCTGTGGAAACTTTAAACCACGACAAGGATTTTTGCCCCTTGTGAAACTGTCAAAAGCAATAAATATTTTTCTTTTTTTCCCCATCATTAGACACTCTTCAGAATGCCTCCCTATTGTCCACTGTAATTCCCAGAGCTCACTGGGCAGAAGCGTTATTGTCCAAAATGAATCTTGAAGTGTGAACAATATGGGGGATGGGAGGGAAAGAGAAGGAGCTACACTCCCCCCCTTTGCCTTTCTTTTTCTCTCCTTCTCTAGGTTTTTTTTTTTTTTGGTGGGGGTTTGGGGGTTTTGTTTTGTTTTTAGAGGGTGTAACCGTTAGGAATGTGGCGCTTCTCCACAGACAGCTTTGCCAAAAGAGCACTTGTGTTTTTTAACACTGGCCTTTCAGGGGGACGCTCAAGTTAAAGCATTGTGCACACCACTGTAAATAGATGCACTCACTAGAATAGAGCGTCTTCACTCCTAATTAGGGAAGTAACTCTAGAAAGACAGAATGTCACTTGCAAGACTGGACTCTTTGTTAGGTTTGTGTGCGTTCCCCACTATGTGAGGTAATTGGAGTTGTACCTTTTAGAAAGCTGCTAATTTCGCATAGGAAGTGCTAACAAGACCTTTGTGTGGCATGTTTTCCTTCTTCCTTTTTAAGGAAGTTACAGGCTTGAGTACCAGGGATGGCTGTGCTAAGGCATAGAGAAGGAAGCTGCAGTAATGAACCACTTCAGTTTGCAGTGAGGGGAAAAAAAGGCCTAATTTCAGGCCTGAGAATAGTAAGCTTAACAAAAGGTTCTGTTTAAGCTTATTATGTGGGACATTCTTATGGTCTATACAGCTTTCTTTGCAATGACCCTCTTAAAATAAGTACATCAAGTCTGAGCAAATAGAAACATGCAACTTTCCAGGTTTAGGGTATAGTTTTCTTTATAAAACCATTTATATAATGCACTCTGCAATTAGCATGGAACGGAGCAACAAGATCCAGCTAAGAAAGTTCTTTTAACAAAAGGCACAAAATTAGTGGAATTAAGTAACAATTAAACAGTATCTGCAGATCAGTAGCTGAAATGGACTTTTAAAGTAAAAACTACTCACTATGAATCTTATATAATTTTTAAAATTTGGCTAATGTTAAATTATAGAGTCAGAACAGATTTTGGTTTTAAAAAACAAACAATGAACAATCAAAACGTTTCCCTAACCCTATCACACTTCTAATACATATCAACAGTGCAAAACTGATCATTGTTTTATGGTCTACGCTGCTCAGAGTCACTTTTGAGATGGTCAACTATAGAAATCAAAATAAATAAGTGTAATGAAAAAAAATGCTACTTTCAAAGTTGGAAAAAAAATCTTGCCATAGCTTATTCTGGACTTGGAATATAGAAATAATAAATAAAATCTGAAAAGGAGGAGAAAGTGACCTTTAGAGATTGGAGATAAAATTTCTTCTTCTCTTCTGCTAAGGGGGGGGGGGGAGTGCTGCTTATAATAGCTTTTAATGCTTTCTTCTCCGCACTATCTAATAATAAGGGCAAGGTTAGAGTAAACAATGAAGAGTAGGTTTGCTTGTATTGTGCTTGTTTGCATTCTCCATATGAATTTTCTAAAACCCTTTAAGAGAATAGATACATAAACCTGTGACCTTCAGACGAGCTTCTTGATATTGTCAGTACTTCTGAATAAAAGAGAGGTCACAAAATTGAGCCATTTTTTGCATTGTAATGAATTCCATTCTGTTGGGTAAACAAAGCTACATTTTAAAACAGAGAGCTGACATCTGTCTGGCTCAAGATGCTTTCCCATTCTTCAAAAAGGAAAGGGTGGCAAAATTAAGTAGTTACTGTAGACCCAAAATGATTACCCCTATCTCCACACACACATCTAAAAAAAAAAAATCTACCAAACACATAAAGACAACCGTTTGGTTCAGTTCAGAGAAATATATTCAGAGATATATTCAGATGTATATTCCAGATAAGAATAACAAGAAAAAAAGTTCAATTTTATGACTTTTTTTTTTAAATGCACAAACAATGGCTCTGTAATACAAAGGAGAGGCCAATGCTACCATTATGGCTCTCTTATTAACCAGGGCTCCAAGGGCCTCTAAAAGTTACTCCTATTTCCGCTGGGGCTTTGTCCATTCCTTGTCCTCTCTCAAAAGCTCCCTTTGGTATTGTTGCAAGAAAAAAAAAGTCTGTACCCACTTTTATTTCCTCCCTCCCACTACCCCCTCCTCCCGATTCATACTCTATATGGTGAGGTTTTGCTATTCAGGAATTGATTGGACAAGAGCAGTGAGAATGGCCAAGTGATTAGTCTCCCAGCAGGGGCCAGGACTGTGGGTATCAACCTGGGGCTGGGGGTTTGCTCTGGCATTCAAGGAAGCTTCCTCCAAGCCCCTCTTGGGTTCCTGATTGCTCACGCATCTTTTGTTGCAGGTAGCGCATTCCTTCATACCAGGAAACTGATTCCTTATAATTAGCTTGCCCAATAGTGTGCAGTCTCTTAGAAAGTCAAAGGTCTGGAAGCAATCTCTGTGATTTGAGCTGGATAACACAAAATCCTCCCTCTTCGACATGCTGTCTTAAAATCCTATTTGAGAAACTTTTTACAGGGACCTCTCTAAGGTATTATGTATGAATGCTTAGCCATTCCATACAACCATTCTACCATTCAAAATGATTATAATTTTTGTTTATCCCTTTATTAACTATTTTAACGTTATGGTAGAACTTTATAAAGCTGACCCTAGGCCTGACATGATTTTTAAAGCAAAGTGCCTCTTTTTTTCCTCAGGCTGCTGAAGTCTTTTTGCCTTTGTAGGCAAAGGGGAGACATGAAGACCTCCAGGTAGGACGCTAATACTACCAGTTCTTGAAGGAATATGAAAAGAGCCCTGAAGATAATTTCAAAAGGCCCATTTAATCCAGTTTCCTTTTTCTCACACTAACTGGGGGGTGTGGGGGTTTGACTATAGGAGATCTACCAACAGGACATGAAGACTTTGTCCTATTCTTGTTCCCAACAATTAAAATGGAGAAACATTTTCTGATCCTAGAACAGTGGTGGGTTTCAAAAAAATTTACTACCGGTTCTGTGGCTTGGTGGGCGTGGCATGGCTTGGTGGGCATAGCAGGGGAAAGATACTGTAAAATCTCCATTCCCTCCCCACTCCAAGGGAAGGATACTGTAAAATCTCCATTTCCTCCCGATCAGCTGGGACTCGGGAGGCAGAGAGTACATGGGGGCAGGGCCAGTCAAAGGTAGTATTTGTGGGTTCTCCGAACTACTCAAAATTTCTGCTACTGGTTCTCTGGAACTGGTCAAAACCTGCTGAAACCCACCTCTGTCCTAGAGACAATATACAGCCAATTACAGCTTAGCCTCCCTACAATTGACAGTTGGTGAAGTTGGTGTCCATCAGTGCCCAAGAGGGCTTGCTCACCAATGCAGGTGCAAGGAGAAAGTAGTGAGGGAGCCCAGCCAAAAGAGTCTATCTCACACATTCAGAAGGAGATTTCAATTTGCCAATTGTTGCGGAGGGTAATATTTTTCAAACTTTTGAACCTGATAATCATGAACTGCAATGACCTGGTCTCATCTGTATCTACTGCAGTTAAAATTCCACTGCTGGATGGGAATTTTGAGACCTGATCCAGTACATATGGAAGGTTTGTGGAAGACTGGGGGACAGAGGGAATGATGCTTTTCCTCCAAAAGAATCCATTTAAAAATATTCAGGACATTTCCTCACTTTAAGTTAATGTTTTTAATTAAATATCGAATTTCAACCTCAGGGACAGTGAATTTGGGGTTCCTTTGAAAACAATAGTTTCAAGGACAGTTTTCAGTATGAAACAAAGGCATTATAATTCATCAAGAGTTTCAACTGTATTTTCTGTGTTTTGATTTTTAACATTTCAATGTATTAATTAGCTCATCAATGCATGAATGCCTATGTCATATCAAACACACCCACAATATTTCTGAATGGCCTCTGTCAAGAATATAATTATAAATGTCTGCAACTTCTAGTAATTCTGTAACTAAACAATAATTTCAATTCCTTCGGTTCTCGTGGTTTACAATTTAGAATTTTATTCTTCCCATTAAAGGGATATGGAAATAATAATATTCATGTTCTAGGACTATAAGATGTTTCAGATTTGAAGGGGGCACTTGATTATAGCACTTGATTTTAGCACTTGAAAGTAGCTGTGTGTTTTTCTGGAATCGTGAATTTTCTCTCTGCAGCTGCAAGGTAATCCCAGAAAATATTAAGGATGTACAGACAGGTGGTATGTCTATGTCTAAACATATTTTGAAGCACCTTTTTGCCTTCAAGTCTGAAGTGCTGCATATCACTAATATATTCCTATCTGTAGTTAATTTACAATGCAGCTAATGAAATGGATTCAGTCCACACAAATGATTAATTAGTTTTTAAAATCCCACAAGAGGTTTTTCCCCCTAATAAGCCTTGGGGAAAGATTTCTGGATGATGTCTTTCTTTACGTGTTCATGTTATTAGAACTGTCATTCTTCAGATCTTTTCCTCTCTGAGTCGAAGAAGAAGACATTTTGATATGCATTTGCCCCCTACATAAAACTCACTTTGTTCCCAGCCTCCCTTATTCCGCTTCCTGAAATTCAGTTTGGAGAAACTCTTATGCAAGGCTATACTTAGAGGATTGTGAGAAGATTGTTTATACCCTTGTTAATAAATTTTATTTACTAGTCCCTTATTGTCAGTATGTATGCAATTGCCAAGGTTCAACTGCTAACCAAACTGATACAAGACACTTCAGCAATACCCATTCGAAATCTCGTACCATATTCTATCATTATTTCAGAGCTTTTAAAATATTTAAGTCTAGGAGGAAACTTAGTGGAGCTACAGGGTGTGGTGACATCAAGACTGAGACCCACAGATCTACCAATAACATTCTCTGTTATAGCATTGTTTTATCAATGTCCAAAGTAACATAGAGGAATAAATAGACAGAACTGATCACAAGAAGCCCAAAGTTAACAACAATCAATGAAGAAACAAATGAGAGTGTGAAAAATCATAGAATATATAAATTGGTATGGATCATATGGGACAGAATGATGGAGTGCTAGGTTTGGGCAACAGTGGATGCTTCAATGGAGAGGGGCGGGACCGGCATTCCTGAATGGAACCCTGTGCCATTTCTTAAAAGAAGATATATTAGTAAACTATTGCCCAGGTTCCAAACATTTTAGAGATGGTTGTTGGAAAAGTAATCCAGGTCTGGGTATGGGAAGAAAACCACACCTAGGATAAGATCTGAATAGGGGAGTGCAACCCTTTTGATCTGACTAAACGTTTACAGGTAATCCTCAACTTACAACTATAATTGAGCCAGACTTAGTGTTTAAGTCATGGCAGTCATTTACAACCACTTTGTGGTGGTAAAGTGAATGCCACAGTCAATAAGCGAATACAGCAGTTGTTAAATGAATCCATTTTCTTCAATGAACATTTTTTGCCGGAAGTAAATGCCAGAAACCATTAAAAAAACCCACCAAAAATAGTTGTCATCTGACTGTGGGACCCTGCAAACAGCTATAAATGTGAGCAAATTCCCATGACCCAAAATTTAATTGCATGACTGCAGGAGGCATGTATGGCCATCAGAACTTCAAAACTAGGTCGTAAGTACCTCTGGGGTGGTTCACTGTAATTTCAGCAACTACTCGTAGTGGGTTTTATGCAGGGGTGAAATCCAAAATTTTCTCCTACCAGTTCTATGGACGTGGCTTGGTGGGCATGGCAGGGGAAGGATATTGCAAAATCTCCATTCCCACTCCACTCCAGGGGAAGGCTACTGCAAAATCTCCATTCCCTCCCCTCCTGGGGGAAGAATATTGTAAAATCTCCATTCCCACCCCACTCTGGGGCCAGCCAGAGGTGGTATTTGCCAATTCTCTGAACTACTCAAAATTTCCGCTACCAGTTCTCAAGAACCTGTTAGAACCTGCTAGATTTCACCCCTGGTTTTATGTGAAGATATCCTTCTGGATTTCTACAAAGTCTGAGATTTGGGGGCATTACAGCTGGCATGGTTGTACTTCTTTCTGAATGGACAGTTTCATTCATTGTATATAACCAAGGAGTAACTGAGCTCTTGTACACTCTTGTATGTATGGGCTATTACATAGCTCAACTCATTCACATTCTATTTATCATCTCATGAAGCTGTCGAGGGAAGTCACCCAACATTTGGGTATAGATCAGAAGAGACAGTGAGAGTCCAAATCGGCAGAAACAGGCTGAGATTCGACCCAAGCAAGACAATTGCCTATTCAGAAATAATCCAACTCTAGAATAACATCATCTTACAATGGGAGGGAATGCCGAGTTGAACATTTTCTGCTGGAGTTTCTGTTCTACAAAATGTCCTTCCTCATTCTCATTCATTTCCTCATTCCCATTTCTTTCTGATTCCTGTAGCAGGGGGTTGGACTAGAAGACCTCCAAGGTCCTGCCAGTTCTGTTATTCATTAAATATTGTCTTCATCCTCACTCTTGACTTTTAGAAAGCTAACAAAAATGTGGCTGTTTCAAAGTGGCTGTTTTTGTTGTACGCTGCCCAGAGTCACTTACTCATATGATGGGTAACTTTATAAATTAAATAAATAATGATGTAAGATAACTGAGAGCCCAAATGTTAAAACCGATTAAATTGTGATTACTGGATGTGATATAAACAATTTTGTTGTTGTTATATAAGTATTGTATTTGGTGTAGAATTCTTTCATGTTCATGCTTGTATTGTATTATTGAAAGGGACTACTTACAAATCAAAACTATTTAAATGGCATAAAACTAGTTAATGTATGTAATAATACATACACTATTCAAAAAATAGGGGGAAAGTTAGTTAGAGAAGTTGTTTCTCTAACTTCTTCAGGGGTATCCTTTCATATATAATAGCATTATGCTGCCAGCAACACTGCCAAGAGACCTCACTGGCTTCAGGGAAATTCCTGTGCATTCTACACAGAACTTTTGGGGAAAGAGAAAACCCATCCATCCTTTTTGGTGCAATTTGCATTAGCATCCTTGTAGAGAGAAGATTTACAATATGTTTCCTATTTTAGTCTAACAAACAACCACTATTCCAGCTGGAAAGTACAAAACACAGTTTTTATCACTCTAGCAAAGAATAAAATCGAGTTCTCTTAATAGCTAATAGATCATGCTCGTTCTTGGAAAAGCGTTTGTTTCAAGTAATTTCTAGGGCTGAAAAGCAAATGCCTGTGCCTCTTCTTTCTCCAAGTCTTCTTATATTTAATTCTCACTTTATGGGTAATAAAGCAAAGCAGCTTGTTAAGTCTACAGATGTCAGTCTTAGTGTTTTACATGTCACCTGTCTGAATTCATTTACATTTATTTCCCTATTGTTTTATATCTCTTTATGACAATGTACCACATGATACAATTTCAGTCTTTAATGTACAACTAATTCTCTACCATTAATTTGTCAACATGATTACTGGATATGCCACAAGCTGAGCAGGATGAATTGAAATATGAACCAGACATTCCTCTTTCTCTCAAGAAGGATGAAGTGACAAAGATTTAGAGAGGGAATCTGTTTTACTGCCTTGAGACTGTCTATAATTTTATGAAAACTACAATTTGAGATTTTGCAAATGGAAGAATTCTCTATCCCAGACTGAAATAAAAATAAAACATCCACCTAATACATTAATTACCTAAGTTAAAGAGTCTCAACAGAAATGTGAGTTGCAAAACAATCTTGGAGAAGATGAAAGAATGACATTGCGCTATTCACAGCAATTCAAACCATATTCTAGGCCAGCAATTTAAATTTTCCATACTTTGCACTATATTTAATTTCTAATAGCTTGCATTACAGAATAATTCAAATTTAGGGCATATGCTTTTATTTATAAAGCTAATTATAAACAATTTAGATGATGGAATAGAAGAAAATTCATCAAATTTGCAGGTGACACCAAGCTGCCAAAAATAGCCAGCACCCCATAAGATAGGCTCAAGATCCAAAAGAATTTTGACAGACTTGAACACTGGGCCCTGCCTAACAAAATGAAATTCAATGGTGAGAAAAGTAAACTTCTACCCATAGGCAAGAAAACCCAAATGTACTAGTATAGAATAAGTGGGTCCAGGCTAAATAGTATAACTGCATGAGGAATCTTGAAGTCCTAGTGGACAATTATTTAAATATGAACCAGCAATGTACTGCAGTCCCCCAAAAAGCCAATGCAATATTAGGCTACATTAACAGAGAGATAGACTCAAAATCACGGGAAGTGTTAATACTTTTTACAATGTCCTAGTAAGGCCACACTTGCATCCAGTTTTGGTCACCACAATATAAAAAACATGTTGAGACTCTGGAAAGAATGCAGAGAAGAGCAACAAAGATGATTAGGGGGCTTGAGGCTAAAATATATGAAGAACAGTTGCAGGAATTAGGGGTCAACCTATTTTCCAAAACAAAAGAAGCAATGGATGGAAACTAATCAAGGAAAGAAGCAACCTAGAAGCAAGTAGAAATTTCCTAAGAGAACAATTAACCAGTGGAACAAGTTGCCTTCAAAAGTTGTGGATGCTCCATCACTGGAGATTTGTAAAAAGAAATTGGTCAGCCATTTGTCTAGAATGGTATAGGGCCGTGATGGCGAACCTACGGCATGCGTGCCACCTGTCGCCTGGCACGCCAGCTCAGCTCCATTTCAGATCTTCTGGGCCTACCAGAAGTAGGGAAACAGGCTGTTTCCTGCCTCCGGAGGGCCTAGGGGTGGGTGGGGAAGGCCAATTTTTCTTCCTCACCTGGCTCTAGATCCTCTCTATGCATCTGGGGAGGGCAAAAACAACCTTCCCCACCCCCTTGGAAGCCCTCCGGAGGCCGAAACGGCCCATTTCCCAGCTTCCGGTTGGACAGGAAGTGACTTTTTTTGCTGTCCCCAGCCACCAGAGCCTCACTAGGAGTTTCTGGAGGCTGGGGACAGCAAAAAAGTCACTTCCTATCCAACCAGAAGTTGGGAAATGGGCCATTTCGGGCCTCCAAGGGGGTGGGGAAGGCTGTTTTCGCCCTTCCCAGATGCATAGAGAGGATCTTGAGCCAGATGAGAAAGAAAAACTGGCCTACTGGGCCATAGTGTGCCAGGAGTGGGAGGGGAGGGGAGTTGTGTGCGCATGCGTGGGGCGGGTCACATAGAATTATGGGTGTGGGCATGCGCACGCACGACCGCCCCCCTCTTCTGGCACACAGTAGCAAAAAGGTTAGCCATCACTGGTATAGGGTCTCCTGCTTGTGCAGGGGTTTGGACTAGAAGATCTCCAAGGATCCTTCCAACTCTATTATTCTGTTATTCAAATGTCCAATGATAAATCTAATTAAGGATTGGCTCATAATTTTACAGAAAAGGAAATTCAGACTGAGAATTGAATTGATTTGTTCATGCCCTATCATCTTTTTATTGAAATGAAATAATAGGTAAATAAAACAACACATTGCAACATTTTTCAATGAATAGAGCTTAAATATTATGTGTTGAAAGATAAAGTGATGTATATTTTTGAAGTCGCCCAGTGTGTCCTATCTCATACATCACCTTGGTTCTCTATTAGGAGGAGGAATATTTTCATTAATTTCTAGGAAAATCTCCTATTCCTTCGTTCAGAAATTTATGTAAGAGCAAACAGAATTTGGATAATGGTTCAAATTCTGGTTACTTGTTGGGCCCAGGATTTCCTGAATAACAATATTCCTTGCAGACAACCTACTAGATAGAAATCCCGGTAGCATCTGACTTCAAAGAGCTCTGCATAATAAATTCTTCCTCCCAGTTTAATTTAATCCAATTTATTAAATTTGTTATGAAATCCCACTCTATTAGATTCTGGCTGGCTTAGAAAATCCAGTTCTATTAAGTTAAAAGGGGTTCTCTTTAGCTATATAGCCTGTTAGTCCTTTTTGAAGATCTGTGCCATTTTGGGGATTTCTTCTTGTTAAACAACAAGGGAGAAGGCTGCTAAGGCAAGCTAAAATAAGGATATGTGGATTGACTTTTTAAAAAATGATGGAGAAATATAAGGGCTGAAAGTTGTGGTTCTAATTTATTATTTTTAGTAATTTGTAGCTTGGTCCACTTTACTGTTGGTGGCCAAAACTAAAACTTTCCAATTTTTATGATTCCTGATTGGTCAGCAATTCTTAAGTGACTTTCAAAAAGCTACTCTTTGACTAAAGAGGGAATTAAGAAAATGGAGGAGCAAATTATTAAAGATGTATTTGAAAAATCTTTAAATAAAATGCATCAGTTCATAGAACAGCTATGCTCCAAGGATGTTAAAAAGACTACTCAAACTACTTCAGAGATGCAAATATTTGTAGAAAGTTACTAAACCACTGAGGCAATTTCACAAGTAGCTGACAATGCAGAGAAGTCAACTGTAATTTTGAAATATAAACCTGACACAAATTTTTATTATGATGGTTTAAAATACTGTTGGTATAATTGGATGGAAGATCACATAAAGAAGGGATAAGAGATAGTGTAAATGTTAGAATAAATGGGGAAATTATGAGACACTATAATAAAAGAATGTATCCAATTTGTATATAAATTAAGACTGTCTAACTGATTTCACTTGTACTAAAATATAACTCAATAAAAATTTATATAAAAAAAATACTATTGGAAAGAACAGTGGTGGGTTGCTTCCGGTTCTGTCCAGTTCTTGAGAACCGGTAGTAAAAGAGGCGGGAGGCTCCGCCCACCTGTCCAGACGTCCTAAGGTATGATCTGCGCATGCACAGAAGCGCGAGCGAGCAAAGCGAGCGCACATGCATGCTCCCATTGCGAATCAGTAGTAAAGACCCACCCCTGGGAAAGAAGCACTCCAAAAAAATTTACAACTTTTAAAAGGACAAGTTTGGGACTTTTTCCTCATGGATATTAACAAGGTTAAGATATCCTTGAGAAAAAGAGAAGCTTATAACTACTTGACAAACATACCAGAGAAGAAAAAGATTTTATTCCATGAAGACAAGCTGAAAGGAGTGACTTAAACTTGATGAGTCAGTTGGAATTAGGATGGATTTTCATCAATTTGATATTTGTAATTGAAAGTCTTAATCTAAATCTAGAGCTTTAAAAAGGATGTATACAACAAGAAGAAAAATTATTCTATGAGAGTAATTTGGAGGGAATGATCTAAATTTAATGAGTTAATTGGAGTTTGTTGGAATTTTATTGGTCTGAAAGTGAACTTTAAAGTATATATGCTAAGAAGTTTAAAAAAGATGTATTAGAATGTTTTAATTTTAAAAATGTTTTTAAAGAAAAACTTAATGTTTTAAAATGGATGAAAAAATATTTTTCCCTTTAAGGTTAAAGAATCTGAAAGAATACAGTGAATTTTGTTAATATAAATGGTGATAGTTTATAAAGATTATTAAGTGCAAATATAAATACATATTATTTCAACAACAAGGAAGATAAAACAGTAATGGTTAAACTGATGGTTCTATTCAAAGAAGAGTATATTCTATATAACCGTGATGGCGAACCTATGGCACGGGTGCCACAGGTGGCACACGGAGGCATATCTGTGGGCACGCGAGCATTTTCCCTAACTCAGCTCCAGTATGCATGCATATGCCAGCTAGCTGATTTTCTGGCCTTTTGGGCCCACTGGAAATCGGAAAATGGGCCGTTTCTGGCCTCCGGGGAGTTGTGGAAGGCCGTTTTTGCCCTCCCCAGGCTCCTAGAAAGCCTCTGGAGCCTGGGGAGAGCAAAAAACAGGCCTAGGGGCCAAAAGCAGGGGGGGTCATGCGTGCATGCAGGAAGGAGCGGGACACATTGAATTATGGGTGTGGGCACGCACGCGCTCAACCCGCCACACTCCCCCCCTGCTTTTGGCACACAACGGCAAAAAGCCATCACTGCTATATAACATAACATAAATATATTATGTTTTTTATTTGGATATCACTTCTGGATTTTGTGCTAGTGATGAAAAAAAATGAAACTTTGACTTTGGTTTTGCCAATTAGATAGATTTGTTGTTATAGAAATGGCCAGTTATATACTAGTGCGTAAAAGTAAAAGTTGAGGTTGAGGTTGTACTGTTATCTTGTACTGTGCTAGAGAGTCGGAAGTCAACACCTTTTTCTTTCTTTCCTTATATCTCATATTTTCTTTCCTCCTTTCTTTTTTCTTCCAATGTATTTCATACATTGATAAAACAATTTATATATATATAAATATATATATATCTCAGAGGCTTTTTTTTTAAAAGCATTTTTTCTACAACCTCTTTGACCGAAAAAATGCTTTTAAAAGTAAAAAAAAAGCCTCTGATGATCGCACGGCTCAAATGGGATTGTCAGAGACTTTTAAAACCATTTTTTCTACAATTTCTTCGGCCGAAGAGGTTGTTAAAAAGGTGCTTTTAAAAGCCTCTGCCGATTAGGCAATTCAGCTGGGATCATCAGGGGCTTTTAAAAGCATTTTTTTCACAACCTCTTCGGCCGAAGAGGTTGTAGAAAAAATGGTTTTAAAAGTTAAAAAAAAAATTGGCCAAGCCCACCCAGTCACATTACCCACCACCACCAAACCATGCCCACAGAACTGGTATATATATATATATATTAAGTGTTTTTCTATCAAGGCACCTGGTCTACCTCACCAAGTGATGTTAAGAACTTAATATCTCCCCTGGCTCAAGCTGATAAAGGGTGGAGAACTTGTGGCTCAGAGGTTAATACAACTGTCTAACAAACAGGCAACCCAAGTTCAAATCCAAGTAAGGGAATTGCAAGCTGATGAGAGCTAAATAGCTTAAGATAGATCTATGCTAGTCTTTTTATTTCTTTATCAGCAAAATATTAGTTTATATATAAAGTGTTTTTCTGTCGAAGCACCTGGTCTACCCCAATTTGGGAGGGAGCATCCTGCTTCCCTTTCACCTTTCAGCTCCAATCCAGGAGACCTCAAGCAGTCGCATTCATGACAAACCATTTTATACCAAATTTATATTTGCTGATAAAGAAATAAAGGGAAAGTAGTATAGATCTATTTCAAGTTCGAATCCGAGTAAAGGTAAGGCTAGCTGATGAGAGCTAAATAGCTTGAAATAGATCTATACTAGTCTCCCTTTATTTCTCTATCAGCAAATATAAATTATACACACACACACACACACACACACACACACATACATACACATACATATATATATATAAAATCCAGTTCTTCCCACCGGACTCTTAAAAATGCTACATAATAGAAAAATAACCAAATACATTAAATATGTTTAATGTAATCATCAGAATTGTGTATGTTTACAACACTAGATATCAACCAATAAGGATGTTTCAGTTATTTTGAGTGTCATGAATTCCAGCTCCTTCCAAAGAATATAATCTACACATCATAGAATAATGTGTGCATTCAGCTGCAATTTTTGTTAAAATTTTATTTGTTCAGAGGACTTTTTAAAATTATTATTTTTTTAAATCAGGTGTTACGAGATCTAAGTCTCCATTGCGCAAAAGACAGACCATTACACACACATTTTCTCACTAAATTAATAATTACTTTTTAAGATGTCGCAATACTGGGGGGTTTTTTTCAGGAAAGTTATGAAAATGGTGAAATCTAAGGATCCTCCTATATATAATTTCTGCTAAGCCAGGGCAGAGTCTGACCCTTCTTATTGACTCTGAGCAGGTAATTGTATCTTTGAAGGGTCAAGGTTTGTAAATGTGCACAGCAAAGCAACAGCCCTCACCAGTTCTATCTTGTCAGTCGCTTTGTGCTCCTTAGAGCTTAAACTAAACTCCTGACATTCTGAAACAAATGAAAATGTTGATTGTTAGGATCAATTGTCCTGAATCAAGGTAGAGTCTTAGGAAAATTGAGTTAAGCATATTAGTCAACTGGGAGGCAAGCGGAGTCAAAAAAGTGAAGATGGTAGCTGCAACTTTGTGACCAAAACCCAACTCTCCTTATAGGCCAGTGATGGTGAACTTTTTCCAACTGGAATGCATGCGCGCTGGAGCACTGGAAACTCAAAAAACAGCTGGCGAGGTGGCCGGCCAGCTGATCTTCGGGTTTCCGGTGCACACATGCATACCGGCCAGCTGGTCTTTGGGTTTCCAGTGCTCCGGTGTGCGAGAAGACCAACTGGTGACAGTGTGCGTGCCCACAGAGAGGGCTCTACATGCCACTTCTGGCATGCATGCCATAGGTTTGCCATCACGGTTATAGGCAAAATGAATTGGAATCAGTGGGACTTAAATTGCATAGTCTTCAGTACCATTTTCACTTTTTTGATAGCACCAATCCCAGTCCTAAATAAGTAATAAAGGATACCTCCAGCAGCCAGCTTGGTATTACATTTTGCTGTATTTGCTGTAGGTGAGTATCCTAGATGCACAGGACTCATTTCCCTTTTTGCGGACCCTAGAGTCTCACCATTACAACTGTAGAAAATTTCTGGCATGTCTCCCACCATTTGGAAGTGGGAATGTCATGCAATAGATCTAGAGAGCTTTACAATACTGAAAAAAAAATCACATCAAAATCCAAGAAAAAACTTTCAAAACTGCCTCTCCTACTGTTCATGTTTTTTCTACCTCCTGCATCCACCTCCTGTTTTGTCTCATAGTAAACCTGTTAGTCTTAAAGGAGTTACATGAACGCAAAGCTTCTATTCTGCCATCACCTTGTTTCATTTTTGTAACTTTACATGCAGCCCATATAGACTGCTACAGCACCTTCTCTTTGCAAGCTTTTTATATTCTTCCATGGCATTTTCCATTTCATGAAAGGAGGACAAATAAAAAATGTGGGGTGGCTGCCCATGCCTTTCCAACAGGTGCCGTTTAAGACTCGAAGTAACAGTAACAGAGTTGGAAGGGACCTTGGAGGTCATGTAGTCCAACCCCCTGCTCACACAGGAAACCTATACTAGGGATTTGAACCGCCAACCTTTCTCAGAGTCAGTTTTTAACTGCTTTTGAACAGTATTTTAAAAACTTGGTAACTTTAAAACGTGTGGACTTCAACTCCCAGAATTCCTAAACCAGCACACTGGGGAATTCTGGGAGCTGAAGTTCATACACCTTAAAGTAGCCAAGCTTGAAAAACACTGAAATAGAACAACTGGATCACTTCTTTGTAAGCTGTTGAGAGGGACTTCATATTTTATATTGCTCTCAACAACTATTGCTATTACACTAAAACAATTCTGCTTACACAAAGCAGAATTACAATATCTGTTTCTAATATTTTGAATGAAGCAGATGCAGATTAAGACTTACTCTTTCTTCAACATTTTTCTATGGAGAACAGGGTCATAAATTGCAAAATATAACCATGTGGGAGCAGAGTAGTTACTGGACATGTCAATTTCTTACAAGGACCCAAAGGCCCAGATTTAAATCTTCACTCAACTGTGAAGCTCAGTGGATCTTCTTAGGTCACTTTCTCCCTGTATCTATGCAATGCACTAACCCAAGGATAATTTAACTAGAGGATACCCTAGTTTTCTAGGTTTTGCAGAGGCCTCTAAAATCAGAAATGAGAGAACTCAAGCCCACACAAAATGTTAGCTAAAACGCAGCTAGTTATTGCAGCGCTTACTTAATGCAGATGCTTGGGGGGGGGGGGGGGGACGGTGTCAAAAAATCAAGATGGCAGCTTCAATCATATTAAGACCTTCCCTTTCTTTACGTGCATCACTCTGCTAACAGTTTATAAATGTAATAAATATGATTCATATATGGGGCCAGGGAGAGAATTTCACCAGGCAGAGCCAGAAAAACCGCCGATCTTGAATAGGCGCTCAAGGATAAGCGATTTTCCTCCTGGTTGCGCTCACGCTACAGAAACCGCTCCAGGGGAATGCAACGGCCGCCTGCAATCTTCTCCGGGGCTTAAATATCTTTTGGGCAAGGAGGGAGGCGCCGCAGACAAACGAAGCCATTTCCTTCTATGAAAAAGGCAAGGCGAGCTGATTAAGAATTCCAACTGGGACGAGGTATTGAAAATGAAGACATTTTGTGAAACAGAAATGTTTAGACACAGACCGTCTGCTGCAGTTCCTTCCCAAGTCAAGCCTCTTTGCCCCAAGAGTGACTATCCTCGATTCCATAAATTAACCGAAAATCCCCCTTCTCGAGAGTCTAAGTTATCTCTTCTCTGCCTGCAGCTCTGACTTAGAATAGAGGCGCGTTTGTTTACTGTTTTAATTAATGCTCCTTTTCAGCGCGGAACCGGGAAGGGGAAATGAACGGGCTCGATAAACAGGTGTAGCTCTTCGTGTTATATTTGTGCTCATTCAGGGTTTGCACCAGATTAATCAGGCTTGACTGGAGATGAACCGCCCTACAGAAAAGGTAGATCAGCTCTACTGGACGCCCAGTAGGTGAGGATTATTTCAACTGCTAACCCGTGATTGAAAAGGCTTAGAGAAAGACAGTCATCAACTGGGTTTCTTTCTTTCTTTTTCTTTCTTTCTTTCTTTCTTTCTTTCTTTCTTTCTTTCTTTCTTT
>WNWU01000018.1:9027150-9086542 GCA_012654045.1 Ptyas mucosa | reverse complement strand
TTTCTTTCTTTCTTTCTTTCTTTCTTTCTTTCTTTCTTTCTTTCTTTCTTTTGTCCTTCCTTCCTTCCTTTCCTTCTCTTTCTTTGTTTCCCTTCCTCTCTCTCTCCTACATAAACACATTTTATCACCAACAACCATCTATCCATCCCTCCCTCTCTCTCTTTCTCTCTCTCTTTCTCTCTCCAACATAAACATATTTCATATTTTATGAAATCTCTCTCTCTCTTTCTCTCCCTCCCTCCCCCCTCTTCCTTCCCTGCCCCACTTCCACTTCTTTTATCCCAGTGTATATTCTGAATCTACAGTGCAAAACAGTTAGGAAGGTGATTGAACCCCCTTAATCAAAGAAGCAGAACATTTCTGTCATTATCTAGAGATGTTGGAAAGCTGCATTTTAGAAAGACCAGAGAGACATAATATTTTAAACAGAAAAAAAAATTAGGCTGAAATTAACTGCACTGAAATAAATGCCTATTCCACCCCCACCGCCAGCCTTGAATGGACTGCATTCCTGTATGAAGTTACATGAAAAAAGTGGAGCTCACTGGGGCAAAGTGAGGCAATGTATGATTTTGACCTATCAGTATAATGATTGCATGACATAGTTTAGAAAAGAAACATGTTTTAAGAAAATGTAACAGTATGAAGACAGAGGGATTTGAGCAAATGATAGGGTGGAGGTGTTTAGTGGTTTTACTGTTACTGTGGCGAGGGGGCAAAACAGATGAGAGATGGAAAATCTGTGGTTAAGTATCTCAGGACCTTTTCCTTTATTCATAAAAGCAAATTCAGGGTGACAACTTGATAGAGGTGGAATCCAAATCTGATTATAGTTATAAAGCTTGGGGAATTAGTATTTTCTTCTGTGGCAATTTCCCTACTGACCTGGAAGCTCTATTTAGAGTTAAAAAGTAACATACAGGTGAGGGGAGGTGTTTTTCTCTCCCCCCTCCCACTCCAGATGAAGGGCTGGCATTTTGGGAGTTTTATTTACTTATTTGTTAGATTTGTGTGTTGCCCATCTCATTTTCAAACACATCTGCAGAACCTCGGATTGGAGACGACTGCTATCTGCTCCTTTGAAACACCTGCTCCAACTCTTTCAAGCAGTGAAACTTAAACACTTACAGTTAAAATTCTGGATTGTTTGGAAGGGATCACAAAGAGACTCCATCATTACATCATCTGCTATCTTTGCTTTCTAGTATAACACGTAAATGTAGCCAAAATGAATTTTAGTGTGCAACACAAAGTAGCTTGTGTTTCAAGACAACTTAAGTTATTTAGAGGAACATGAATAAAAATTGGAGATACTTCAGTTTAAACAATGGGACAAACATCTTAGAAGTCTGCACTGCTAGACAACAATTGCAAGAAGGGTTTTATATAATATTGGAGAGAAAGGAGGAATTGAAGAATGGCAAGTGCTGGATTAGACCTCAATCAAGCAACCTGTCGAAATTGTGTGGTTTGATAAAATAATTCATTTGATGAAGACAGAAGGATGTCTGTACTATTTATTTTCTTTCAAGACTATTCAAACTATAATAATACATTCTTGAAAGCTAAGTTCCATTTAAATCCAAAGTACTTGGTTATATTAGGTATCATTGAGACTCAGGTGATACCGTGTGAGTAAATAAGAAATTATATGCAAATAAGAGAAAAAAACCATCACGTTAGACTAAAGCTTTAATAAAACGACAGGATAAAAGAAAATTTACAGATGATCATTTAAACTCTGATCATTTGCAATGTCTTCAGTGAAGCTTCCTCCTGTGTAAATATGCACACAATTGCAGCCTCATATCAACAGAAAAGCTGTACACAACGGTTTTATAAAATCATTTCAACACTGATGAATTTAACTTCATTTTATGTGGTACATTTCTAACCTTTCCCCAAAATACTTGAAAAGCAATCAGCTATGATGGAAGAAACCTTCAGGCAGAGGTGGTCATGAGTGCAGAGAACCTATCCAGACAAGTGGATATGTCCATTTCAGGCACCGTAAATATACCATTCAAACTTGCAGAGATTAGAATTGGTACTTACAGTACAGTTCTTCCTCTAGGGAAAGGTCTCCAAGTGGAGTTTTTTCTGGGTAATGATAGCAGAGAGGCTAGATTTAACCATTCTCAACCTCATCCACCCCATTATACTTGGATAAGGCATCTGAAGTGTGTCTATTAGATTTTTCTAATTATCGCTACATGAGAGAAGAGAGAAATGTAAAATAACAACAAAACAATAACAAGCCACTGTTAGGAGAAGAACACTGCCCACCCACTTCCCATTTTGACCAATGTAAGTTGGGAGACAGTTGGAAGTCCCAGTTTTCCTGCAAGCTCATTCTTATCCCTGCTCCAGTTACTGCTTTTTCTCAAAATAGAACAAATACATTGATATTGATTAGTAAAAGAGCTTGGTGGCACAGCAGACTAAAGTGCTGTTAAAGTAGCACTTAGCTGCCAGCTGCCTTCAATTACTGGGAGTTCAAATCTCACCAGGCTCAAGGTTGACTCAGCCTTCCATCCTTCCGAGGTAGGTAAAATGAGGACCTGGATTGTGGGGGCAATAAACTGACTTTGTATAAAAAAGAACACCGCCCCAAAAGCCCTACTAAGCAGGTATATACAAAATATGAAGCATGTAAATCGAACCAATAAACAATAATAATAATAATAATAATAATAATAATAACAACAACAGCTCTAAGCAGTAGATATTAAATATTAAAACCAGGGAGCAATTCATCCATCTTCAGCAATAGCTTAAAATACATTCCATATTCTGGAAGCTGAGAGCAGGGATAGGTGTCTACTACTGAAAAACAGGCAAGATAACGGAAGGGTGAAGCACTGATTGGAAATTCCAGATGATTTATGCTACTATGTCTGTTTTCTATATAGAGGAGATAAGATTATCTCAGTCTGCTTCAATTATTTGACCTATTTATACAAAAGAGCGGTATTTTTCACCTACAAACTCTAATTATATCTTAGAAATTAAAATAAGCGTTACATCTGTTGATATGAAAGTAGGACCCAATGTCACATCCACTATAATTTGACAATACAAACAATTACATGTTCTATATGAGGGCACCAGAAGGATTTGGGGCCCTGATCTACAACCACGTTCTCATTGTAGTAATAGAGCAGAGTCTTGGAAGGATTTTCAGACTCCCACTTCTCACTTCCAGACATTACAGAAGGATATTTGCACACAACTGGAGATGTAAATAAACTAATATTCTGACAAAACTGGGAATGTTAACAAGTGAGAAACAATGGGAAATAATTGAAAACTAGTTTAACAAGGTTATATCCTGGAAACAATGCTGATTCTTGCTTTTTTTTTTCTTCTTCTGGTCAATTGTGTCTGATTTTTGGAGACCACTGGAACAAGTCCCTGCAGTTTTCTTGGCAAAGTTTTTCAGAACTGGTTTGTCTTATTCTATTTCCTAAGGCTAAGAGAAAGTGACCGGCCCAAGGTCACCCAACTGGCTTTGTGCTTAAGGTGAGACTAGAACTCACAGTCTCCTGATTTCTAACCTGATGCCTTAACCCAGAGGTCTTCAAACTTGGCAGCTTTAAGACTTGTGGACTTCAACTCCCAGAATTCTCCAGCCAGCATAGCTTAAAAGTCTTAAAGCTGCCAAGTTTGAAGACCTCTGCCTTAACCACTACACCAAACTGGTCTCTATTATTTAGTAACTGTCTAATGGGTAAAAAAAATAACTAAACTTTCTCCAGATATAGAGGTAAAATTCTCAGCTGTTGCTTCTTTAAAGGTTTTTTTCTTTAACAGAACAGGAATCCAAGTGTGGGATGAAAAATTTGGAACTATAAATACTATTTCTGTTTTTATGTTAAATAAATTCACCCATTTACTACCATCACCCAAATGCAATTTTAACTCTGCATTATTTTAGCTTAACGAGACAGGAAAAAAAGGGACAAGACAGCTTCTTAGCCAGCGTCATCTTCTCTGTGCAGATCCTAGATAAAAGATAAGAAAAAAAAGGTACCAGCATGGTTGCTTTGACCCATCTTCTGAGTCCAGAGTGAATGCGTTTTCTAAAAAAGAGAGAGGGGGAAAAAAAGAAGAAACAGGAAGTATCAGTGGCATTAAAGTATCTTGCTGCAGCTATCAGCTCAGGCTTCATGAGGGTAGCTGATAGAGTAGCAATACCTACTGCGCGACAATAAGCCATTTATCTTATCTGTGTTTATATAAAGCTAAATGCTGCCCTACTGTGTCAAAAACCATGGGGGAGCCCAGCAAAATGGCTTGGCAATGTCTTTGTGAAGTGTGCTATAGTGATGTAGATTATTTGTAACACACATTTATTTCAGTTTCTATCTTTTGTGCCAATCTACATCTAGTACCTAACAACAACAATGAAACTACATAATCAGATATTTTTATATACATATACCCTATTTTATATGCACATACTGTACCCTATTGAAACAATATTAATTTTGTGATCTCTCTTTCCCTCCTTCCTTCCCTCCCTCCCTCTCTCTCAATGTGTTTTTGTCTGTGTGTAGAATATTATGTAAAATTAGGAGACTAACCTACTCAGGTATACCCCTGGGATTATGGAATCCCAAGGTAGGCAAGGGCCAAGCTGGTTTCATTTTGGCACTTGATGAGGATCTGTTGAGAGGTTGAGTTATACATATTGAATCTTCTGAATGTCTTCACCCATGGTCATTTCACTAGGTAATACATGATGGCTTTTACCACCTCATAACCAATTACTTGTTGTGGCACAAGTCTGTGTCATATTTGGTCTCAATAATAAACATTAATAAATCAATATTGTTGTTCATTTGATTCTTGCATGAGTTATGTTCATATGAAAAGAGTTTCGTTAATGGAACAAAGCTGCAAGAGAATCTTAATGAGCTATTAAATGCTACTTTTTGTAAATCTGATTCATCACATAATGCAGAAATGGCAGTATAAATATTTAATTTGAATTTCAGCAATTTTGTGTATTTTAAACCGAATCAGCAGCCCCCATTCCAGTGGGATGACTTTTTAAGTCATATTCCTTTTGCTTGCAATTCTTTCAGTTCTGTCAGAAAAAGACCTTCAATTGAGAAATTATGTTTTGCTGTTTAGCCCAAAGCCCCTTTCTTGGTGTATGTGTGTGTGTGTGTGTGTACACACATTCCTCAATGAAATGACAACAAATGTCTCGGAGGCAAAAATAAAGACCGTCACATCCTCTTGAAAAGTTTAAAAATAAAGATATTCCCTCAGACTATCTTTTCTTCCCCAGAAAGGGAAGAGGACAATTTCAAGCTGTAGGGTCCATGACTAAGGCTGTCATATGTGTCATCTAATAATCTCAAGTAATCATGGAATGCAGAAGTGGACCTCTTCTGAAGATGTCAATAAGTACGCAGCCTCATATAGGAATAAATAACCTTTCAGATGCTTAGATTCAAGAATCCCGATTTAAAACATCATAAAAAGCCTGAAAATAGGCCATGAACATGTGCAGATGTTTAAGTATAATATACCCAATATACAATTGCTTTTCAAGGAATCTTTAAAAGAACTACTAAGGGAATATATGAATTATAATGGAGCCTTTTTTCTTTTAAAAACAATATAATGCTAATATTTGTGGGTCACAATCTACCAGCCCAATGTATCAAGTGTTATTCTGAGATAGGAATCTGTGTCTTTCTCTCTGCACACGTTGGAATTAGGGAAAGGAATAATAACCAATTGTATGATTACTCCAAAGATACATATTCTCCCAAAGCTAAAGTAATTATGGGTGAATAAAATGCCATGGCTGCTAAGCCTAGAATTCTTTGCCTTTAGTTCATCCTTACTACATTTTTACAAATTTGTGAAAACGGAATTTTCCATTATGCATATTCTTTCCAGGTTGACAATCTATAAACTTATATGTTTTTTCTTTGGTTTCTATTTTTGTACTCGATATTAAAATTGGAAGAGATTTCAAAGTAAGTGCTGGTATATAAATTGATTATTCTTGAACTTTCCTATACACATATTTGAGCTTGGAAATATTTGGATGGATGGGCGGGACATGTGTGTATGTGTGAGAGATGGAGATGGATGTTGATGTTGATGATAAAAAAGGTGCTTATGTAGGAATATACTTTTCCCCCCTGTTGTAATGCACGGAACTGCTCTTTTGTCCTGAAATTGTTTAAGAAAATCTCTATAGAATCTGGCTGGTTTCTTTCCCCACTCCACCCTGTGACCAATGAGATGCTTCCCAAAAGTCTACAAGTCAGACATGAAGGCAATATCTTCTCCTATAATTCTTTTCCTGTGCTTCTTGAAGATAACATATAACTGCCAGGGCTCCTAATTGATTTTCTTCCCGTTGTTTCTTTGATTTGTAGGAATAGATGTGTGTTGCTTCTGCTCCTGGCCCAACAGAAGTATAGAGTGTGTAAGATCTGCCCACTTTTTGTTTCCAACCTGATAACAGCCTTAAGGCAGCTCAGGATCTCTCTTTAAGAGAAGTCAGTAGGGCAGATATTGTGGTGAACTCATCTCCTCAATGACACCGATGAAAAGTTTTAAAAAATTCTTTCCAACCATAGGCAGGTGAGAAGAGACATTTTTCTTTTTTTAAAAAATGCTAGATGAAACTCCTTTTGTCTGGTCAAATAATAAGAACAATTTTGAGCCTTAGGTTTATATGTGTGCTCACAATAATTTGCTTTTGTGTTTGTATTGGCTCACCCCTGAAAGCAGTTTACAGTGATTTTCTATTCGCATGGTCTCTCAGTTGAATGCAGTTTGCATTCAAGGAACAACTGTACATGAAACCAAAAATGAAGGAGGAAATGGTGAAAGTGCAAAAGAATTCTTGCAAAGGCAAGAGAAGAGAGGCAAACAATTCTTTTGCATCAGTGGCCATGAAGATGATTTGTCTGCAACCTAACTGTTTGTTCCTAAAAGTATGTAAGGACAGCATTCCTGTTTCTTTCTCTCTTTTTTCTTTGCTCTTCTCAACATTCCTTCCCCTCCAGCACCCCACTCTCCATTTATTAAATTTTTGAATTAACATGTGTTAAATGCAGGTTGATTTTGTTTGCTCTGCCACATAACCTGCTTTTTCTAAGCACTCAGTAATAGCTGCAGTTAATCTATTGACCGATGGCTTAAGCAGCAGGTGGCCTTAAGGCCCAGAGGCCGGCTCTGGTAAGGCCTACAAAAAATTCCAGAGGGCCCTTTGTTACCTGGGCCTGGACTGGAGAAATTACTTGTTTGGAAAATGTTTCTCCTCCCACACAACATCTTCACTATTTAAAGTCTTTTGTGAGCACAAGTCTGAAGAGGGGGATTATGAAGGATAGCCTGTCACTGCAATTGTTTCTTCTAGACAGATAGCACACAAGTGCATTAAAAAGTTTCCAAGCTCACCATAGGTAATTCCCATTTCAAATGTAACATACAGCATTTGTAATAAATTAACAGTCTCGGGTTTCTGCCAATTTAAACCCTTTGCAGATACCATTCTTTAAATAAGGAGGATTCTTTTTAAAAAAGAATAACTCTGTATTGATTTTGATTTAATTTCCATAGCAGTAAATGGAATTTAATAATGATAACATGAATGTTGATTATATTTGTAATTATCCTTATTGCTGAGTTTCTTAGAGATTCTATCTAGTGTCCACAATGTCAGAAAAATTTAGAAGCAATTTCATTGTTTATTATTCAAAAGTAAATCCCATTTATGTCTAGAATTGGAACCCAAGTTGGAAAGGGCTCACGACATTTACTTTTTTAAATAACTATGTAAAACTGGTCAATATAATGTCTTACATTGTAGCTGAGGAACTAGCACTGAAGCAGAATAATGTGTCAGAGTTAACCCGTGATAACTGTACACTATCCATCAGAAGACAGGGCTTGTTGCAAAACTCATGTTCTCTTAATTCACGAGAGAGATCATTGTGGAAAGTAACAAGGAAAACATTTGTAGGCTAAACTTCTTTGTCTTGTGTAAAGTATTCAGAGACTATGGGAACTTGTTAAGACATCTTCTCATTGGTACACATGTTAAATGACATATATACTGCATTAAGGTCATAGTTTCTGACAAAGAATCCATATGGTTGCAATTTGGGGAAAAGCTGAGCATTCTGAATCCAGATTTAGATCTTTGCTGATAGGCACAGTGAAAATTAAATTATTTATAAAGCAGTTTAAGAAGGTAGGATTTTATTGTTCAGTCATGTCTGACTCTTCATGACTCCATGGACCATAGGATGACAACCCCCCTCTACTCAACTGGCTCCCAGAATTTGGTCAAAATTATGATCATTGCATTGATGACACTATTTAACATCTCATCCTCTTCTGTCCCCTTCTCCTTTTGCCCTCAATCTTTCCCAGCATCAGGGTCTTTTCCAATGAGTCCTCTCTTCTCATTTGGTAGCCAGAGTATTCAAGCTTCAGCTTCAGTATCTATCCTTCCAAAGAATAGTCAGGGTTGATTTCCTATAGGATTTGACAAATTTGATCTCCTTGCAGTCCAAGGGACTCTCAAAAGTCTTCTCCTACACCATAATTTGAAAGCATCAATTCTTCAGTGCTCAGCCTTCCCTATGGTCCAATTCTCACAGCCATATATTGCTAAAGAAGGTAGGATAATTATGCCTAAAAGAACTTTCCAGAAACATTTTAATCCTCTAAATCAGCCACTGAATTATTGTGTGTGTTAGTTTCATTGTCAAATGAGTAGTATTTCCATTTTTATGAGTTTTGAAACAATTGTGCAATATTAGTAGCATTGGCCTTTTTCAAGCCCTTCAAATTGTCTTCTCAAAAAGTTTTGGGGTAGATCCCAATGACTGTTTTTTTCACCACAAAATGATGGTCTCAAGTAGTGTCACTCTAGCAGATACTCTTTAGTCAAGTTTCTGAGTGAAAATTGTTCTGTTTCCTCATGTCCTAAAGCATCAGCAGAAAGGTCAGTTTGTTTAGTTTGAGACTGAGCTTATACTGGGAGATAAACAGCTCTGTGATATCCTGGGCAAGGTTTGGGGGTGAGGAGAGAGAAAAAGAAGCAACGCGGTATAGGTTATGATGAACAGATTATCTTCTTTTAATGGTGGAAAAAATATGGGCTGGAAACGAATTTATCTGAGGATAAGCCAGCTCTTGTTATATAGTATTCTCAACAATTATTGTGAATTCCTCTAAAATTTTTGTAAGTGGGCATAATTATCATTTTGCAAGGGGGTGGGTTTCAATTGAATTACAAATAAACAAGTTCCTATAGGACATCTTTCATTCTACTCAATAGATACTATGGTTCATAGACCAAAATAATCTTCACTTCATAGATGCCGTTCTCTGAACTGGTTCCAACATTGCTGGACTAAGTCCAGTATTGTACCACTTCAGGAGTCTATCAAATGTCTATCAAATATGTCTCCTGTATGTGACTGACAATTGTCAGTAAAGCTTGTGTTGTTGAGTTCACCAAGGAGCACATTTGTTTTGCATTCTTCAACAGGTGGGCTTTGTGCCTGATAACTTGCAAACTAATTAAGGCTACTGGCTTTAGGCCCATTCACATAGGCTTTAGCTCTTGCAGGGGGAAAATATGTCAGCAAATTGGTCCTTTTTCAAGGTGTCAGATTGGAGGTGGAAGTTTGCTGTTCCCAGCCCAGGTGTGGAAAGGATGTGGGGATTATTTTCCTCCCATGGGGTAAAAACAAAGAACACTATTAAAGGTTGATGAGATGGAAAAAAAGGCTGCCTGCAGGAGGGCTAAATCTTCCCCTGGGGAAACCTGAGCTGTTATCCATGTTGGTACATTGCCTGCCAGGTTGTATGGTGAAAGGAAAACTTGCCCAAAGTGGGAGGGGAATACAGAAGATTGGAGGAGTCAAAAATGGAAAGGGGAAAACAGTAAGTCTCAATTTCTGTAAAGTTAGGAATAGATGAAGAAAAACACAGCTTTAATAATCATAATTGAAATATTTATATGCCATCAAAATTATTAAGAGAAAGCAGATGAGACATTTATTGATTCTTAGCTAGCTCAAAGAATTGGCAACTCATCCAGTGTGACAACTGTTGGCCCCAACTGCAGTGGACTTCAAGTACCAGAGTGTGTGCAACCAATTAGTAGGACATTGGATAAAAACTGATAAAAACTGTCTACAGAAGGTGATAGACCTGTATGTGCTCTGTCCGAAGTGCACACACAAGATCTGAGGGCTGAATTTTTGAGAGTGCCAGTTTTCCAGTTGCTTCTACATGTGCCTTTCACAGGAAATTTAATTGAAGCAATTCTAAACTGATAAGATATATCCTCATGCTTATGAAAAATCTAATTTATTCCTTTTGTGCGTCAAAAGAAAAACAAGAATGAGAATTTGGTAGCCTCAAAGGACATGTCCCAATCCAAATAATTAACAGAATAAGAGAGTTGGGAGGGACTTTGGAGGTTTTCTGTTCTAACCCCCTGCTCCAACAGGAAACCTTTATATCATTTCAGACAAATGGTGGTCCAATCTCTTTTTAAAAATCTCCAATGTTAAAGCACCCACAACTTCTGGAGGCAAGTCGTTCCACTGATTAATTGCTCTGTCAGAAAGCTTCTCTTAGTTCTAGGTTGCATTTCTTCTTGATTAGTTTCCATCCATTTCTTCTTGTCCTGCCTTCAGGTGAAGAATCCCAGTCTCAAATGCCTGAAATATTAGCCACCTGTGATCCCTGTCTGTGCAGCAATGACACCTAGTCTAGCTTTGCTTGTTGATGACAATGTTGTTAAGTGAGTTTGAGGGCAGTCAAGTGCCACATATGGGAGACCACGTAGAAGGATTTCCATGAGTCAGGAACAAAACCAACGTTCTGTATGCAGAGAGGTATATTGTACATTCATTTCCTTGGTTCCAGTCAAACATTCAGATAGCAGGTGATAGAAATGACTTCAGCCTGTGATTGTAGAAAGAGGCTGAACAGACAAATAATCTAGTTTTGACATCAAGCTGAACAGACAAATTATCTAGTTTTCTTGAAGGCAGCTGCATATGTACAAAGATATATGTCAAATGTCCCTTTCTAAACAGGGCAATTCTAGCAATCTAGTCCTTGACTGCCTTTATCTCCATCCATGTCAACAAGCTAGAACACTTAGCTTATATGTAGACTGATATGGCTTTCTAATATTTATAGAGATTTGGGAAGATTTGTACTATATTTTCAGTATTATCATCTACTCCAGTGGCCTTGGCCATGCCACTTATCTTTGTACCTCATTGTTTCATAAAAAGGAAGAAGAAGAGAAGGGAATAAAGGCCATAATTACTTATCTCATAAGACCGTTGCAGGCATTAATTAGTTAGTTTACAGAGTTCTTTGAACATGAAAAGGTGCTATGTTGTGAACGGTCTATGCATTATTATGGTTAATTAAAATGCTCCTCATTGCTTCCTCTGACTTTGATGTACTTTGTTTACTATTTACTTGGGCTCACTCCTCCTGCCTTGTTGTGCTTCAAAATCAAAAGCATTTCAAATCAGGAATCCTACTGCCATGATTAATTCCCCCCCCCTCACCTTTGCATGTTTGTTTCCTAGAGGAAACAAATCTACAGTTAGAAGTCAAATGAATGATTACTGCTATTGTGTCTTCATTAGTACAACTGGGAAGACCAATGCTGTTTTTGATGGGAATTTTGGCTTTCAAAAGTTGGCTCCACACCCAGCTTCCCCAAGGTGCTTCTGGTTGGAGACTAATTCTAATCTCCCTAAGGTTGGGCAATTTATTTTAATGGTCTACCTCTGAGACATTCATCTAAAACTTTTGCTATTACACTGAATGGATTAGAAGAATCACTAATAGGAGTATTAGGCAGGTTTTTTTACACACTTAAAGCTTTTAACATTACAACACTAGCACCTGAACCAGCTGGAAAGGGAAAAGGGAACTTGTCTTGTGTGTAGTCCCCATCCATTGGGGGAGGGGTGGGCTTAAAAAGGCTACACAACCATGAATAGAAAAGAACTGATATTGCTAGCCTAAAAAGATCTGGAAATATATCAACTTTGAAAACGCTGCACATTCATAGTCAGGTGATCTGTATACATGTCTTTTTTTAAAATAAACTATGTGATTCTGGTTGAAATTGTATAAGTTTTATGGGAGATTTTAAACTGCAGGAACAAGAGAAAGGAAGTATCATATGGCTCTTGATTTCTCCATCTTGAGTTGGTGTCAGAGTTTGGATAGTTGAACGATGTGTCATTGATTGGGAGAAAAAAAATGAAGCACTGGAGAACAAATCAAGGAGAGAACCAACCTAGAACAAATGAAATATTTCCCGACAGTTATAACAATTAATCAGTGGGTCCAGAAGTTGTGGGTGCTCCAACACTGGAGGTTTTTAAGAAGAGAATGGACATCCATTTGTCTGAAATGGTATATAGTGTTTCCTGCTTGAGCAGGGAGTTTGAGTAGAAGACCTCCAAGGTCCTTTCCAACTCTTGTTATTCTGTTTTAGCTAAGGCAAAAATATGGTGAAGAGTTTAATGAAAGTACGTGTGGCTGTTTTTGAAACTGATGAATGTTAGTGGTGGATAGAGTGAGTTCATTATTTTATGATATCAGTACTTGGTACTTGGAGTTGTTAATTGTGAAATTCATGGGTAATCAAATCAGGAGAGATCAAGGTCATCTTCTTGAGGTGATATATAATTAACAAATTGTATGGGTTGCCACAAGACTGGCTGAATGTAAATTTAAAAATGTAATGAAAAACAACATTATCAGTTTTTGCAGTTCATAGTAGTGAATTAGAACCTTTATTTTTAGAAAATGGTACCTTGCCATTGTGAAATGCACCACAGCATTGAACTACTCTGTGCCGGATCCGTTGCTTCACTCTCATGAGTTTGGCATACAATAGGAACATACAGAAGGATATCTGTGTCCTTTGAGAATGAAGCCTTCCCAAAGTGGTCTACAAACCATATATTATTAAATTGTAAAAGTATGAAACAGCACATAAAGCAGGAATGTCCAACTCACAGCCCAGGGACAGCTAGTAACGCAGCCCCAAAAGATTGCAAACTTTTAACATTATTATGTGACTTATATACATGAACTACAAGTAATCCTTGACTTACAACAGTTCATTTAGTAACAGTTCGAAGTTACAACAGCATTAAAAAGAGTGACTTATGACCCTTTTTCACACTTACAACCATTTCAGCATCCCCATGGTCATGTGATCAAAATTCAGACACTTGGCAACTGATATTTATGATGGTTAGTGTCGTGGGGTCATGTAATCCTCCTTTGCAACCTTCTGATAAAGTCAATGGGAAAGCCAGATTCACTTAACAACCGTGCTACTAACATCACTTGCAGTGATTCACTTAACAACTATGGCAAGAAAAGTCATAAAATGGGGCAAAACTCACTTAACAAAAGTCTCCACTTAGCAACAGAAATTTTGGGCTCAATTGTGATTGTAAGTCGAGGACTACCTGTATGTATTTTACATGTGGTCCAAGACAATTCATCTTCACTCAGTGCTGCCCAAGCAAGCCCAAAGGTTGGACACCCATAACATAAAGGGAAGAAAGCCAGGGTAATCTGGCAGAAAATTGGACTGGTCTTTAAACCCTGGATTTTATAATACCAGTACAAATTCAGCTATCAGTTGCCATTCAACATAGCAGGTGATTCTGGACTTCAGGGTAGACTTTTCAGGCCTAGGCCTTTGAACCTCTCCCTACGTCAAAGTGGGTGTTTTGGATGACTTGTTAGATTAGTCCATGATGGCAATAGGGCAATTATGTGTTTTGATGTTTGATTTCTGTTTAAAATTGAATTCAAAGGATTAACATTCATGTAAAGAATTTCTTAGATTAGTCCATGGTGGCAATCGGGCACCAATTGTTGATTCTTTATCATCTCTACCCTCTCTGTTCCAGAGGTGGGTTTCAGCAGGTTCTGACCAGTTCTGGAGAACAGGTAGCGGGAAATTTTGAGTAGTTCGGAGAACCAGTAGTAAAAATTCTGACTGGCCCCGCCCCCATCTATTCTCTGCCTCCCAAGTCCTAGCTGATCGGGAGGAAATGGGGATTTTGCAGCATCCTTCCCCTGGAGTGGGGTGGGAATGGAGATTTTACAGTATCCTTCCCCTGCCATGCCCACCAAGCCATGCCATACCCACCAAGCCACACCCACAGAACTGGTAGTAAAAAAATTTGAAACCCACCACTACTCTGTTCTGCTGAGCAGGAGAAATTGCCCTATTCCTCTATGCCAGTGATCAAGTCTTCAGTCAGGGAGGAGACATCAGCCAACGAGAAATGATTCTTGCCTATTCTAGGTTTTACAGCAATATTTCTCAATCTTGGCAACTTTAAAATGTGTGTCTGGCTGGGGAATCCTGGGAGTTAAAATCCAAACATCATAAATTTGCTAAGGTTGAGAAGCATTGCTTTAGAGAATTACATTTCCAGGTGCAATGTCAGGCATCTTGACTTTAAAAAAAAAGCAAACCTCAGGAGACAGAATTTGAAGAGATCTTTATGATGCTAGTTAAAAACAAAACAAAGCACCATGTTAGAATTGGATTGGTGAATATCCTATCAATATATGACAGATTCACATGCAAAAAATGTCATGTGAATGAGCCATAGATTAAAATTTAATCTTGAATTGCCACTAAGAATAACAGGAAAGGATCCTTTTTCCTGAATTAAAAGCTTCCACTATAGATTTAAGATTGCTAACATTAGCTCTGTGTATATGTGTGTTCGTGCACACACGTACCTTCATGTATGCATATCTGAAAGTCATTTTTCTCTTTAAAGCTGTAACAATTCAACAACTGTCTTGGTTACAAACCAAAGATTTGCTGAGAACATGTTAGAAGGAATCAGAAAAGCCGAGAAAAGGTCACAAATAAGCACCTTAGGAACAATGAAAGCTTTTCTCCATGTAGCAGTGGGAGCGTTGCAAAAGGAGGCGGGGGGAAACACCCTGAAAAGGTATTAATCAGAAGTGGCTATAAATCCTCTGGAGTTTTTGCTCTTATGAAACTCCTTGGAGAAAGTCTTGAAGGAAATGCAGGTCAAAGCCCAAAAAAGCTCTTGATCAGAGATTGCTAGAGGAAAATCTTCCCAGATGCCTTTTAATAGGCTGCAATCACCCCAGGAGTGGGAAAGCCAAGTGTGCTTGAAGCATGGTTGCAGTTCCTAATAGGTCTTGTCACACTTAAGGCCCTGCAAGCGCCATCCACCGAACAGCTGAAACTGGCTGGTGATTCATAAAGCCAACAGTTTAAAGTTTATTATGATGAAAGCACTTAATGACAGCCATCGCTAGGGGCCCATCATTTATAAAGCTGCGCTGAGTATTAGACATGTAGCATGACCACCAATTTTGTGTCACAATTGCTACCATAAAATGACCTTTGGTGATTTTTGCTGCATGTGGTGGACAGCTCTTCTTTCGCATTAGTGCTCTGTGGCTTTTCTTTGCAGACTATTATGCTGTCTAAAGCTTATTTGGCACTGTCGTGAGCCTCAACCCTTGTTATTACCCCAAAGGCCTGTCGAAAAGGGCGGGGAGAGGGAGGAAGGGAGGGAGGGAGAAACCCTCTCATGCTCTATTATGGCACCCCCAGTCAAGCAATTCCTTGGATAGTGTAACAATTTAATATACATATTCCTCCATTGTTAATCACATTTCTTTCTTTTTTAAGTTCTCCTGTTTACTGTATATCGTACCTAACATCTAATTGGATGGAAATGAAATCTGCACGTTACCTTATTAGGCAAGTTGGGAGTAAAGATTTTAAGTAGTAATTCTCCAATGGATAAAAAAACCCCATCTCTCTACCAAGCTAGCCAAAAATAAGTAATAATACCTCTCAGGAAAAAAAAGTACATCCTGGAAGATTATCTTGGGTTTAAATGCAGCACTTTATTCGCACATGGAACATAATTTTACAGGCTAAATAACCGGCACAGATTTCCAAGGAGAACAATATTAACAACAAGCCTACTTACCAACCAGCTTAAATGCCCACTGCCTTTAAAATGTGCACATAATTTTATAAACCATATAACATTTCTTTCCAGTGTATACTATATGCGATTTCTGCTGATATCTACTACTGTATTAGATTTTATGTAAAGCCTTTTTCCCCCCACCAATAAGGTGAATTGTTACATGACAAACTCATCTTCCACCATTATCATCTGCTGTTTGTGTTTAACAACAGGAGTCCCTTCTCTAACAAAACTGTTGTAATGGCTGTACAAATTACTCAGCTGAAAGCTTTTCACCAAACCAAACAGTATTAATCAGCAGTTCTTAGGAAGGTGCTAATTAAAAACAATTTTCTTCCTCAGTTTGCAATACTAAGCCATCTTCACTTGCACTGTTTCTAATATGCAGCTACTGTATACACTCCCATATTAGGGCCTCTATTAACTCCTGAATCTCCTATTACCTATTTTATTACATTCCTGTTTTCCAGATTTATGGACTTGTTGACATTTTAGATGTCACAGCATGATCTGTTTAATCATTTAAAAACTACATGAAATGAAGATGAGTCGTGAGGGACAGAAGGCTAAGAGCCATTTACCAAGTCAGAGAACACAAAGACCACAGGCAGAACACTGGTTAGCATCTTTTGGGATTTTTAAAAAATCCCAACACAATTGCTGTCCCACACTACTCTAGTTTGTTTCTGATAAAAACAATTCTGTTGAATTAAATTCAACATCCTGGGGAAAATAGCTCAAACATTAGAGAGTTTTTGAAAACTTGGCAATTGTTGAATCTGAAGATAAAATAATATATGACATGCCAAGAGTGTTATTGAGAAGCATCTTTAAAAAGAGATCCTGTTCAGTCAATACAGAGGAGTGATTTTTTAAATCAAGGTTGGATTATCAGATGCACCTATTTAATCACTGGCCTGCCTGACAGCCATGCTTATCTGAGATATCAGTAGAAAGAAAAAGAACTGCAGAAGTATGGGAATTCAAGGTATGTTTAGAATGGTGAAGAGAAGAATGCATGGAAACATTTTAGATTTGTTGTGTAGAAAATGGTGCAGGCTTGTTTGCTGATGACAAAATGCAAGTCTAGAAGCAATGGGAATCCGGACAGAGAATAGACATGGAAAGGCAAAGGGCTGTGTATTCCTGGGAATGTCGAAGTAAAGGTTGGATGGAATGTGCTGTAAATATTTGCAAAATAAAAGTATTGAGCAGAGCAGCAGACTTGGTAACCATCAACAATCCTGCCTTCTGTCTGGACAGAGAGATGGGATATACATTAAAATAATATAAACCAATCTTGATACCAACTTGTTGGCTCCTTATGAGGTATGAGCTTTTGTAGATAAGCTGTTTCTCCCTCAGCAAAAACCCTTATCTGCACAATTTCCAGGTTACTTCATGCTTTTGTTAATATGGGCTGCAGCTTATGAAAGCACAGCTCCAATAAATCATATAGGTATTAGGGTGCCAAAGGTATCTTTGTCATTGTTGCTTCAACAGACTAATGAGGTATTTGGATTTTTGGCAGAAATAACACAAGCTGAATTGTTTCCAAAAAACTGTGTGTGCAAAGACCTCACAAAATGTCACAGTGGGATTGTGTTGTGTATCAGATCTTATGCCTCTGGTTGTGCATGCAAGGAAAAAAAACCATCCTTGGGTTTACTTTATATGATTGTACAACACCTTAGGAGTAGCTATTTTCCAGATGTTTTTTAAACTTTTGGCCCTACCATTGGACAAAGTGACTTGGAATGTAATGGCAGAACAACAAGCTGCCCAGTCACTTGACTGAGATAGGCAACTGTAGAAATGAAATGAAATAAATAAAAACAATTTGTCAATTACTTTTGAGGAGCGAAAATGTTGCAGAGAAAATAAGTTGGGCCAAGAATTTTTTTAAAAAAACCCTTGATATTAGAATCATTAAATCTATATGGGAGATATTTTGGGTTTTTATTACAGCTTGCCCACAAGTTTGTGCTCATTATGTTGCACTAAAGAAAATATTATCTGTGTATTGTATGGATTTTGGAATAGAACAGAATATGCTTCTCTGTAATCACAAATTTATGGCTCTCTGGTAATTCACATGTTTCTATAATAACCTGGATTTTCCCCATATCCTCCCATCAAAGATAATGCTTTATGGAATGATTCTGTATATCCAAGTAACTGTATGCTTTTAGAAAGCCTATTTTTTTAATTTGGGCACCTCATACAATTTCACCTGGGTTTGGGATTGAAATGCATTTGTTCACTTTTAAATGACCTTTGATGTGAGTACGATGGGAGTAGTGCACCATCCTTGGTCTGTGATTTTGTAGAAGCGATGGGAAACCAACCATAGGATTTGTCAGAGCCATTTTGGCTTAGTGCTTAAGTCTAGACACCAAGAGTCTGTGTGTTCTAGTCCTGCCTTAAGTAGGAAATCTGGCTGGGTGACCTTGGGTGAATTCTCCTCAGATGAGCCCACCTCATAAGGTTGTTGTTGTGGAGAAAATAGGAAGAAGTATTAGATACTGTATGTTCGCTACCTTTGTATTATTTATAAAAATAATAAAGGTGGGGTAAAAATAAATAAATAAATCTTTCTGAAGCAACACCAGGGGTTGGAAGATAATCGAGTTATACACAAATACATCTAGGGTCTTTTTTGCTGTTTTTGCTGAAAATGGCATTTGTACAAGAGTGTGAAGCACGGCCCATTTGCATATGTGATTTCTTTTTTGGAAGGGGAAATATTTTCTTCAGCTGAGGGATGGAACAACCCTGCTGGAGAATGTTCATATTTCTTTCCTAAACTCTTGATTGACAAGGGTGAGAATGTTACAAGCACTCACACTTGTAAGAGCATGTTGCATTCAGTCCTCAGGGATGAATAACCAGAGACTTTCTGCCATTTTCGTGCTTTTGATCCTATCTTGCCCTACTGGCTCTTCTTTTTCTCCAACCAACCTCATCTTGCCTTTGCCTTTTGTCTGCTTCCTTCTCTCCTGCCTTGATCTGAATTGATTTCACTGGAACTTGACCTTGCCCTCCATTAGTCTCTGCACAAGTATTGCCTTAGATTATGCGGATTCTTTGGCTGAAGATGTGACATATTGTCCCTAGTGTGCCGATTGGGGCAGAATACCCTTTTAATTTATGTAACCTTGCAAGGAAAAAAAATCAAAGGGATACTAAATGTGCAGAATACAAGTTAAATATTCAGAAATTAAAGGGAAACAATAGTTCTTATTTTATCACAGTATGTGCATAGCAATAGAAAACAAAACAAATCTTACTCACTGCATGTAACACTTATAACATTGCCCAACATAATCTTTGATGCCTCTTTTACTAATCTCTCTCCTTCTTTGAAAAAAATGGCATTCTCTTCATCTTTAATCATGGCAAAATCACTTTGCAGTCTTTTAAAACCATGTTTCAGAAAACTACTTTTTAAAAAACTTACAAGATGTCTGTCATACGCCCATTGTGTTGTTACTGAAATCAGAATTTTTACTCCTGCAACTTCTATCAAGAAGAGGGTCAAAAACTATCATTCAGTATAAAAAAGCCCCTTCAGGAGCAGCTTACAAGCCCATAAGAAAAGTTTCACCAATGTGTTGTTTCCATCGATTGTTGATGATTGATATCTGATTTAACTTTAAGGGATTCATTCAGTTTAACTTCCATTCATACAAAACCCAGCATATATCCCCATCACAGAGTGTGTTTAACTGAAGGTTGTTTAATTTTTGTTGAAGTCAATTTATGCTTACAATCATTGTTAATAATCTTTTTTTAAAAAATAAACTGGCTTTTAATTTTAAAACATTACTATTTGGAGGAGCAGAAGTAACATTCAAAGAACTAGAATGTGTGCTTAATTAAACCAATATAGAGATGATGATAATTTTAGGAAGGGTATCCCACCACAAAGCAACTTTATTTTTTTCCAGAGAAATGGGGTGGGGGTGAGGGAACCAGAGAATTTTATACAATGATCTTTAGCAGCAAATGCTACAATCTAGGGCCTCTGGTCCTTTCATCAATTATATGCATGAGTAATTTAGTTTCACCATTCAGCCTCAATGCATAAATGTTTGCAGGATCGTGTTCTTAAGACCCCTTCAATTAAACCCTTACGGGATAATAGCCTGCATTTGAGACACTAGCTTGTACTGACATGACAGATGGGGAAAAGAAACAAACAATAATAATTAGTTGTTCATTTTGATATACTTGTTATCTACTCAGAGGGGGAAAAAAGAGTGAAACAATAATTTCCAGGGTCATTATGTAAAAGTTAGCAAATATATCTATTTGTCATGTTCTTGAATAGTTTTGTGATGATATGTGACGGTCCATATACATGGGTACTATTTGTGCCTTTTCTATGTAATATTATTACTAAAGATACATAGCACGTGTACCTATGGGACACACAATGATGATAAAACCGTCCATCTCTAAATTCTTGCCATTTCTGAGCAGAAATTCTATGCAGTAAGTGTCTCAATGTGAAATCCATAAAATCCATAAAAGAAGATCTACCACTGAAATACTAGGATAAATGGCTGGTTTGCATTGCCCCTGGTCTTTATCCAACACTGAGAATAGACTGCTGTTTTATCAAAAGAGGAATAAATTGCTGTTATTGTGATGTTAGCCCATCACTTGGCATTGCAATTCAGGTTTTGTGAGAAAGAAATGTATGATCTAACTGCGATTTGACCTATGCCTTCTGCGATCCATATAGGTGCTCTAATGGAGCATAAAAAATGTGGAATGTACCATCATGTAAACTGATGATAAAGAAATGCATTTGAGGGAAAGATGGAAGAGCATCGGAGTTTGTGTGCAACTTATTAAATCAGAGAAGAGAAACAACAATTCAGGGGTAATTATTTTATTTTCATATACTTTGCCAATTAAGCACACAATGAAGTGTAATACTATTTAATTTGCCCCCAGTGACTTTTAAAAATAGTTTTAAAAAAAAGAGAGACGATAAGCTACTTAAGATGCCAAAAAGTGTTTCTTAAACCAGCAAGAAGACAAATCCAAATAGTTTTGTCTTAGGCTTTGAAAGGCATGCATTGCTTCTGAGACAAAAATGTTAATGAAATGGTGTGAACAATGCCCGATGTTAAGATGTATTTTTGGGAAGTGAGAGAGCAAAGAGCCCACAATTGCTACAGCAGCCAACATTTCTCAGACAAGGATCTATTTTTTAATAGCAAGTATAGGGAACAGTTGCAGTTAGATTTCAGGACTGATAAAGACTCACTTTTCATTCATAGTCAGAGCACTCTTCTTGTACCTAAACAGATAATAAGTACTCAGCACACTCCCCCTTCTTGACACAACACACTGAGACTAATCACACATAATTGGAGAGGAGGAGCAGGGGGCTGGCCAATGCATTGTGTCCAGAGGACAAATGGTCAGTTTATGAGGCTTTGGTTTGAAGCAATAATTTCTAATACATCTACTGAGAGAGGACCAACCCCCCCACCCCAAAATAAAAAATTAAACAATAAAACTCCGAAATCCCAAATCCTGCTGTAAAAACCAAAAATCAGATAAACAATCTGAGTTTGAAAAATTTCACTCTGAAAAGAAAACCCAAAAGGTAATTTTCAAAAATAGCCTAAGGGGTAATGGTAAAATAAGAGAAGCCTTCATAGAATATGATACGATCTCAGATGTTGAGCAGATATCAGTATCTGTTTTTTTCACTTACTTGAACAATAAATCCTTTAGCATTTTGCAGTTGGTCAAACACATTCTTCCAAATGCAACAGAAAAAAACATTTTTGTCACAATGAAGAAATCATGTGCGAAATGACAGCCACAAAGGAAACTAGAACTCTTAAGACTTCCAGCTCTCTTTTTCAATATAATGAACCCAAAGTTCTGAGAATGATCTAGTCTACATTGCTCAGAGTTTACCTTTCCCATGAACTTATTATATACAGTCCATTTTGTAGTAAAAAATATTATTTTCCCATATTCTATCCTTCTTTGGTTAAAACAAGAAAAAATGGGTAGTGAAGATTTGGATCATAAATATCTTTTTCTTCTTTTTTCAGCTGCAAATAAAGAAACAGAAAGCAACAGTCAATTCGTTTTAATCATAGCAACATAATCTTTGCTAGTAAGTCAAATTTTTCTTGTTGTTGGATGGGTGGGTATCAAAGGAGAAAATAAACATTTAGCATAATTTTTATTTCATTTTTTATAATCACCAGTAATCAAAATTGCTGGTGAGAAAATACCATGCAGTGGAGTAAATACGGTTCATCTGAAATGTACAAGTAAATGAAAGCTAAATTGTTTCCTAAAACTAAGGCTTTAAATGTATGATTGATAGAACACTATGATCATCAACAACTGTCAAACTTCAGTAGTTTCATATACCAATTCAGACTTACCTCTCTGGACATAGAATAGCGCAGCATATTCTTAGCAACCAAAACAAATGTTATGTGAACTCTATAGTTCAGTCAATGTAACATGTACGGTATTCATTCTTAAAACACGAATTTATTTACCCAGCTCTCCAGTGAGAACTTATTTACCAAGTAGTTGCATTTGGCATATATTTTCTATAGGTACAAACTACTGAATTCAACAAGCTATCCAGATGAAAATCAAGTTTAAATCAACATTTATAAAGACTTCACTGAAACAATTTTGTGTGTGTTTATGCGGGGTGGGTGGGTGGGGGAAACACAAAACTGAAAGACAAGAGGCAAAGAATATGAAGTAGCGTTCCTTTTTCTTTAATATATAATATTTAATATGTAATACTCTAGTGTACATATGTGTACTAGAATATTATATATTCAATATAGCTTTCGACATTTCTTTTTAGCCATTATATAATCAGGAATTTACCCATGTCCTATTGTTTAATTCTGAGTAATAATTTACCATTTATGAGTAGTGCAATTTTCCCAACAACAATTATTAATCTGTTCAAATTCTCAGCCATGTTAAAAATGACAATTTGGTTCTCTAATGTCTTTAATATTAGCACAAAGAGTTCTATGTGAATATAATGGCTTATTAATTTTATAATAATATGTAGCATTTTAAATAATAAATGCCAAATAATAAAAAATAAAAACTTTTTCTTCAGGTAATGTTATTCTTGACATTTTGAGCCCAATTAATTATTGTAATTTTATGAAACAGGAAAAAAAGCCTTGTGAGCCCATCCTTTGATGTACTTTGGCTGATGTACTTTGTTTTACAAAGGTATAGCAAATACCAAAATGTTGGTTAATACCAGAAACTAACTGATTTTTTTTTCTTTTGGTGGGGTGGTGGCGGCATGAATTTTCATGGGACACATTCCAAGTGATCTCTTGAAGGAACCAAAAACTCTCCATTGTTAGAAGTGTTGACGATGATAATAATAAAGAAACACTTCATTTTAAAAAAAAACAGTATACAAAATAATTTCCAGTTCAAAGTTTTCCCCAGTTGTATCTTAAGGTCTGTTTTTTTTAGAAAGGAAACTTCATTTCCTCGAGGACTAAACTTCAAATGGCCATTCCTATTGCTCATAATCTTCTCTACCCTGATGTGTCTTGGGTCAGCAGCTTCACTAACCTACATCCAGAAATAATATCTTGTAAGCCCATAAGAAAAAAAATGTTCTTGTTTAGGAATGCAGCAGATCTGGTCTGCCCCCATGTCTCTTTTAACCTGAATTCTCTAGTGACCTCTGGTGGCCAGCCCAAAGGCTCCAATGCAGAGTTTAAACACAACCCAGACCCGGCTTCACTATTCCAGATTAGCAGGGGGATGTTAAACAAATAAATGCCACAAAAGCATGTATTACTGCAACCTGTTATCCAATCGTAAGTGCATTGGAAACATAACATTATTGAACTCATATATGCATACACAGAAGCATTTGTAAACGGTGCATATGCTTCAGTCCAGAATATTATGTAGAGTGTTATTGCGCACATCATGGTTGCACTTCTGAGCCCAATTAATTATTGTAATTTTATGAAACGGGGGAAAAAAAACCCTCGTGAGCCCACCCTTTGAATTGCACGAACAACTAAAAGCAAATTGTGAATAAAACAATTTTTCAATTTTGGAGGCAAGAAAAGGGAGGAGAGCAGGAGAGGCCTAGGAGAACTGAAATAAATTATATGGCCACTCTTAGTAGCATTATGCTTTCCCTCCTAATTGGATGTAACACACTCAGACCCACAGGGTGAACAGCAGCAACGGGAGCGGAATTCATACTGTTTACCCTTTACAGTAGCCACAATTATTAACCGCGCACCAGACACATTATAAGCACTAGCCACTCGTAATGTGGTATTTCAAATAGATAAGGAGAAAGGCAATATAACTATTCTTTTGACATCACGCTCTGCTCTCATACCACAGCCTCAGCCGTTGCTTTTGTTTCGAAAACCATCCCGTCTTTGCTTTGTCCCTGTTAAAACATAAATCTATGCTACCCTCATCTTATATTTTGGTTACTTATCTCAGGAGAAGGAAAATATTGAATAGTTAATGAAACATACCCAGTTTGCAACGCATATTTGGCAAAGAAGCATAACCTGCATCTTATTTTTTTAAAAAAATGCATTAATTATTAAGAAAATATTCCAGAGGTCAGTGCGAGACTGATGCGTTGTGAAACCCAACCTGGGAAAAGGATGTGTCTATAGTTTTTGAACAAAAGCACAATAATAAAGTATAGGCCCAGTTTTGATTACAGGCTTGTTTTTTGAAACGGAAATAAAATTTCACAGCTAACAATGAGAGGTGAAAAGTTTAAGAGGCAAAGCTGTTCCTCCTGATCACTGCCTGTTAATCAGCTTCATGGGTGGTTGCCTAAATCTGTGGATTTTTTTTAATTGTTGTTACTTGCACTACTGTCAAGATTGTAACTAATTTCCCCCCCCCCCTTCTAAGAGGAGGGGTGAATAACTCGCCATAGAAGGCAGCTGTGGATGAGTGACATGAAGCACTAATGCAGAGGGCAAAATTAAAATTCATGAATCTCTTCACAACCATTTGTGTAACAAGATTAAGACGGGACAGCAGAAAATAGCTGCATTATCAGGCTTCTTACAGTTCTCCAGCTGGTTACGCTCTATTCCAAAACAGTAGGGATAAGAGGATAACACGGAGCCGAAAGGAAAATGCCTCTCCTTCATTTGGGAGAAAACACGTCCGAGGAAAAGATGAGGCTTGGATATGCAACCAGAAAGCATGATCCTACTTAACAACCAAACTTTTCATATAAATCCAGAACAAAAAACGAAGGTTCCAGTCAGCCCAGCAGCTTTGCAATTGGAAAGGCCCCCCCTTTTTTTTTTCTTGGAAGAAGAAAGAAGAAAATTCCAAAAAGTAGGTATATCAGCCATCATCAGTTTAGGACAAAACTAACTTAAGAGCCAGAAGGATGGGGAATATTTGCAACGGAGCTGGGAGGTGGGGTGGAGTTTGATATCCAACCATAGGGACATATAAAGTTTGTAGTATCTCTATTTTTAGCCAATACATCTTTGCCTGAGCCCCTCTTCCATTCTTGCACATGGCTGTACTACCTCAGCTGCTGAATGCTATTGTTATTTACTGTGTTAATTGTTTGTGTTGCTCTACCTTAATCCTAAAGGAGTGGCTCTTTTGTTTCAAGCTCTTTCAAACTATATACAATTTACTGACCACAATAAACATCAATACAACAATCAATCACTGTATACCGCCCAGTGACTCACAAGGCAACCCTATACGGCGAAGTAAAATGCATGAAATTCACTGAGACTGTTCGAAACAAATAGGTGAAAAATCACTCTATTAGCATTTATCTGTAATGGCAGACACTTAAGTGGCATTTTTTTCTTTACTCAATTATTCTGTTATGAAGGAACTGATTATTGAAAAATGTACCCCTAGCAACTTTCCCTAACAAAGTTTAAACATATAGTATATACCGAAGGCTTTCTCCCCCCTTTTTTTTGAGAAGTAGAGAAAATTGCCCAAACCCCATGCTCTGATTCTAATTCTTTTTCAGTTATTAATCCCTTTTTGCCATTTCAGATTTTCAGCCACCCTGGAAGAATAATAAAAAAAAAACCTCATACAAGAGATTTCTGTGTTTGTGAGAGAATATAAATTTGATTAATAAAATGAATATGTTTTACGCATAATTCATTAATCTCTGAGCATAAAGTTTATAATTTATATATACCCATGTAGGGAGAAGTAATGAATATTCCTGTACTTTTTCCTTAAAGGGTGGCATTTCATAATTCTCAAAAAACAAAAGGACCATGCATGTGAATGGCACTGGATGGCTTAAGCCCATTCTGGGGGCGGGGGGGGGGGGGGGGCTGATCCAGCTATTTGTGATTAGGGTTTAATGGTGTCATCTGAGCTTTGGATAGGATGCTTCTCCTGACTAGGTAATTTCAATGGTTTTCTCTGCCATAAATAACAGGTGTCCCCCTTTGTATCACCTGCTTAATTATCAACAAGGAACAATGCAGGGAGTTTGAGAGATATGTTGCATGGGGCACTAGGGAGAAAGGTGGAAGCTAGCAGGAATGTTCATGGAAGCTATCTTCATACAATTACTTCTCTAGTGCCATTATTTCAGAACAGCTTTGCTGACATTGGATTTGCTTGCTCTGAACAGTGAGAGTATCTGGGATTGATACAGTTCTTCAGAGCCTCTCCTACTGCAGGAGAAACTGGGAATTGATGTAGCCCACCAAATTAAATGCAGCCCATTATTAGTCATATAACACAATGCTTCCAAGCCAACACCTGTCGTCTTCTATTTTTGCTGTCCTAGAAATGCAACATGGCTATTCTATCAAACACTACTCTACTGCCTTCTATTTTGTTCTGTACCAAAGGGGATGCTTGGTGCCCAAGTGGCTATTTTCTTCCTAATTCACAATGCATTCCTGTTCTAGTTGTGTAATAGGATAGATAGCTTCACCACCAGATGGATTCGCAACTGGCTGACAAACTCTACTCAACGAGTAGTCATTAATGGGTCTAAGTCTACATGAAGAGAAGTAAGCAGTGGGGTGCCATAAGGTTCCGTCTTAGGCTCAGTACTCTTCAATATCTTCATAAAGGACTTAGATGAGGGAATAGAAGGGGAACTCACCAAATTTGCAGATGATACTAAACTGGCAGGAATAGCTTAACACCCTAGAAGATAGGCTCAAGATCCAGATGGATCTTGACAGACTTGAACACTGGGCCCTATCCAGTGGTGGGATTCAAATAATTTAACAACCGGTTCTCTGCCCTAATGATTTCTTCCAACAACCACTTCACCAAACTGCTCAGAAAGTTAACAACCGGTTCTCCAGAAGTGGTGTGAACCGGCTGAATCCCGCCCAATCTAACAAAATGAAATTCAACATAGAGAGAAGTAAAGTCTTACACTTAGGTAAGAAAAATCAAAAGCACACATATAAACTGGGGGAAACCAGGCTTAATAGCAGTGACTGTGAGAGGGAACTTGGGGTCTTAGTGGACAATCAGCTAAATATGAGTCAGCAGTGTGCAGCGGCAGCTATAAAAGCCAACACAATCCTAAATTGCATTAACAGAGGGATTCAATCAAGATCAAGTGAGGTACTAATACCACTCTATAAAGCCCTAGTAAGACCACACCTAGAGAACTGCATCCAGTTTTGGTCACCACACTATAAAAAGATGAGACTGGGGACTAGAGACTAAAACATAAGAACGGTTACAGGAACTGGGCATGGCTAGTCTAGTGAAGAGAAGGACTAGGGGAGACATGATAGCAGTGTTCCAATATTGGAGGAGCTGCCACAGAGAGGAGGAAGTCAAGCTCTTTTCCAAAGCACCTGAAGGCAAGACAAGGAATAACGGGTGGAAACTGACCAAGGAGAGATTCAACCTAGAAATGAAGAGGAACTTTCTGACAGTGAGAACAATCAACCAATGGAACAGCTTGCCTTCGGAAATTGCGGGAGCTTCATCACTTGAGACTTTCAAGAAAAGATTGGACTGCCATTTGTCAGAAATGGTGTAGGGTCTCCTGCTTGAGCGGGGGGTTGGACTAGATGACCTAAAACAGTGATGGCTAACCTTTTTCGGACTGAGTGCCCAAAGCGCACCCGAATCCCCAAAATGCAATGTGTGTGTGCCCCTGCATATGCCCTGCGCATGCACCCCACCCACTACTCATGCGCCCCAACCCCCGTGCATGCACAGCAGAGACCCAAAGACCAGCTGGCTGGCGGGAGATGCTTGGGCATGCATGGTGGAGCTGAACTGGGGCAACAGCTCACTTGCCTAGAGCACGCTGCGTGCCACCTCTGGCACGCGTGCCATTGGTTCGCCATCACGGACCTATAAGATCCCTTCCAACTCAATTTGTTAAATTCCCCAAAAGTATTTTTGCAATATGATTCCATCTACCATTCTTCGCACTTTCCAAGAGAAAATTTAACATAGCTGGAACACAATTATTTTGTCATGTTCCTTAAACATGGAGTTGACACAGAGGCAAATGAAGAATAGCATCAAGACCCAAAACTCCCAGAGGAAATTGTTTTCTATCTGTGCATCCCACAGTCTACATTTCAATGTCTCCAATGTGAAATATTGTACAGCTGCTTTTGATTACTGATTGTTTGGTTTAGAGTATGATTTGAAATGGGGAGAAGAGCTTGAAAAATTCTTCTGACAGACTTTAATTCAATTAAAAAAAAACACCTCTTGAGCCTTTAACACAGGGCAGCACTTAGCCAGCACCTGAACACAGAGTAAAGCAGAAAGAAATAATTGCCCATTGCGAGGTCAGGCTGAGTGCCAGCTCCCTTTGCCTTAGGGGCTGTTTAACATTGAAAAAAGAAAAGGAACTCATGTGAAGCTTAACATGATAGAGCTATGGTGATATCCTCTACTAATTTTCTTGATCTCCCAAGTCTATGGAAAGCAGCAATGAAGAATTCGCCTCTTACATAGGAAACTGAGCACCAAAATGGTTCTCCATACTTCCATATTCCTTAGACTCCAGAAGAAGAAAGAATGGTGAATGTGAACTGCTGTGCCTCTGGGATGTTGGGCCATACGATGAGGAATCAAAGAGACAACAAAGGAAACTATTATAAGCCATCTTCCAATCAACATTGCACCGCCATGTATCAGGCAGCAGAAAACAAAAAAATTAAATAAATCTGCATTTGTGCCTGAAATGTTAATGAGTGTCCCCAACCCAGAGTTTATTCTTGCAGACTGTCAGCAAGATTTTATTCAATAGTGACCCAAGGCATCTCCCATCATCGACTCCATAGCAATTATGCATCCAGGTAAAAATAGGGAATTTGTATAATTCTTTCAATCCCGCATGAGAAATTTGAGAACTGTGTGGATAAGCCATGGGCCACAAGTTTCATACAGTTCTTGAAAGCCTGCTTTATTATTCTTTTAAACCACCTCTTCTGCTCTGTTACACTGACACAGCATTCCCAGCATTAAAATACACTTAAAAGAGTCACTCAGAACTTGTAGTCACTCTAACAGCAACTCTAGGAGGGCCCTATTGTTTGTCACTGCTTTCTCTTAAAGAAGCTATAGACTTCTTCTAACCTTAACCCTAACACAAGTGGACAACTATGGGTTACTATGGCAATTCTGGTCCATAAGAGTTATCAGGTACTCTGGAAAGGTTCTGTGATACATTGGAAATCTTTACAGCATGGCTACCTGAAGAGAGATTCTCAGGTCTTGAGACTATTTTTTTAAAAAAAAAATATTTTACATATCGGTATATGTAGTCTATCTTCCTTTTTTTTTAAGGTTCTCAGAAAGATACGGATGAACAATGCTACTTACTAGTTACATTGCTGTTTTAAGATCAGTAGTGGGAGCAAAGGAGCAAAGGAGCAAGATGGAATGGTTTAAGAGGAAAAATTTTGTCGGTCTATCTCCTTTTAGATAGGGGAAGGATCAGAAGTGCTTATTAGAGAACAGAATAACAGAGTTAGATGCGATCTTGGAGGCCATCTAGTCCAATCCCCTGCATGAGCAGGAGACCCATGAGCAGGAGCCATTTCAGACAAATGGCTCTCCAGTCTGTTCTTGAAAGCCTCCAGTGCTGGGGCACTCCAACTTCTGAAGACAAGCCATTACAATGGTTGATTGTTCTCATTGTCAGAAAATGCCTCCTTAGTTCTAGATTGGTTCCCTCCTTGATTAGTTTCCATCCATTTGTTTTTGTCTTGCCTTATGGTGCTTTGGAAAATAGTTTGCCTACCTCATCTTTGTGGCAGCCCCTCAAATATTGAAACACTGCTACGATACCATGTCTCCCCTAGTCCTTTTTTTCACTAGACTAGACATACCCACTTCCTGCAACTGTTCTTCATGTTTTAGCTTCCAGCCTCGTAATCACCTTTGTTGCTCTTCTCTGCACTCTTTCCAGAATGTCAGCATCTTTTTTATACTGTGGTGATCAAAACTGGATGCAGTATTCCAAGTATGGCCACACTAAGGTTTTGTAAAGCGGTACTAATACTTCATGTGATCTTCATTCTATCCCTCTATTAATACAGCCTAAGATTGCATTGGCCTTTTGGTAGCTGCCTCACACTGTTGGCTCATTTTTAAGTGATTGTCCACTTGGAGTCCAAGAACCGAGGTGGCACAGAATGAATGCAGTATTGCAGTTCAAATCTCACCAGGGTCAAGGTTGACTCAGCCTTCCATCCTTCTGACGTTGGTAAAATGAGGACCAGAGGTAGTATTCAGCCAGTTTGGACCAGTTCGGGCAAACTGGTAGCGGAAATTTTGAGTAGTTCAGAGAACTGGCAAATACCATCTCTCGCTGGCCCTCCCCTCACGCCGTTCCCTGTCCTATATTCTTGTTTTGTAGCTCAGCTGATTCGCATGGCAGAGCGGATTGCTGCGTCTCAGCTGAGCAAAACAACAGCTCAGCTCACCAGTGCTGACATTGAGGGCAGTTTTTGAGTGCTGTGCACGCAAAGCATGTGAGCGCGCGCAAAGTGCTCTTTCATAGAACCAGTAGGAAAAGATTTGGAATCCCACCACTGATGAGGACCCAGATTGTTGGGGAAAATATGCTAACTCTGCAAACCACTTAGAGAGGACTGCAAAGCATGGTGAAGCGATATATAAGTCTAAGTGCTATTGGTATTGCCCTCACTTTTACTGGCATTGAGCCAAGTTTCACATAGTCTGTACCTGTATAGTTGGTTTTTCTTGCCTAAGTGCAAAACCTTACTTTTTGCTATATTGAATTTCATTTTGTTAGATAAGGCCCAGTGTTCAAGTCTGTCAAGATCTTTCTGGATTTTGAGCCTATGTTCTGGGGTGTTAACTATCCTTGCCAGCTTAGTGTCATCTGCAAATCTGATGCGTTATCTCTTCTATTGCCTCATCTAGATTGTTTATAAAGATATAAAAGAGTACTGGGCCTACAACAGATCTTTGGGGTACCCCACGACTTACTTCCCATCCATGTGGATGTAGTTCTGTTGAGGACTATGCATTGAGTACGGTTTGTCAGCATCCATCCATGCTGTCTATCCCACATTTTTCTAGCTTACCAAGAAGTAGGTTGTGATCTTCTTTGTCAAATGCCTTACTGAAATTTAAGTGTACAATGTCTACTGTATTTTGCTGAACACTTATTATTATACTAATTTAGAGAAAGTCCAAGCCTTCCTAGAGGGAATATAAATGTGAGAAGTGTCCTTACTTACCCTTTAAGTAAAGAGAAGTATATATGGACAAGAAGGTTATGTATTTTTCTGCAATCCTCTGGATAATTGCAGATTTATTGAAGGGGAGGCAACTGACTGGCCACTGTTCAGTTATTCTCTCAAATTTTTAATATTTCCAGCAGTGGGTTGTCCCCGGTTCGGACCGGTTCTATAAAACCGGTAGTAAAACTGGCGGGAGGCTCTGCCTACTGACCCTGATGTCATCAAAAGCGATCTGCGCATGTGCACGATCCCATTGCGAGCAGGTAGTAAAGGTAAGTAGAACCCACCCCTGATTTCCAGCTTTGTACACAGGTTATTTGTGTGTACCAGTGTTTTTTAAGCTTAGCAACTTTAAGATGCATGAACATCAGCTCCCTAAACTGGCTGGGGAATTCTGGAATTGGTTGAAGTCCATGCATCTTAAAGTTGCCACGGTTGAGAAAGACTGGTCTATTCTCTAAAGCTCGATAGTTTTTCAGTATGACTTGGGGGGATGATGCCCAAACATTTTAAAGAATCTGTTTACCCTATATCTAGGCATTATCTGAACTTTCTAGGAAATTTCTTTCCCACAAAAGAAGACAAAGAAGGCCATATCTTTCAAGCTTAGTAAAAATGATTGCTTGTTAACATGAATTCTGTGGGTTAGTATCTATAACTAAGCATTAACTAACGCTTTTGGTCAAAGCTGGAATATTTGTATAGCAAAGTACAGCACTGAGCTGAAGGGAGATGGAACACACTAAAAAACATTACAGAGAAACGGCATTATGTTGTATATGAGTAAAAGAGGGAGGGAAAAAGAGATTTTATTCCTGTATTATTTCAGTTTGTTACTCTGATGTGGCATTTAAATCAGGTACTTCCAATGCTTTTAATTCAAGATACTTTAAATTATTCTGTTCATTCATTAGGACTTCCAAATATGGAGTATAAAAATCTAGATGGATATTAAATGGCAGCAGAAAGACACAGAAATGTTTAATTGGATTTTTGCAGCCCAAATCTATAAGCCTACTTCATTCTTATTTCTTCTTTTATGTTTTTTTATTCTTAATCTTTATCCTCTCAGATTTCTATTTATTATTTATTCAAATTAAATAAAATTTAAATTGTCATCAAAGAGCAGAAATTATTTATAACACAAATAATATATAATGTGCTAAATTTCAGTAAATGAGAAATAACTAAGTAGAAAATATGAATAAAATTCATTATAAAATAATTCATATTTAACAGCCCATCAATAGATTGCAGCTTTACCTCCCCCTTTTGCCACAGCTGCCATCCACTCCTGAAGCAGGATCTGTGAGTCTAAAATAGACTTCCATATTATACACCATTCCCAAAAGAAAAGTGCAGCCCCAATTATCCATGGTTACTTGGTGCTGTTGGGATTGAACTTGATCTTCTTCCCTCCTGTCCAGGTCCCAACAGCCTCTAGGCACTGAGACAAGACCTTGATAGCATCATCTGGTTGGCCTGGGGTAAAGGTATATAGCCAAGTATCATTAGCATACTGAGGGTACCTGATCCAAACTGATGGATGGCTTCACCTAGCGTGTACATACAGGTATTAAATGGAAGGAGGAAGACTGCTGAATCCTACAGGATTCCACACATCAAGAGTTCCAAGGTCAATTAATCCCCCACTGCCAACATTTACTGAACCTAATCCGAGAGGAAAAGAGAAGAACCCTGCATATTAATGACCCCTGCCCCAAATCCCCAGGAAGTCCAGATGGTATTAAAAACTACTAAGTGATAACAGAAAATTAGTTCTGGCTCTGACAAAGGTGATCAGCAACTAAAATCAAACTTGTCTCTGTGTTCTAGCCTAAAACATGACTAGAGGAAACCTAGAAACTCAGTTTCTCAAAGGCCCTCTGAAACAACAGACTGACCACTTTCTTGGTAATCTTTGAGAAGGGGAGGTTGCAGGCTAGACAAAACTTACTCAGAACTGTGGGTCCCATTAGATAGAACATCTTGAGAAAGGGATGCACCAATGCTCATCAAAGCAAACACTGCAACATGAACTCCCATATGTCACTTCCTATGTGGCCTTCACAAACAAGAAACTAACAACAGGTGGCCAGGTAAGTAGACCTGAGGATCCTTCCTTCTGCTTAGGAGTCATAGGCTAAAACCTGTGTCAGCTAACCATAGAGAAGTTGGACCACATCCCAAATATTTAATCTCTACCCACACCGAAACCAAACAGCACCATCACCATGCTTGTAAGTTCATCGAAGACTGGCACTCCACAAGCAATGCCATCAACAGACACATTGACCTACAACCAGTCTATGGACCCGTCAGAATCCAAATCAACTGCATAGCCAACCAGAGACAGCATCAACCCTCAATCAACCCATGCAACCCCACCACCACCAGTTCACCTCCCAATGACCCTGACCTGATGTAATCTCCTTATCACAAGTCTGTCATTTGAAATACCCATATCTGAAACTCTTATAAACGGAACGACACTGACACTGACATCCCATAAACTCCACTGAAGATATTACTTAGCCTGGTAATGAAATGTTCGGAAACCAACCCACAAGCTTGGAGAACAAACCTTTATCCTCAGACTTTTAGTGTGTCATGTTCTTGATGATTTGGGTCAGGTCCATTGTTGTTATGGTGATCATGAACTTCTGAGCTGTCTCAGACTCAATGCCACCTGGAAGGAGTTGAAGTCACCAAGACTTTTGACCTTGGGACTCAGTTGCCAACCTGACAACAGACTCTAGAAGATCAGGCAAGGATACAGGTGACAACTGCTATCCCACCATTCCTGCTCTGGACTCAGGACAGTGCCACACTTGAAATCCAGTCAGGCATATTTTTTTGGGGGGGGGGGATTTACGCTCTGTTCCCATTTGAGTCTTCTTTATACATGCCAGGTCAACCGTCTCATCTACCCTTAGGACAGTCTTATTACTTGACATTCAAAATCAGTAGCCAGAGTCCATACATATAATTACATCCTATGGAGCAGCGGCTCCCAAACGTTTGGGTACCAGGGACCGGTTCCATGAGGAAACAGACCATGGATGGGGCTTCACTTGTTTGTGTGAATCGGTTGCTGGCATGCTGCAGACACATACAAGAAAAGAATATATTATTGCTTGGTTTTTCCCTTAGTTTATTCACTATTAGCTACTGTTTTCTGACCCATTGGTCCACAGTCACTTTTCTCCTAGTTCACAAGGATGTACCCTCAGGACCCTATATATTCACAAGGATATATGGTCCTGAGGGACTATCTCTTGCTGTCACATCTACCTGACCCATCAGAGCAGGGAGGCAAGGAATGTTGCGGGTCCCATCCCCTAGGTGTCAGCGTTCCAGAAAACCCCAACTCCGAGTAAAGACGCGGAAGCAAGCATTTTCCAAAGTTCTCTTTACTAAAATAGGTAAACTGGCACAGCTGGGAAAACCCGAATCTGAAAGGTCCGGGTTTTCCCTCAGTAAATCAAAACCCCCCAAATCATTCCCTCACTCCTCAGTCGATCACATGCTCCAATCAACATCCATCCCATCTCGACTCAGCACTCCGACCACTCCTTCTCCAGATGCCGGATCGCCCTGACCTTGACCGACAGGAAGAATGCTATTATGTCTACAAACAACCTCTCTACTAAATCCCCCCTCCTACTTTCCCACACATGAGAAGGTGGCAGCATGGAAGGTTCCAGCCTAATATGGCTTCCGAAGCTGACGCTAGGGAGATAACCTGGTGGGACCCAGAAGAAGGCCCTTCTCCATGGTAGCTCCCTCTCTCTGGAATATCATTCCCCCAGAGATTAGAATGGCCCCCACTCTGACACTCTTCCAGAAGGCACTGAAGATCTGGTTCTGCCAGCGGGCCTGGGGAACTCAGAGTGGGATGGAGCCCATTAAATGACTCATATGATGTGTTGTCGCCGGGGCAGGAAGTTATTTTATTATATTATTTTATTAATTTATTATATGATTCTTTTATTAATTTTATTGTTTTTTATATGACATTTTTATATTCTTGTAAGCCGCCTTGAGTAGCCATGTGCAAATAGGCGGCAATATAAAACTCTTAAATAAATAAATAAAATTACCTAATGCAGATTCTCTCCCTCCCCCATTACTGAGATTTATGGGATAAAGAGGCACAGCAAAAGGATACTGAAATATAATCCTTGTAGTTTTCTTGTTGTTTAGAAAGCAATAAAGTTTAGAGAAGAGGTGACTCAAGACAGATTTCCTCATTGCTATATATACAGTATTGTTTAATCTGAAAGATACCTGAGTGTGACATGATAAAAATTTGTTAGATTAAACATTGGTCTCTTAGATAACATCTACTCACAACTGGTATATTTTTTTGAACCTGGATTTCTTTTTAACTATTATGCTTAATAGTTAACAGACATGATGGGTTTTATTAAATTCTCCTTTGGCTCGGTATAAGTTAGCAGTTACTGTATATCTTCTGGATAGTAAATTTCATAAGTGAAGGGTTTTTTAATTTTTTTAAAGGGGTTTGTTTAAAATTGTGGTCAGTTTCTTTATGAATCCAAGTTAGAGCATTTCATGGCATGATTATTCAGGTCTAACTTGGCCATGGTTTACTTAATTTACCCACAGTTCAGTATGTTTTATGAATGCTACTGATTATTTATTTATTTATTTATTTGTTGGTTGGTTGGTTCGATTTATATGCCGCCCTTCTCCGGAGACTCAGGGCGGCTTACAATGCGTTAAGCAATAGCCTTCATACTTTTGTATATACCTGCTTAGTAGGGCTTTCGGCCCCCCCTAAGCGGTGTTCTTTTTATACAAAGTCAGCTTATTGCCCCCACAATCTGGGTCCTCATTTTACCTACCTCGGAAGGATGGAAGGCTGAGTCAACCTTGAGCCTGGTGAGATTTGAACTCGCAGTAATTGCAGGCAGCTGGCAGCTAAGTGCTACTTAACAGCACTTTAGTCCGCTGCGCCACCAAGGCTCTTTTTAACACATGTCTATCTATAGGTTTCTTTAGACTAAGAATCCATACATGCTACCACATTCTCTAATATTAAAATTCAAAGAGCACAGTGAAAATAATAGACTAAAATTAAGATCAGAAACTGTTTAGCTTCTGAGCTCAGTCGAGTGATACAAATGGACTTTCAACATTCTTTACTATAGTGCTTGATAGCTGAATTGGTAGAAGATTTCTCTAAATTGTTCCGGGGAAGGAGAATTTTTCAAACTCTCTAAAGCGGAATCCTACACAATTAAGTGTAGGATTCTGCTTTAGAGGTAATATAAACACTACTGAAAATGCCTCTTTGAAAATATCTGCATGTATAATGTTACATGGCTGGGAATCAGAATATGTGATTCCTGTTCCTCCTTTTAGTATAATGAATAACATCCTAGCCCATGAGTTGAATTGCATGGGACTGGAAGTAGTTATTTAGGAAATTTATAGTTTATGAAGTATGACGTCTCCAATGCAACATAACACTATACTTTTATTATACTAAATGTGATTAAAGAGGACAATGAGAATAGTCACTTTAAGAAAACAAGCTTAAAATCATATTTAGAGAAGTGCTTTTGGTTAACTATTGTAATATAGAGATCAGACACACATAGCCTCAAAACTTGAACATTCTGTGTGAGATCATTCCATCTGAACCTACCATCTGACCCATCTCTAAATCAAATGTGGATTTAAAATATGATATGATACAATTAGACATTCACCTCCTAATTAATTCCACATTTTTTGATATTCAATAAAGTTAATTGCCATAAGCTTCAGGCTCAAATATACACAGTTGTTTTTAATAGATATGTATGAACAAACTTAAACACTTGAATGTTTTGAATTGGATCCCTATGAATGAACAGATTCATTTTGAGGAAATGATGAAGCAAAGCTGCTGTAAAGGTCTTCTAGATATGCAAAGATAAAGGATGGCTCTTCCACACAAAATAATCAGATACAAAAAATAGCTATTTAGAAGCAGCATACCTATGAGTACTTTAATCAAACATTTAGGTTACCTGCCAAAAGAACCATGATCTCTTCAAAATGCAATGTGGATTAAAGTGTTATCTACCATGAACAGAAAACTAACCTTGGAGTGGAAGTTTGAGATGCGTTCATCATAATTTTCATGTCTTTGGATAGAAAAACCAGCCTTTTCAGCTAGACTGCAGAACTGGTTTAGAGTATCTCCTCTAAGTGGAGCAAATATCAGAGCTTTCCCCTAAAACATTAAGAACATTTATATGTTTTATTTAAACTGTAACATAAAATTGATAAAATTGTTAACAAATTATTAAAATGGACAATGGTATGACAAATAGGAACAGGAAGATCTTGAAAAATACACTATAAGTAAACTTCACCAAAGATGAATAATTGCACTTGACTGTTATCAACATTTATTTTATCTTTTCCACATAATTTTGTCTAATTATTCTATTAAATCAAGTTGCTAAAGAGAATTACTATAAGCTATAAAAAAATTGATCCATAGTCATGTTTAATTTTTGTTAGAATTGAGGAAATTGTACAAATGTAACATGTAAAACTGTGTAAATGGAACATGCTTTCATACTGAATATTTTACACTTCTCCTTCCATTACAGCTACCAGAAAAGATTCATCTAGTGTTTGTAGGAATTACAAAAAATACCTTGGATGAGCAACAGAGGAGCAGTAGTGGAAAAAGGGGTAACTGAAAAAACTGGGTGGAAACATCTTGCATAATCTATGTTTTGCTTGCTTTAGGTATTTACATCAGATTTTTTTGCAATGAATGTCTGCTATCACTGTCCCATCTGCCACATATCAGGATTTTGCGGTGGACCCCAAATATCCCTGAAAGTTTTAACAGAACTGGAATGGAATGGAGAAATGTAGAAAAAACCCCGATGATCAGAGAATCCTTCCCTTGGCATAAATTTGGGGTTTAATCCAATAAATTTAACCACTCTGTATCTATTTTTCTACTGCTTCATAAATTTGAAATAAATTTTCATAATGAAACTCCCAGACTGGCTCTGGAGGCTGGGAACAGCAAAAAACGTCACTTCCTGTCCAACTGGAAGTTGGGAAACGGGTTGTTTTAGGCCTCCGGAGGTTCTCCGAGGGGGTAGGGAAGGCTGTTTTCACCTTCCCCAGATGCAGAGAAGATCTGGAGCCAGGTGAGAAAGAAAAATGGGCCTACCAGGCCATCGCGTGCTAGGAGCAGGGGGGAGGAGAGGGGGTTACATGCATGGGGCAGGGTGCATAGAATTATGGGTGTTGGCATGCGCACACGCGAACCTCCCCCCCCTTCCTGGCACACGATGGCAAAAAGGTTAGCCATCACTGATATAGATCATAGGTGGGAATTCTTGTGCTTCAGCCAGCTCCCAAATCAGTTTTACCAGCCCCAGGACCCCCAGGATTGTATCACTGAAACTTGACAGCAAATTGCAAAACACCAAGTTTGGGATTGCCAATTGATTTCTGCTAAGAAAGCAAACAAATAGGGCAGATTAAGCTTTTGAATCAATAACAAGAAATAAGCATTTCCTCTCACTGGTTTGCTAACTTGCACGAATCACTATTATTGTATCCCATGCAGACTCTAGGTGTTCACATGAATAAATATGGCCTGAAACATAAAAAGATACAGAGCTTTCATAAAAATAAAAAGGGTACTTTAACAATTATGGCTCAAAATCTTAATTTTCAGAAATGAAAGAAAAAGAAAAAGATACTGATGTCTTTGTCAAAGTAAAGCATAAATTTCTAAACCAAAGACAAGTTTTAGTTAATATTAACTCCAACCTATATAGAAAAATACACCTTTGGTTGAGTCTTCTGTAGTAGATTTAGGAATACTGAACTAGGCATATGAAAGGTAATAATGATTCTGTAATTTTTATCTATAATTTCTACATCCATGAATCTGATGATCTAATCAAGGAGAATGATAAATTTGGATGTTTTTCTGAGAGATCTTAGGAATTCTCCTCTGGTTTAGGTGATAATCCTGCCAAGGCCTTGAAATGTGTTTAGAATAAGGTGTTTTCAATAGATTCACTCTTAAAAATCCTCATACCAGTTAAGGAGCTATGTCAATAGCTTGGAATCCTAAAGAACTGAGGACAATGAATATCAGATTTGACAAACAAAATATAAATGATGGAAGATTTGGAATAAGCACAATTGGATATGACTGAGTATACATTTTTTAAAACTGTAATGATGGTGATGGAAATCTTACTTCTTTGTTACTATTATATTTGCCCAAGGCTATTCATTGGAGATTTGTAGGGAATTGTCTGAAGTACAATCTCTGGTTGATTCCTTTCAATTTATGGGATATTTTTCAGATAAAAGCCCATCTTATTGTTACTGATTCTATTTCAATAGAGTCAGAGATGTATGTTCTTATACACACTTGCTTAAGGAAAGCAATTGTGAGGTAACCTTTTAAAGATTAGATTCTATTACTCCTGATAACCAGTGCCAACCAGTGTTAATTTTGCCATTCTTGGATAGTCTATTGGAATGTGTTGTGATTATTTCATTGCTGTTTATTTCCAAATGGAGTTGAAGTCTGGCTTCAGGGCAGACATGGCCTTCAACACACTAATGCAATTATTCTGGTACTCTCCATATGCCTTGGTCTACAATTGCCAGTTGTCAATTGGCATGAATAAATTGAAGGCATCAAGTTGGGAATGTAACTATACATATACATATCCCAGGATAATGTTGCAGGATGCAATCTGGGTTGGTCACCAGGACCAGTGGTTTTGTTTTCCGAGCTTTCGGACTCGAACTGGAGCCCATCTTCTGGGAACTTCTCTCTAGCAGAGTGTGCATTTTTGGGCTGTTCTGTGTGTGGGATTTATATGGTGCCTGTTGTATGTGGCTTTTTAGATGTTGATTGGGGTGTTGATAGCTGGCTATAAAGTCCTTGACTGTTGTTTGCTTCTGCTGGGCAAGGAGGACCCAGATTGTTGGGGACAATATGTTGCCTCTGTAAACCACTTAGAGGGAGCTGTAAAGCACTATGAAGCAGTATATAAATCTAAGTGCTATTGCTATTGTGACTTTCCTACTATCTCTTTTACCAAAAGACCAACTATCCCCGTGACTTTTAAACTGGTAAAAAGCAAATTAATGCAAAAAACAATGAATAGAATACACAATTCAGCATTGTGTAATTCTGGGAAAAGATTTTTATCTTCACATAGGGTATTACACACAACCACTTCATATGGATTGTTATAACTTCCATGGATTTTTCTTAATACAATTTAATTTATATTTTAAATATATAATTTTAAATACTACATATTACTTAAATGGTAAAATCTTAGCTCCCTAAAATTATATCTTCTCTAAATAAATAAAGCTTGCTAGGTTAGTACTGTACAAAAGTCACCAAAGATTGTTGCTGCATTCTAAAACATACTTTCAAATAATTTTAAGGAATAGTGAATTTAGAAAGATTTGGCCAATGCCTTGATTTAGTTAAATACGCCCTGTACTATTCATCCAGACCTTTTGCAGAGCCCATTTGTTTTTCTGAGAGATAAAATGAACCTGAAAAAATGTATCTGAAGGTAGTTGGTTTGAAAAACATTGCCCTTTAACAAGATTTTTCAATATAAACCTACTCTTCCAGCCAATCAAATGTTGACTATTCTACTTGCATTTGATTTCCAAGTTTAATGTGATTAATCTTTCTGGTATGGCTGAATAAATTGCATAGTTCTTGAATTTTGATCACCATTATTGCTTCTATTACAAAATTATTTGATTCTTATTTACTGCTAAAATCCTAGGAGAATCCTATAAAACTGGACATTTAGGAACATATGCAAAGGGATGTTAGCATTCCTATCTTCCTGGAATTTGCTCTACAAATGGAGGATTTGATATAAACGTTGTGCTATCAACATACTGTCCCTGAAGCAAGGGCATAGCAAACACTGAACTGTTCACTTAGGGAAAGTGGCATCAAAATAAATCATATAAAAATGAACAGAAGGTTACAGTGGCAAAATCAAATTCAGTTGGGGAAAACACAAATGAAGTATTAATTTTTCAGGAGTTACTACTGAGGAAGATATAGTTCTATAAAGAATAATGCTGGGAAATGAAAATATTTATATAGTGAAAACTGTAAGTATGAATTAAATATAAAATTACACTGTAATATAGGTAATAGATTTTGGCTCATTCTCGGATATGTAGTAGTAGAAAGACACAAGTTGAGGACCATAGAGGCAAATATCTCACTAATGCTCAGCACTAAATGTTAATAAAATCACTGTTTTTATGCCCCTCTGTGAAATGAATACTCTTTTGTCAAACAAGAGGGAGAATCGTCTGGCTAGCCTCAGATGTCACAGAGGAATTCTCAGTGCACAGATTGTAGGACCTGGATTTTCTGTTAGGATGGATTGTGGCAAAAAGGTTTAGGATATATTGCTCAGGAGATCAGGAGTTTCCACTTCAAAGGATTCAAGTTCTCAGTGACCTGTCAAATGTAAAACTCTGCAATACAGGTATGTCAAAATTACTCTATCAGCTCTATATGCATCTGCCAAAGGCTTGCACTATGATGAGTTATTCAGAAAACAATACTATTTTTCCAGTCAGAAATAATTATTTCTAAGTTCAGTGGGAGATTGAAGTTTAAAGTCTATCATATGAATTTACTGACCACAATGGAAACCAGCAACCCTATCACTATGTAGCATGGTCATTAAGTGAAATATTATGTGACCATGCCAAACTTCTGTCACTTCTATTGAGGTCAATAAATGAATCACCTGCAGTCATTAAGCCCAATGTCATGTAACTTGAACTTGCGACTTACTGTGGGCTTCCCCAATGATTTTGTTTGTTGGAAGCTAGCTGTGAAAGTTATAAATGGCAATTACATCACTATGGGATGCTGCAACCATTGTAAATGTGCACTGGTTGCTAAGCACCCAAATCACGAACCAATAACCATAGGGATGCTGTTATAGCTATCTGTTCATAAATCTACGTTTTCAGCATCATAAGTTTGAACAGTCATTGAGCGAGGCAGTCATTAACCAAGAACTACCTCTATATTCTTCTGGTATTTCAAAGAGCAGTCATCATCATCTCCAGATCTCCAGACCATAAATAAAGTTCAGTTAGAACAATAGAAAATACTTGAAGGTGACAACTCTGAATCCATAAAGTTAATGGATCACTTCATGAAACTACAGAATGTGCACCTTCAGGACGGTCCTCAGAATTTACTCTTCCTGAAACAAGCAGCCCAATAGCATTTGGGATTTTAACATTTCCATGTATTCTGAATTCCTGCTCAACCTGGCTGTTTGTTGAAGGTCAAGAATGAGAAGCTGGGAGTCATTTTTTTTAAAAAAAATACTACTATTATTATTATTTAGTTGTTGAGATATAACAAACAAATGCAACAATAGTACATGAGACCTGGTGGTTTGAGATTGGCAATGCTTCTCTTCAGAAAAAGATGCTTTTAATTTGTTGTTATTCATCTCACTTCACAAATATGGCTTTGACAAGGTTAAGCTGTTTTTATTCTGGCAATAGCAGAAAACCTCTTTTAAACATAGACTGAATGTATATTTCATACTCATTTATTTGCTAAGTGTTTCATACATTCAGAATTTGTTTCCAACCATCTTTGCGTCAGGTTAAGATTTACCGGTAACTTCTGTATCTATACGGACATGAAGATATTAAGGGTTTTGTTGATAAATTGAAAAGAAAATTTCAATTTATCAAGATTATTTATTCACTTCCTACAAAATTATTGTACTATACAATTCATTTAGTATAAATAGCGGTTAAAAATAGCACTTTGTAACAAATAAATACACAATGACAAAGGTTACTATTGAAGGGATTACACATGACAGAAGCTAACATAAAAATTTTCAATATCAGAATTTTACTTTAATATGAAGACATTGTTATCAAAGGGAAATACTCAAGAAATGCTTTGATAAAAATAATCTCCCAGTATCTTTGAAGCGGTTTCATTTATTTTACTTCCCACTGTGTTCCTTATCAGAAGGCCAAGTATAAGAAGTTTTCTAGTTTATGATTAGGAAGGAATCTGATAGATTAGAAGACTCAATTGAAGTTGGACATAATAAGTATTAAAGTATTACATGACGTTAATCCTGCCATTCCATTACTCTCTCAATCATTGTGCACAGACTAATTATTCTGAAGCCCATGTTCAGGAGAAAATAGAAACATACTTACACTGTGATGAAGTAATCTCTTTATTGCATCCACCAGGCAAGCTCTGTACTGGTCCAGAAACAGGCTGACATTGAAAAGGAAACAGTATTCAGATTAAAAAGGGGTTTCATTTCTAACGATTCGAATGCAGATAAGTATAAGGCTAATTACATATGTTTATATACTGCTATAAAGAAAAACTGAATCTAAATTCTTGTCAGTTTGTGGTTTCTAAACAAATTCTCAAACTTATAACCATTTTTGTCTAAAACTGAAGACCAAAAGATTACCAAGATATGCTTTTAACTGAAATACTTTTAAGATAAATAGTTAGGTAATACAATCAGAATTAATACAATATACAATGAATAAATCCCATTCTATTTCTGGAACAGAAATTAATATTAAAACAGCTGTCCTTTGCATTTTATAGAAAAATTCAATTTATTATGCTTATTTCTAAAAATATGTGTGTATATATATATATATATGTATATTGTACACTCATTTTTTTAACCCTCAAACAAGTTTTTTAGCTGAAATATTAAATAAAATTTAAAAAATCTATCTATAGTTTAGTTTATCTATAACTAAACAAGACACTAGAAGACAGAAATAAAACTAAACACGGCACTGTCAAATTTGCTTAATCAACTGTCACAGGGGTTTTGCAGAATAATTAAAAAGAGAACAAGGATACCTCATTGATAGGATAATTCATATTTGTCCACTATATCTTATATGCTTATTTATATATTTATGTCTGTTTATGCATTCTTTTTTTGTATATGGAACACCACCATAGAAATGGCTCTCATTCTTGTTATAATTAAAACTTTTTTTGTAAATCTATTTTAACCTTATTTAAAACAAGATTCCACTACCTTTACCCAGGAAGCATAACGAAAATTGCTAGAAAATTCATTTTCTTGCCCTCATCAATTTGTAGAGACACTAATTTGATTCCATGGTAATTCCAGCAAGAATTACAAAGAAGTCAGCTCTGTGGAAAGCATTACAATGTTGCAATGATGAAGTGCATGTTGCTATTGCTTACATTAATGGGATACGTTGCTTTAATTTAATTACATTTAATTATAAATTAAACCCGATTTAGTTTTGTTGTGTCCCCATTTTTTTTAATTCTGATACCAGTTGTATGAATATGACCTCTGGCATGCCACTCCAAGGCCCCCCAAATCTGGTGGACCTAACTGGACTCTTAATTTTTTTCTGCAAAATGTGAAAAAAAAAAGGAGAGCGACATATCAATTGGTTTTACTTCCAATTGAAAGAGTAGTTCTCTACTATTTCAATTGGGAGTAAAACCAATTGATTTTCCATCAACTGTGTATCCCTAATAATACCACTAAAGTGGTATGTTTTTCACTGGCCCAGGAGACTCACCAATTGAAATGACGTTGAATATCTAAATTGTAACTTCTGTTGTCTTCTATGCCATTTTGGTAAGAAGTGTAGGGAGAACGATTGAGTGGCTTGGTTTAATTAGCATATACAGAAGCCCATTTAGGTGAGAGAGAGATTCCAGAAAAACAAATTATATGGAGGCAATATGACATTCTGTGTTGAAACCTACATTTTTATATTTTCTTTGTGAATTATTACTTTGTGAATTATTATTAGCATTTGTGAAGCACTGATATCTCTTTACATTTAATAAGTTTCAGTGTCACATCTTTTTATTTTGCATGTATTATGAAAGCCAAGTGCCACCATCCATGATGCTTCTGATACAAATCTGAGTTGTTCGCACTTCATCATCATTAGCAGCTCTGCATAACTTCAGTAAGGAACAAAGCTGTCATGCACTGAAACACATTCATTATGGGGAGAAATGGAGCTCTTATTTTCACACCATCAGATCATTACAGAAAATGAAAACAAATGGGAAATCTTGATCAAAATGAACAATAAATTATTATTACAAAATTCAACAATCCTGTGCATGTTCTTGGTAGTGTGACCTATTATGCATTTTATAACAATATGCAGTTAGTGCTAACGGCAGTGAGAGCTATCAGAGGAAATCAGAAATGGAATTCACATGAACCAGTCATGAAACTAAAACTATCTGTAAATGGATGGACTGATGCCTGAAATAAATGCATACTTGCCATTCATATAAACATTGAAGAAGTAGAGATACTTCCTCTATTAAAATCCATGTGATAATCTGTGCCTCCCCAAACCCATGTTATCTGTACTTATCTCTTGCCATCCCATTAGCTCTGTACTTTCTGAGAAAGAATATCACTGTTTTTATTTTGTTTTCTAGCAGAAACTCCTTAAAAAACCTTCACCCTTTACATTAATCAAAGCCATAAAAACAGTTCCTGTTCCATTCTCAGATACCAACAATTACTCCATTGTTTATATGGCATAGTATACATTTTTCTTTAAAAAAAACCAACCCTGTACCAAATGCTCCAATATTTGGCTTGTTGTTGTTAGTTGCAAAGTTGTATCCAACTCATCGCGACCCCATGGACAGTGTTCCTCCAGGCCTTTCTGTCCTCTACCATCCCCTGGAGTCCATTTAAGCTCATGCCGACTGCTTCAGTGACTTCATCCAGCCACCTCATTCTCTGCTTCCCCTTCTTCTTTTGCCCTTGATCTTTCCTAGCATTAGGCTCTTCCCCAGTGAGTCCTTCCTTCTCATTAGGTGGCCAAAGTATTTGAGTTTCATCTTCAGGATCTGGCCTTCTAAAGAGCAGTTCAGGTTGATCTCCTCTAGGACTGACTGGTTTGATCACCTTGCAGTCCAAGGGACTCGCAGGAGTCTTCTCCAGCACCATAGTTCAAAGGCCTCAATTCTTTGGTGCTCAGCCTTCCTTATGGTCCAACTTTCACAGCCATGCATTGCAACTGGGAAAATCATAGCCTTGACTATATGCACTTTGGCACGGTGATATTTGGTAACATTTGGCTATATATGCTAAATTCATAACCACTGTAGTCACTTTTCAAAATGCTGCATGCCAGAGTTTTGATGCAGAAAATGCCACTGTGATAATCCAACTTTGCCCATAGATCCATCAAATTTCAATAGCCCATAGGAAATACAAAAATACACCTGACTTAATGACTCAAAGAAAAAAAAAGATGGGGAACCAAGGCACTTCCAGGCAATGCTTTCCCAATTCCTGGGTGTTTAAGAGCATTTCATCTACAGTGGCAAAGTTGCCCTGGTAGCCTCAGGTAAATTAAGCCATGATTGAAAGTATCAGCATAAATTCACAGGATAGTTTGAGATTTGGTACGGGATTGTTGTGGCTACAATTTGGTAAATGAATGGTATAAAACAGCTAACGCAGGTCATTTACTTCCAGTTATCATTATTTATGTAATGGTTGAAAAAACCTTTTCCCATCTTATGTGCCTTAAACTATACACATAAACCTGCCTAAAAGTACTGCATTCCTTTTATCTTATTCTGTGTTATAAGTATACAATACTGTGAAATTGTTTTTCTAATATTTCCTTTATTTTTTTGTCTGATTATTCTTTATCCCGTATTCCCAAAATTTCATAATTGCGGGTTAGCTAGTTGCAAGTTATTTAATCTTGTTTTTTTATTTATTTTATACCTGGCCTGACCTGAATTAGGTCATAGATTATTGTTGTAATTATTAAATATTGTAAACCTTTATTAATTTCCTTTCTATTTCTGTGTATCAACTATTTCAGTATCAGAATGCAAACATAGATATAATTTAAGTATTTAGCAGAACACTAGGTTTTATAATCATGCATATTTTACTTGAATCTCAGTCTGACTTCAGAATTCATTTATGAATGGAGCTTGCATCATTCTTATTTTAATAAATGGAATCAAGTAGTACCAATGGCTAGCTAATCAGAGCATCATACTATGCCAATTTTCTTTCAACAGCACAATAGGAATCTGTCATTTCTCTTAATATTTGTACCAAGGTTTCGGCTGTATTCTAATTCCAGAGCTTAACAGCTGACAATGATCTGGATAATGTTGTTAAATGGATATTACAAAATTATCATACCTATTTTTTGTTTTCATTCTTACACAGTTTTGAAACCTCTTAAATATTAGCACATGCAAACATAGCCCCTATATAACTATGAATTATTACCCAATGTTATTGTTTAATGAAATTCCAAATTAAAAAAAATGAAAATATATTTTAATGCCAACCTAGTAGTTCAGATTATATATTGCACTATAAACTCTGTAAGTTATTTCCGTTAGAAAAAGAAAAATGCAATATTTAGTTCCTCAAACTAATATGTGGGTATGCTTATATAGTACTTTGTCATAGACCAAAATGTAATTCTGTTTTTTAAATGTTAAAAGCATCTGTTGTGCTATTCTTTTGATAGGCATTAATTAAAGCATGTTTGTTTTAATACTGTGGTAAATCCACAGAACTAGATGCATTTCATATCTACTAGTGAATGTGTATTTATTAACCATAATTCTTTGTTTTCTAGTGAGGCTACAATTCTTCTGGGAATTCTAGCAATTTATTCATTAGACAATAGAATAATAGACAACAATAGTACATAGTTTTTAAAAAGTTAAGTTAAATCTTGTTGTTTCTGATATTCTCTACCCAGTAAATATGATGACAGGATAAGTATTAGGCATAAATGATATACAATAGTCAGGTTGTTTTGATATTTGTGTGAAGCACAAATTTAACTCAAAATCTCTTGGCAAACCTTGCTTCACCCACATAATCTGGAGAACATCCCTATGCAAGCCTTGTCTAAGCCTCTGAGAAGACTGCTGCCCTCCTGCTCACGTCCGCCAGAATCTGATCTGACTTTCATACTTAATCTGATCTAATCCTGTCCAGCATTAACTTCATCTGTGCAACGAAACCCAGAGTATCCATTCTAATATTTGGTGAGGAAGGCATTTACTAAATTACTTGCTGAAATCATATGGTGTTGTTTAGCTCCTTATTTTAATCAGATGATGCATCTCTGAGGCACATTATCAGCGATTAGTTAGAAACCCATGTCTGTCCTTTTTGGGAACAAAGAAGTTTTGCTGAAAGGCTATGCATTGGGAAAAGAAAGCCTGTTTCATTCATTGGTTAGTCATAAAAGGAGAAAATAAAGGACAAAGAAAAGCATTATACAGAACTAGAAATATTTTATTAAAAGAAGCATTTTCAAAACCATGTCTATAGCTTATGAATTTAATTCACTATTTTAAAGGACACAGTAGTTAGTTTTTTCCTTAAACTATTCTGTTTCTACAGTCACTTAGAATATTTTTATAAAGAACATCTGCATTAAAAATGTGTATTTATTCTTCTTATCTTGCATGCCAATTGCTTTACAGAAATCAATAGTCAAAATCTTGTGGATTGTCACAGACCAGCATCCAAGAAGCTACACAAAAATGAGTTATGTATTTATGTGAAATAATATTGCTGTTAAAATGTATTTTCAAAACATATTTCAACTGAAATCATTGTGGACTTTATATAATTAGATAAGCCACCAGAAATAAACATTATTTTATATCAACAATCAAATTTACTTAGATACATAACAAAGCATTCTGTAACTTGTCAATCAACCGATGGTAAATATATTTTTCTCTGATTTCTTTTTATTGCAGTTGATTTACTATTAATTTTAACATCGGAGTATCACTAAGGAAATGCCTGTTGTTATTTTCTTGAGCAGCTTTAAAAAAATGAAGAGAAAATTCCCAAAGATTTAATTGGGAATACAGAATATATATCCTCTTATATCAATAGTCAGATCTTTCCTAAGAAGTAAGCTAATTGAGCTGTTTGTGTTGATAAACTCCCTTTTCTCCAGACTGTTCCTCACTGAGCCATAATTATTTGCAATTTGCCTAAGTCGTCCATTTACTGATACATCAAGCATGAAACAGAGGCAATTCCAGAAAATGGAAATGCTTCTCAAAATCAATCTTTGGGAAATAATGTGGTAGAAGTTACTGTGTGATAGAAGACTACCTTAGAACTGTCACATGGAGATGAATATTAATTTGTTGAGGTTAAGATGGCTTTGTGCTTCATTTGTTGACTTTGCTTAGCCATCAGCAAGCAGCACAGTACAATTACTTCAGCAAAGCTATTTTTTTTCTCACATGAATTTTATGATTTTTATGTACTTACCAGTCAGCACACATAACAATGTCAAAATGTCCTTCCAGTTGAGAGACATCTGTCTCATTATCCCATCGTAAAATGCTAGAAAAAAGAAAATATTTTTTAAATCGGGACTTATGTGTTTTATCTTTTTCATTTCTAAAAAAAGGTGCATTTTGTATGTTGACCAAGAGTCAAAAAAATTGATTTATTAAAAGTACATAACATGATTGTAAAGAGTGCATATAGACATATAAATTAGTGACATCCACTATAAATATAGCTTTATATGAACAGCTGGTTAAAGAATTCCTATAAGTAAAGTGATAAATACAGGAAGTCCAAAGTTTTGCCCCTTAGTAATTAAATTGCAGTATTGCTTATTGTATTGTAGTACACATTTACAAACCAAAATATTGCTTTCTTCTTTCTCTGCTTGTTGTGATAAGTGTTCACTGTCTTTATTATTGATAAAGCCACTGTTTCCTTTAGCTTTATAGGAAGGACAGAGAATAAGCATTCTTGAAAGTATGCCAACATTATATTATTAAGATTTGCTCTTGACTAGCTCATGTTTAATTCCAACATCTGGAATATAAAAAGAGTTTTAAATTTCATTTCCAAAACAAAATTATGAGCAACTGGAACCAGAGGTTATTTCTTTAAAAATAATATTTACAGTATATGCATATTGTTTAAAAGTGCTTTTGTTACAAAATGTATTGTGTTGTGGGGGCTTTTTGTGTGTTTTGTGATCAAAAGAGTACATGTTTCATTTGCAATTATTGGTACAAAAGCTAAGAAAAGCTAGAAAGAAAGGGGAATGATATATCCAGTCTGATACATATTTATTTCTGTTTTAGGACTTTTTATTCACTATTGACAACCGTTTCTGGTTAAGATCATCTGCAGCTGTGGTTTATATGATTCATGTTTATGGTTTTTTCATAATATTTTCTTTGTGAAAGATGATTTTTATTGTTCAACAATATGCCTTACATACATAGAAAATTATTAGAATCCTTGAAAAAAATCATTGTTGATGTACAACATCATGGGGGAAGGTTGTGTAGAATATCAGACTAACAAAATAATAATGCAGAACTCACTCACTAATTTACCCTCCTGGAATGTATTGTGCCATTCCAAGGGGGAAAAACAGTAGGCTAATTTAATCACCGCACAACCCCAAGTACATACATGCATGCATATACAGACCCATACATTCACACCCATTTAAACTATAAAGCGGGTACACATTTTCGAAACCTAGGTGGCTTTGCAAACTGGCACTTTCAGGGCTCAGCAGGCATCCACTAGTGGAAAGTGACAAAGGAGAGTTCTCACTCTCAGCTGCTGACTGCCTGCTGGCTACTGGCGGCTTTTTCAACCCTGTTTCCGTGGAAACTTAGGTTACAACAGTGAAAATTAGGTAAAGGTAAGTTGGTGGGGTTGCTAGTTTTCATTTGATTTTGATTTTTTTAATAATAAAAAAAAACCCCGAAGCTGCAACAGCAGCTAGTGGTTGAGTTGCTAGCTTTAAAGGCCATCACTAGTCTGTCATTCCACTGAAAGGCAATCCGTGAAGACAAATAAGAACTGCAAAGTTTATGATTTTTTTTCCTAAATCCTTTTTATTAGTCCTACATATATTGAAGATGACTCAGTAATTTTCCAGCATCAACCACTGCACTTTAAAGGCTTCTGGATTATTAACTTTGTTCTTGCATTATACATTTCATTAGATTTTTTTTTAATTTCAAAAGAACCATATTCTAAAATATACTTTCTAATAAAATAAAATGTTATTTTACTCTTTTGGCTATTCCAGTACACACCCACACCCACACCCACTTCATAAAAGTTAAGCAACTGGCTCAAAATACATTATATGCCCCCCTCCAAATTTTGAACAAATATCTTTGTGATTCATTTTCAATTACATCATTTTTAAACCAGAAGAGAGATTTAGTTTTTAGATGTAAATAATGGAATTGGCTTTTGAAGGGGATAGGAAGAAGTGACAAATGCTTACTTCTGCCACCTTCTGATATTTTCTCTTAGCCATTTTAACTGGGAAAGTATCTTTTGCACAGGATATATACAGAATAGATTTCCTGAAGTAAGCTTGGTTTGGTTATTTTTTTTAGGTAGCATAAAAATTATCACAGTCAATTCAAGATCATTCAAATGTGAGAAAGTGAGAAAGAGCACACTTTACTGCTTCTATTCTAGAAGTTCTAGTTGCAGATACAAGATTACGTCTGAAAACTTTCCAGATACCTTTTTAATAATCCCATGTTAAGTTTCCTTAAGTAAAGGCAGTAAACCATGGCTCTTTAGTGCAGGACATGCAAAAGGTGCTCAGTTTCAATTTCAGTTAAGGATAAGGAAATTAAAGGGATAAAAGAAGCAGGTGATCTCTGCTGAACATAAGAAAATCGCTGCCTTCAAAGCAGACAACAGTGCAATTTAGGAAATTTCTTTATATGAAGTCAAATAATTGATCCCCCTGATGTATTTCATTTGGTGCAATCTATACTGAACAGAAGTACCTCTCCACAATTTCAGACATGTTTTGGGCAGCTCTATAAATTCTTTCATATTAAGGTAAATGGACAAATAACACCACCTCTTTTCCAATTTTTTAATGGAATCCAATCATTGATTTAAATAAACCAAACAAGGACACATTACTATAACTATGACAGGTTAAAGGGCAGAAAGGAATGGCTTATTATCTTGAAATCCTATTTTCTCCCAGTAAGTATAATTCAAACCACAATGCATGGTAATTATCATTTGTGAATCTACATTTGAAAGGCAGTAAAAAGTATGAGAAGAAGGCCTATTCCCTCATCAGCCCAGGAAGGGCTGATCTGTATTTATCTAGAAGCAAATCAAAATCATTCCAAAAATACTTAATCTCTACGAAGGAAACACAATATATCAAGATGTTCAACGTAGAGCCATATAATTCAGCTTCAGTGTCTACCTAAATACATAATGGAAAGTTTAGTGATAGCATGTGTAGGATAAAAGCAACTGTATGCCATAAATAACAAAAGTGAAGTTTAAGAGTAAGCAGGAAAGTTGAATACATTATATATAGCTATCATAATTCTATCTTAGTCAATCAACTAACTTATACAGAACTTAACTTATCCAGAAGAATTAAGAGATAGGTATAAATAGGAATAGAATAAAAAGAGCCAGCTTGGTCTAGTGATTAAGGCACCAGGATAGAAACTACAAGATTGTGAGTTTTATTCCTGACATGGGCATGAAAGCCACCGAGGTGACTTTGGGTCTGTCACTCTCTCTCAGCTCAATTCACCTCGCAGGGTTGTTGTGAGGAAAATAGGAGCAGTAGTATCATATATGTTCACCACCTGAGCTATGTATAAAAAAAAATAAAGGTGGGATATACAGTAAGTAAGTAAGTAAGTAAGTAAGTTACTGATTAAATCCCCAAACACAGGTAAGCTCCAGGTTACAATACATTGGGAATAAAATATGGAAATATTGCACCTTGATGAGCTATCACACATCTTCTTTTGACGGCTGGAATGGTAGGCCAAAAATGTTCTTTACAGGAACATGGCAAAAACATATATTAACTTCAGAGAGTGCTCCCTTTTGACTGATCTTGACCAATCTGATCAGAGATGATATTATATTCCCCAACTGATAAATTCCCAAATATGGAGACAACAGAAACTATAAATAAGTGCACATCAATGAAAGAATGGAAACCTCGCTAAAAAATATGAAAAAGTATTTAAGTGGGAAACCATTTTTTCATCAGTGATTTTCAATGAGAATCTAATCTCAGGTACTGTTTGTTGCAGGTGCAAGGCAAGAGTGAAATACATTATTTCATTCTTGAACTTTTTTGCAATATCTACTTACAAGGACACAAAAGACTGGGTAGTCTTTTCAATCACTTAAAAAAATAAAAATGCAAACAAGTCATAGGATTAAAATATTACATGGTGGTGCAGTGGTTAGAATGTAATACTGCAGTCTAACTCACTGCTCACTCCAGAAGTTCAATCCTGACTGGCTCAAAATTGACTTAGTCTTCCATCCTTCCGAGGTCGGCAAAATGAGGACCCAGATTGTTGATATGCTGACTCTGTAAACCGCTTAGAGTGGGCTGTAAAGCACTATGAAGTGGTATATAAGTCTAAGTGCTCTTGCTGTTGCTATTGCTATCACTACAGTTTAATTAATGTTTATTACACTACGAAATATAACATGTTTATGCATATAGGGTTTTTTTTTAATACCACTATTATTCATTAACATTCCTGTTCCCAGATAAGTTAGAAAAACAAAACCATTAAAACAATAAAGGCAACTACTGATTTATAATTATGGTAAAGCAGTAAATAGAGCCAATTGGTGTAGTAATTAAGGTACCAGGTTAGAAATTGGGAGATCGTAAGCTCTAGTCCTGCCTTAGGCATGGAGCCAGATGGGTGACTTTGGGCCAGTTACTCTCTCTCAGGCTTACAAAGGAGGCAATGGCAAACCACTTCTAAAAAAACCTTGCCAAGAAAACTGCAGGGATTTATCTAGACAGTTGCCATGAATGAATGAATGAATGAATGAATGAATGAATGAATGAATGAATGAGTGATGAGTGAGTGAGTGAGTGAGTGAATGGTACCACAGAAGTCTAATTCAGGAGAAATCTAGAAAAACTAGGTACTGCAACTGAGAAGTGTCCTCCCAATAATTACTCAGGTAACCTGTGAAGATATGGTGAATGGTCAAAGCAGATGCCCCTCTCTCTATTGTTTCAGATAAAGATAATGAGAAGCTTTGGAGAGGAAATTACATTTAAATCTGTGATCAAACTTAACATCAGTTATACTGAATGCAATTCTCCTGGTGGCTACCCTATGATGAATACTCCTTTTTTCTCCTCCCAGCGTAGGACATAGCTTTCCAATGAATTTCAGAGAATAAGTAGCTGCCATTCCCCTCCAGACTATCATGTACTGTTAATCCAGGGATTGGGGGAGGCGGGAAAAGGAGGAGAGAGAATTATCAGTTGGCAGTCTCTAAATAAGAGTTTTTTCCTGTGCAGTTGAATGGGCAGCTAAATCGAGAATCAGGTACACAGGAAAATGTTGTTACATCTGTTGTCAGTCCCCTTCTATCACTAAGCTCAAATGTTGATATCATTTCATTAATACCCTTTTGCTTGCCCAGATCATTCTACTTCTAATTTTGGTCTTCCTCTGGCTCTGCTAAAGGTTAGAAAATTCAGATGTTTAGCTTGGCAATTAACAAGCAAAGATCAGGGGAAAAAATGAGATATTTTATCACTATAGTTGTTTGTTATAATTTAATAAAATCAAATGGAATCAGAGTAATTTAATTCAATCCTTGAATAATTATATAACTGAATAATTATAAAATTATAGTTTTATTCTCTCATTCATGCACATATTAATATCATACACTACCATTTAGCTCAAGTTACACAAAGCAATATATGAATTATAAATAAAATATGATTGTTAGAGATAAATAGTTGATCAATATTATAATACTAATGTCTGTCAAAACAATCTTTTTTTATGGGTGGATACAATGCTCAGATAACAATTCTCATCTCTGAGAATCTTGAGAACAAACCTAAGCACAAAGACCAGATGTATGTCTTTGGAATTAACTCTGTTCATTGTCCAACTGGGATTTATCAGTATTTTAGATAACAGATTTGCCCAGTTCTAGGCAAAAGGATTATAAGAATTGATCCTCAGATCTTTTGCAGACAAAGCTTGTATCTGCTGTTAAGAATCTTCCCTTATTTTTAATTTTGATATAATTCAGGACAGAAAATTATATCTTATTTGTCATGAAGATATTGCTTGTTTTTCCAAAATTGTTTAGAAATCAGAGACATCATTATTGAAAATCTTCATGTTAGCAACAAGAGATTGTAAATATTTCATTAATAAAACAAAAAGATTTCCCCCCCAAATAAAGAGTTGTGCTGCACAGTTGTGATCATATGCACCTTTATTTATAAAGATAGCTTACTGTTTCTTCTGCACTGTTATTAACACCTGTCTCATGGCCAAGGCTAGTGGAAAAATCTTCAGATGCTTCTATTATTGTGCTTTTGTTGGATGTTCCCAGAAATGATATGTTAGGCATCATAGATCACCTTTACTGCTGAAAATCCCACATGTATGATAAATGTCTAACTAAATGTCCAACTAACTAAGTTGTGAAACTTAGCTCATTCCTTGAAAACTTACAGTAAATATTTTGGGTAAAAGTGACACAAGACTAGCTATAAAACTGTAAATATACCTTCCATATTTTCATCAATGAAGACCAATGTATGGCCATTAAGGATTAAAACGCTTACAGATTTATTTATTTATTTATTTCAGATTTAAAATATGAAATAATTTATTTCTAAATAAATAAGGGAGCCATAATAGGAGCCGTGGTGGCGCAGTGGTTAGAATGTAGTATTGCAAGCTAATTTTGCTGACTGCCAGTTTGATTCTCATCAGGCTCAAGGTTGACTCAGCCTTCCATCTTTCCAAGGTCATTAAAATGAGGATCCAGATTGTTGGGGGCAATATGCTGAGTCTGTAATATACAGCTCTAAAGCACTGTGAAATGGTATATAAGTCTAATTGTTATTGCTACAATCAAAATTTATACAACAGAATTCCTATAACTAGCATAGAAAATTAATGAATATTTTTCATTTTTATAGAAGATTTTTAGAAAAGTAATTAACCACTGTTACCTATGATAATGTAATATCCTGGTTGAGGCTTAGGAAAACTGTAATTTAAGAAAGGGAGTAAATTGATGACATGAAATTAGAAAGAAGAGCTAACATTTCAAGAAAACTGAAATAAAACTCAACAGATAAAATTCAGTAAGTATCAAACTATTGACAAAAAACTTTCATCAGTGCCATTAACCATGTCTTCCTACAAATATGGAACTTGTGGCAGTTTTGCGTATCTTCTCTTTGCCTTCTTCTGTTTTTCTCATCATATTCCAATTTATAGTGCTTTTAATTATATGAAAAAATTGGTAGTCAATCTGTCTTCTTAATTTGTTCCATATTCAAAATCAATCAGACTGGCCTCACACATCTGATACTCTCTGTTCCTCATTGAAGGAAAGAGAAATAATGTTACCAATGAAAAGAGTAATTTACTGAAAACCTGCCAGAGCTTCTACTCTTAGAAGGTAAACACAACAACCTATTCCCCAAACAAAACTCCATTCATGCCTCTTGAACAGAGGTGTAACATGCCCCTTTGATATACTATTGTGTACAGCAATAATTCAAAATATAACTAAAGCCTAGGTCTTATAGGAACATTTATCAAATTATATAACTTTGATTAAGGAATTTGCAGGCTAGGATAATACAGTGCTCCAAAAATCATATTTAAATTCTTTTGGTTGCAGATGAATTCTATTAGTTTTAGCAAAATTCACAACAACTTATAGATATCAATAGAAAAGAAACAAGGAACACCAGGAAATCTCAACCAATATAGTAGGATACAAAAATCCTATTTATATGAAAAGTTTTGAATGTGAATGTATAGTTCATAAAAATAACTAGTATGACCTATATTGAAATGCAACATCATGTATTTTTCTGTAATGAAATTATTTCATGCATAAAAGCAGAAAGTGCTATTGTACTCAGTGTGTTAAACACTTGACATTTTCCAAAGCAGAAAATGCAACATTTCAGAAATCTAGATATGTTTATTAATTAGTGATTATTAACACCCAGTAAACAACATTATGCCTTGTAAAAACACAATCTTTCTTCACAGCATGGTGTTGAAATCTATTATTCACTGATTCTATATGCTGAAATACACTCAAATGATCACAAATGACCTTAAACATTAGATAAATGTAAATGAGGACATTGTTGAAAATGTGTTTTGATTGATATCTAAAAGACCAGGTTGGAAAGCTTGACAAGAGATGGTCCTAAATATACTGCATGGCAATTTGAAACCTACAGAATATATGGGTGCATAAAAAACCTAAAAAGAGGTTTATTCACAATAAACTGAAACCTGAGATCTTCTTGGAAATGAAAATTTGAATATGTGTTTGTGCATGTGTGTTTTTAAAGTATAATCTCACACTATATATTCTAAGCACACAAACATATACACATTTTATATTTGGCAATAATGGCAAGAATAAATTAATAAATAAGTTACCATACAAATCTCAAAATATCAAATTATTGACAGCAACAAAATTTTAATAAATATTGATTGCAGGTGGCAATGATTACTGCAATGTGAATGCAAATATGTTTTTACCCCAGTTTTCTTCAACATTTACAGCCTCTGGTTTGAAAATGAAATATTAGGCAGATATCTATAAAAAAAGAAGGATTCAACTGCAGTGGATTATCAAATTTAGAATTATTGAAATCCACTAACTTAAATCCTATTCTTTTTAGTCATTCATAACTATGAATTAATCTTGGGCCAATCCATCATCTTTTGATTATTCCATGTCCAACATGGAATGTCTAATCTTTGAAGCTTTGAGTGCAATATCCTTATTACCAAGTAATTGTATTGAAAAAAATTGCATGCGGGGGAAAAACAGAGAACTTTGAGAAATAAGAACATGGAGTGACACTACAGAAATGGAGTACATGATCAATCATTATCGAAAATTGTTTGCTTCTTAACGTCTTTCCAAAGATGCTAGTCCTTTGTTCAACTTTATCTAGAAACAGATACAAATTTGTCTGAAATGAACTGGGCTAATGTTTCTTGATAACTACAGGGTTAGTTTAGGAAGCTATTATCCATTGTTTAATTTCATCAAGGCATACGTAATAACATAGGGACATCTGGATGACTGGATGACTGTAACCTTGTTGCTGGTATCCTTACGATTTATATTGACTATTTCCTAATATGATTTGATTGCTTATTTGTTTCCTATGACTATCATTAAGTGTTGTACCTTATGATTCTTGATGAATGTATCTTTTCTTTTTTGTACACCGACAGCATATGCACCAAGACAAATTCCTTGTGTGTCCAATCACACTTGGCCAATAAAGAATTCTATTCTATTCTATTCTATTCTATTCTATTCTATTCTATTCTAT
>WNWU01000018.1:9006671-9027140 GCA_012654045.1 Ptyas mucosa | reverse complement strand
CTATCCTATCCTATCCTATCCTATCCTATCCTATCCTATCCTATCCTAATTATCAGAACAATGGCCTAGAGGCCAGGATCATGTTAGCCAATATCCTGTGGAATCATAAAACCCAAGGAAACTGCTTTATATCATTGATTTAACTAAAAAACAATGTCTACAGGAATTGGCAGCAGTTTTTCAGATTATGGATAGATTTTTTTTTCAGATTTATCTTGAAACGTTTGGGATTGCCTTTGGGTGCAATGCATGGTTTAAGCAATCCCTGAGCTATGTTTGTTTCTTCATAGGGTACAGTTAAACAGAAAATATTCTTTCCCAAGTTCAAACATAATTTGTATTCAGTTAGTGGATAGAAATGTAAAATATTAATATATAAACAAAGTTTATATATTGTCTGTCCTTAGCAATAATAGTTCCTAATATATATATACAAATGTTCTACATTTAGCTGACATAATTCACACCTTTCAAAACATACGGAAAGTAAAGCAAATGTTTTTGTAAATTCACTTTTCAGAACTTTAAAAAAATCATATAGATGCACATAGATATGTATAATCAATATATATCGCACAATTAATTTATAAATTAATAATCTGATAATCTGATAATGCAGATTATCAGATTTGATCAATCTGATTTTGAATGAGGATCAAGCAAGTTTTCAAGCAAGCTAGCATTTGATTTCATTTTAAGAGTAGTAATATTTATTTATTTATTATTGAGATTTATATGCCGCCTTTCTCCCTGGGATCTCAAGGTGGCTTACAAAATGACAACTTCAATACAAATCACAATGAAAAAAAATTAAAATCAGCAACCCAATTAAAACAGTTTAAAATTATCACAGTGTACCCCCAAATGGATCAGTTTAGTTGACGGAAGAGCCACGTCTTCAGCTCGCGACGGAAGGAAAGAAGGTTGGGGGCTGTCCTGAGCTTAGTGGGCAATCCATTCCAGAAGGTCGGGGCTCTCACAGAGAACGCCCTCCTCCTGGGGGCCGTCAGCAGACATTGTCTGGCCAACAGCACCCTGAAGAGGCTGACTCTGTGAGAGCACACAGGACGATGGGAGAGCGGCTAGAGATGGTCCTGCAAGTACCCCGGGCCTAAGCCATGAAGGGCTTTATAGGTAAGCACCAGCACCTTGAAATGTATCCGGAGCGCCACCGGCAGCCAGTGCAGCTTACGCAGGAGAGGTGTTACACGGGAGTATCTAGACACCCATGTAACTACCCACGCGGCTGCGTTCTGGACTAGCTGAAACCTCCGGACACATCCCAAGGGTAGCCCCATGTAGAGGGTGTTACAGTAGTCCAACCTAGAGGTAACGAGGGTGTGAGTGACCGTGGCGAGGGCATCCCAGTCTAGGAAAGGACACAACTGGCGCACGAGACACACCTGTGCGAAGGCCCCCCTAGTTATAGCCGTCAGATTGTCATCTAAGGACAGCCGAGAGTCCAGGAGGACACCCAAGTTGTGGACCCTATTGGAGGGAGCAAGACTTTCTCCCCCGATCATTAAAGATGGAACCTCCAAATCCCGGGATGCTGCATCCACAGCCACTCAGTCTTGGAAGGGTTGAGTCTAAGTCTATTCCTCCCCATCCAAACCTGCACCGCTTCCAGGCAGTGGGACATCATGGAAAGGGCATCCCTAGGGTGGTCAGGGGTGGAGATGTAAAGCTGGGTATCATCAGCATATTGATGATACCTCATCCCAAAACCACGAATGATCTCACCCAGCGGTTTCATGTAGATGTTAAAGAGCAGAGGGGAGAGAACCGATCCCTGAGGCACCCCACAAGTGAGAGGCCTCTGGGAGGATCCCCGACCCCCCGCCCAAACAGACTGCAGATGACCAGAGAGATAGGAGGAGAACCACTGTAGAACAGTGCCTCCTAACCCCATCCCCCTGAGCTGCTGCAGCAGGATACCATGGTCAATGGTATCAAAAGCCACTGAGAGGTCAAGAAGGACCAGGATGGAGGAACAACCCCCAGCCCTGGCCCGCCAGAGATCATTTGATCACTGGGGCGACCAATGCCGTTTCCGTGCTGTGGCCATGCCTGAAACCAGATTGGTAAGGATCGAGGTAGTGAGTTTCCTCCAGGAATTGAGGGAATTGCTGCGCCACTATGGACTCGACAACCTTCGCTAAAAAGCGAAGGTTGGAGACTGGACGGTAGTTGTAAAGAACGTCAGGATCCAGGTTAGGCTTCTTAAGGAGGGGTCGAACCACCGCCTCTTTAAGTGCAGTGGGGAAGACCCCTTCCTTTAGCAAAGTGTTGACAACAGCCTGGATCCAGTCTCCAGTCACCTCTCTGGCTGCCGAAACTAGCCAGGAGGGACAAGGGTCCAATAAACACATGGAGGACCCCAGCTTATCCATAATCCTGTCCACGTCATCCAGCGAAACAGGCTCAAACTCAACCCAGATGTCTCCACCAAGACTAGTCCCCGTCACCTCAACGGACTCTGTCCAGTCGGAGTCCAACCCGGTCCGAATCTGAGTGATTTTATCTTGCAGAAACTGTGCAAAATCCTCAGCACGGCCCTGAGCATATAAAATAGAAAATAATAGTTGTGAAGAATATGAAACATCTTACCTGCTTGAGATGGCTTTAGCTCTGAACACTCCAACTTTTTTATTTCTTGTGATGATATCACATACATCTATAACATAAGTTAAGAATTATCTGTAAATATGTTCAATCAAGTAAGCCTTTTCAACACGAAAGGACTCTTGAAAATTGTAATTAATTACATGTATATGTACATGTCTACTGTGTCACCCTTCAGTCATGTATATACATGGAAAAATCTTAAGGAAATCTTGTTGAACTTTACTTCCTTGATTTACTGATTACAGTGCATGCATGCATTCCAATTTGCCTATAGGCAATTTCTAGACCGAAGGCACAAAAACCAGCAACTTTGTTGAAATTACGTAGGCCTAGATCTGTGTAGTTTCTAGATGAAATAAAAGCAGGATAGCATTAATTATTCAAATGTAATAGTAATAAGAACAATGATATCAACATACAAAGCCAGAATTGAGAAAGTAGCAATTGTCACCTTTGCAAAAAAACAAAAAACAAAAAGCTGATGAAACAGTGGACCACCAACTGACTACAAACAATCACATGACAAAATAGCAAAAATGGTGCACTGGAAGATTTGCAATAAATATAATTTGCCTAATAAATACTATTGGCATTACACACAAGCACCTGCCACATAATACCGCAAACTTAGCAATTGTTAATAAGAAAGACAAAAAAGTCTGGATAGTGGACACGGCAATACCTGTAGACAGCTTAAGAGAAGAGAAAGAACTAGAGAAAATCACAATATATACCGTATTTTTCGGTGTATAAGATGCACCTTTTTACCCCCCAAAAAGGGGTGAAAATCTGGGTGCGTCTTATATGCTGAATGTAGCCCCGCCCACCCACCGGCCCCCACCCTTCGGCCAGTTTCAGCCAGTTTCAGGCGGCAGGGATCTGGGTCGGGGCACAGCCTGAGGAACAACCCTCCCTCTTCGGGATGGTCGGGGGGGAGGGAATCTGCCCTGCAGCTTCGGGGAACAAGGCGGGTGCCACGATTTGCAGCTGGTCACCCTTCTGGCCACACTGACTTCACTCCCCAGCAATGTGAGGAGCCACTGCTGCTGCCGCCTAAGCCCTCTCTGCACCCAGGAACCAAGCCGAGCTGAATGGGAGCCCCTAAAGGGAAACGTTCCTCCTTTCCACCCATCGCTGCCCGGATTCCCCAATGCAAATCTCAAGAGTCGCACTTCAGGGAGTGAAGTCAGCACAGCCAGAGGGGTGACCAGCTGCAAATCGTGGCACCCGCCTTATTCCTCAAAGCTGCAGGGCAGATTCCCCCCCCCCCCCCACAGACCATTCTGAAGAAATTTATTCCTCAGGCTGTGCTCTGTCCCTCCTCCCAGAGCATGCGAGGGGTCTCTTTGGGGGAAAACAAGTAGTCCCTGAACCTCTTGCTTGCAGGAGGAGGAAGAGGGCGGCGCCACCTTAAATGCTGGTAGGCAGAGGTAAAATACTTTTTTTCTTGTTTTCCTCCCCCAAAATTAAGGTGCGTCTTATACTCCGGTGTGTCTTATACACCGAAAAATACGGTAAATACCTGCCAATAGAAGAATGGTGGCAAAAGAAAGCAAAGATAGTACTATAGTGATAGGTGCTTTGGATGCAATTCCATAAGATCTGGAGCACCATGTGAAGACCCCTGGCATTGACAAAACCACCATTGGTCAATTGCAAAAGGCAGCTTTCCTTGGAATTGATCATGTCCTGTGATGAAATCTTTAATAACATCTCCCTATCCAAGGTTCTTGGAAAGGACTCCATAGATAGTTAAAAATACCAAATCCGGTCTAAATATCTGGCTGACTCTGTAATGAACCATAATCATTTGGATATGAGTCTTGCTAGAAAGCATTGTCTTAGATTTTATCTCATTTTCATTTAAGGAAGAAGAAATCTTTCCTTTAAATTGATATATCCTTTACACAGTCAGAACTAATCCTTCCATCCATCCCACCCACCCACCCCCCAGCCAGCCAGAACAGATGAAGCTTCTTGGATGAGAAGAGAAATGTCTTCTTCCTCAAGGGGAAAAAAAAAACCATACTCCAGTTGCCTTTTAAATAAGTACCTTTGAGACATCCTTTCCATATGGTTTTTGTAAAATGGTGTGTGCTTCAGTTTTCATTTCAGTGGGAAAAAAATGTTTTAAACTTGTAAATTAATTTCTGATTTCAAATGGTCTGCATTAAAGAGATCTGATGTAGTGAGAAGAATTATTTGCAATTGGTCTAATTTCCCAATATCATGAATACCTAAACTAAAAAAAAATTAAACGGTAACGTGCTATACTGGAATGGAAGGCTGAGTCAATCTTGAGCCAGTGAAGATCCAATCCCTGGCTATGGGCAGAGTTAGCCTGCAATACTGCATTCTAACCACTGCGCCATTGTGAGACTTATTTATATTTTATTAATTGTTTTAATGGTTAAGATTTGTTTTGTTTATAAAACAATATGCAGAGTCACATTAGTAAGATGGATGGCTATATAAATTTATAAATAATTAAATAAATGCACCAGAATATGCATTCCACTGAATAGACTGATGGACTATTCTGAATGAGTGCCATTCAGAAATGCCTTAATCATCTTCCTTTTGCCTAGGTTGCTCAAAAGCGTATTTATCCTATCACCAATATAATTACCTTAACAAAAATTAAAAAGCTAGAATCAGACATAAGAATCAGGATTATTGCGTAACAACAGGTTTTAAGAAAGTTCAAATATGCTGCATTCCTATTCTAAATAAATATACATAAAAATCTTTCTTGATAATTTAGCATGCCCTCAGATATTTGGATTACTGTTTGCAGGTGCTCCCTGGTGAGAGATTATGGGTGTTGTAGCACTAAACATAAGATCAGCACTCAATTCTGTGTCCTTGCCTTGATAGCATGTATGTATGTGTGTGTGTCTGTGTGTGTGTGTGTGTGTGTGTGTACGTACGTACAAATCTTTAAAGCATCATTCTTGTCAAGGCACATCATTACACTGTACAATTGTATACTTTAAACTGAGATGACCAAAAGTCACCCAGATGGAGAATAGATATAAATTTCAATCTTTAATATGTTTACATAGCAATGAAGCTCATTTTTTCTCAATTTTTCTAGGCATTTGAATTTAAAATTACATGATCTGGCAATAAATTTGATTTTCAAACCTGAATAATTTGAACTGAATTAGTTCAGAATTGCCTGACAAGGGAGTAGCTATATTATCTAACAAACTTTTCAGATACACCAACTATTTCTACTAAAGTAGCAACAATATTTTGTTCAAGTCCAAAGAAACAAATCTATACTTCTTATTGACTATTGTTAAATATTCAGTAGGCATGATTGCACTAACATTAGCAGTTTATGTTGATTAGAATACTATTAGAAAAATGCTTAAATTTTGTTTCTTTGTTCACACATATTCATCAATAATGGTTTATAAGACAACAATGATGAAGATGATGATGACAATGACGGTATTAATGTTTACTTCCCCCTGTAGCTTAGATTTGCCTTTGAAAATATTTCATGGAATTCTGTAAAATAACATTATCTAAATCACAGGGGGGAAAAGACTTAAATATTGTAACTGAACACCCCACCCACCTGTTAATTGAACACAGGCCAATAAAGCTCTCAGATTTAGTTCTTGTAACACCTTTCAATAATTTTAATTTCAATAATGTTGATTTAGGTATAAGTTGCTTTAGGAATTCAGCCCTGTACCAGGTTACACACATACAAACATCCCACTGTTACTGAACTATAAGTGGCTTGCATTACTACAAAAATCCATATTCTAAACACACACAGCTTCAACCTAGACTTTTTTTAGATTAGTCAAAATTCCATACAAAATTCCATAGCTATATTTAATAGCTACATTTATATTATAGAATAATTTAATTGCACCTAAAACTTATTCTTTTTTTCCTCCATTTCATGGGCAAAAATGTATATAAATACAGGAGAGTAAATAACATAGACAGCAGATGACCTTAAGGAATGTGTTAAGTATTTTAAAAATATTCATATGTTCCAATATTCTATGAATGTGAAACTTTCTATGAAAGTTCACCTAACTTTTATTTTTTTAAGCACACTGTGTAGCATAGAACTTTCACAATCAGATCAACATTTATTCTCATTTAAAAGATATAAATCTTTTATATCATTCAGTTGATTACTAAATTTCATTTTGACATAGTTTCTTTCTCTTTGGATATTTTATCTCAAATAATAAAACTCTCCAAAATATGCCCAAACTCCTTATTTCTCTTATTAAAGTTTGCAAATAATGTTTTTCTGAAGTGTAGTTTCATTTGTTTGCATTGTGGTTTAAAAGATTCATATGATTTAGGTACTATCTATGTAGAATAAGTGAAATATATTTACAGTATGTCAGATAGCATTGCTCAGGAATATTAGGATTAAAATATGATATGAACTAAAATGGCTTAAAACCTGAAATAGTTAATACAAATACAGAGGGGTTTTTTGGTTCCATATATCGATCGATATTGATTTTGCATTTAGAGAGCACATGGTTTGACAACCCAATAGCAAATGAAATTACTACTCACACAAATGAACTGACAGTAAAACCATCAATGACTAATGGGATGTGAATATGTGACTTTGTGACTTTGAAGGGGGGAAATCAAATCCCCCCTCTCCCAAATGTAAAATTTCACAAAAATAGAACTCCTTGTCCCCTGTGAATAACACTAATAAGAGCAAAAATAATAAGTAGGATAATGACAATAATATAAAAATGGATGCTCAGACCCAAAGCACTATTCCAAGTCAATTTTCAGTGACATTTCTCTGATGCAGTCATTTGTTGCTGAATGTGTTCATCTTGCCTATTAAGAATAATTAGCAGGCTTGCTCAGTGATTTCCTGGCTTCTTACTGCGATTCCCCCTCTTCCCGGATTGACACCATTTTAACTTTTAGAAAGGTGTTTTTTTGATATGATAGTGCCAGGGATTACAGGGTTATAAAAAGGGAGACTGGCATATAATTTGGAGTTATTAAAAAGTTTAAAGAACAAAAGTAAACTCTATTTTTAAACAAGAACAGCATTTTAATTTAATTGCTTTTAATAGGGTACAAAACTAAACACTTAATTTAGAATTCAAATTCAAAGATGCAGGTTGTAGAAAATTAATTGGTCACATATCATGGAAATAGTACTGAAAGGATGAATAGGATATATTTACAACACTATTTTACTGGAAATATATCCACCTGACTTTTCATTTTAAGTAAATAATGCTTCACCACCCTATGTATTCTATTTGCTGTTACACTGTTACATCTGTTGCCTTTTAAAAAGGCTCAGATAGGAATTTTGTCTTACATTACTTAAGTAAAATTACATAAAATTATTTAAGAGTGAATCTTAGTGCCTGGAACAAGCGTCAGATCACACCAAAATATAACCCAATAAAACTAAAAGTAAAAACGAAGCCTCTTAATGCTAAATTAATTTGCTAAAACATTTACTTAGTATTATGGATCCAGCCAGTAAAATTTTACAGCAGATTTTGATGGATAACTGTATAGGCATCTAAAAGAGGATGCAATATTTAACATCCAACAGCACCAGCCTGTACATGGTTACACAGAAGTTGAGTACTGGGATCTATTTGCCTTACTGCTAAATAAGCCTGATTCAGAATATATCTGAAAGAAGTTACTTTTGCTACATTGTCTCCCATATATTCATTTGTAAAGATATTTACCTAATTTGTGTGTTAGTGTGTGTGTGTTTACAGATATAATGTAAAGCAAAGTAAGATACTTGACCATTGTGCCTATATTACATATAATTATATCTTATTTTCTGAAGTAGGAGGAGTCCTATTTTCCTGGATAAATATTACAACAAGACTCTGCATTCCCTTTATTTTAAAGTTCTTGTACATCTTTTTTTTTTTTTTAAGATGGGCTGTGTTTCTAGTTAGGTCTGCTTTTATCTCTGAATTCTCCAACTAACTGAAACAGTTATAGCTACCTTGAGAGTCCACAAAATGTATAAATGTGTTCTTTAAGTCTGCTAGACAATATCTTGTATTAGAATTAAACATGCATTGTAACCACATTTTTCCGTTCTTAAAAATGTCCCTCTAAAGCTTGAATAGACTTGAGAAAGAAGATAATTTGATAGCACTAACAAAGATTTCTCTGTAACTTTGACATTAGAATATCACCTGCCAAAGGAAGGCCCTTAACATGCAAATGTCATTATCATCAAGAAGCAAAGCAAACAGATACCTTCTGCAGCTCCTTCTCAATTTCTGACAGCCATTAATATTCACTATGGGATTCAGCTCTTGTGCTATTGTAGACACTTAGTTAACTCAGGGGGAATAATTTGCAGTCACATTAAAGTGTAAATTGTTTACCTGCATATATACTAATAGGATTAAATATAAAATGAATTCAAATTTGATAATAATAAAAATGTATGGAATGGATAGAAATATTTGAAAATCTTGGTCCAAGAGAAATATTGGACAATGTTCATTAACTGAATGCAGCTCCATCTTGCATGAAGTTAGGGATAGGTTGCAAGGAGTGATACTGTGTATACATGATTAAATACAACCCAACTGTAAAAATAAGATAAATATGCAAAAGGGACATATTTACATACTATAATATCTGAAAGCAAACTCAGTGTAAAATAGCCAAATAAAAGAAATAGAAATTTTTATTGCAGCTGATGCTGAATTTTAAAAACTGCAACATCAGCTGTAATTAACATTCGATTTTCAATGTTGTTGGAATGAAATCACTGAAAATTGACAAATATGGATCTTGATAATAAAAATAAAATGGAATAAGTGAACATATGTTTAGAAACACTATATAATTATATAATTAACTTCTCCACCACTCAAAAAATCACATATAATTTTTTTTCAAATAAATAATTATTCAGGATGTGTGTGTTTTATATTTAATATGAATTTATATATATGTATATCTACACATCCACACAAATGCACACAAATATACACCCACAATATAAATAATGCATATTGTTATATAACCCCTTGTTCTATTTTTACACTGAGCATGAACCCAACAAAATGGAATGAATCCAACACACCAGTTTTCTAACTGAATAAGGATACTTTGGATAGCCTTTTCATTTCCATCAGTTAACAGAACTTCTTTGACATCTGCAGAAATAGCAACCTGGAAAGGGGGGAGGGGGAGGGGAGAGGGAGAGAGAAAGAGCACAGCAAACAATGAGCAAATATGCTTGTCTGTGTGGAAGTGAAGACAGGAGTGACAAGCCTTCAGTATCATGCTTCCTCACCTATTTCCCTGTAACAGTCTTCAATCTTTTTTCATTTTATGTCTGCATTATTTTAATCATTCAATCAAATCAGTCAATACTTTTATCATTCCATTTGCGGGAGCCTCTATCTTGCTATCATTCAGTTCCGTAATTGCATTGTGACAGCGGATGATGGTATTCTGAGAGGCTTTCATTTGCGGGCTTCTGTTTATCTAGTAGAGCCATCATCCGAGGCTGTCACTCTGCCTTTCAGCTTGCTTCTGTCTGACTGCCTGATGCCCTTCATATAACTTTGCATTGCAGGCAGATGGCTTTGTAAGGGTAATTTTTTTGTGAGCTTTGACATGCTCGCACATTGGGCTGTAACCTCGACACATTGTGTAAGAACGACAGGTTTGTCAAATGCCAATCAGTGTAACAATATGCTTTTATTTGTAGAGACATAAAAACTTGTCTAATGCACTGCACTGCTACATAATATCTCCTGAATACATGACTCAGAACCTAGAGAATGGTGAATGACGCTTCTGAATGGCCAATCTAATTCAAAAGAATCTAATTACCGAGAGCTCTGGATCATGTTTGTTGGTGTAATAATGCAGGCAAAACATTAGCAGCTATATCATGGTGCTCCAACTGTGATTCGCCAGGCTATTCCTGTATCTTAGCAAATGGTGAAGTATAATCTGAAAGGGGGGGCGCGGGGGAGCGTTAGCTATGGCTCTGAAAGACGGAGTGTATGTGGCCTGGAATGTCACAACAAGAGATATTGACTACACTGAGGTAAAATGTTTCTCCTCGTCGAGGCAACCATAAAATCGATATAATACGAAAGCCAGTCAGTCTAGAAGGTCTCTGAAGATTCTGCAGCTTGACTGCAGCTGATTCTGTTGACAGTTCTCTGACCCAGTCGTTGTAGGCACTGGAACATTTTTCCCTTTTGTTCCCCCCTCTGAATAGAAATGGGATTGAGAAAAGACCTACCATAAGCCCAGCCAAGCATGTCATGCCACCCCCCAGCTCACACACAGCAAGGCCCCTGAAAGAGAGAAAGGAAATGGTAGAACCCATACAAATTAGATGAAAATGGTCAGAGAGACATATATGTTACAAGAACAAATTGCCATCTGTAGTGAACACCGAGGTAGCAGGAAGTAGCAGAGGCATGACTGGGCTACCTCATGTCGTTTTGCGTTTTAAAAATAATTATGAAATAGAAAAGTCACAAAGCAGGCAAACCAGTGGGGGTTCCCTCATTAGTGTTCAGTGCAACATTACCACCGCTGAGCTGAAAAAATCCGAGAAGGTTCTTTTTTTCTCCCTTGTCAATGGCTCTGTCTTTTAGAACTAAACTAGCTAGAGTAGCGAAAGATAATTGTTAGGAAAGGATAACACCGTTAATTCACATTCATTCCTTCAAAAACAGTTAGACAAGTAAATGGAGGAATTAATATTATTTCTTTTTCTCTCTGTCTCTCCCCCCCTCTTCCTCTCCCTCTCTCCCTCTGTAGAACTGTAGAATGAAACAGTTATCAATTGCAACTGACATTACAAACATTTAGAATGAACTATATACCTCAAGTTAAAAAATATATCATCTTACAGGTGAAAAAGTAGCTTATGCCTTTTAAATTGGAAATAGATTATAAAAGATTGTTTTAAGAAGTCTGTTAGAACAACCACTTTGCCAGTAAAAACACTTGGCAAAAATCCTGTTGCTCATAAGTAAGATTTTTCAAAAGTAAGCATGTCAGCTGAAAACTTATGGTACTGCATATCAGTCATTTGCTCACAATGGACTTGAACATGTATACATGGAATACCGATTCGAAAGTGTGTTTTTATTTTTTTTAACCTCTTAATATAAAACAACTTACTATCCATGTTTATGGTAAAATACAATTTCTATGCAATCTGGTATTAGTAGTCACGACAATTAAATATATTGCTAATGATATATCATAAAGTAGGGTATTCTTACAGTGATTTTCTGTTTTCCAAGTCTTAACAGCCTTCTAGTGTTTTATTGTACATCTTATTCTTTCTCTTTGGATTTAGACAAAGCTGAAAGGGCTTCCAAGAAGTAGAGTGTCCCTATCCAAACATATCCAGAGGTTTCATTGTTCAGTGGTAGAATACAACTTTGTGTTTAGAAAGCCCTCTACTAATCCTTATCATCTCCTTCCCCAAGACTGGGGGAAAAAATCCTGTCTAAAAACTTGAACAGCCGCTGCCAGTCTCTAAAGATAATATGGGTTAGATGGATTAATAATTTTATTCAGTATAAGAAAGCTTCCTATGTTTCTGTGATCAATACAGGAAGAGCAGGGTAAAAAACAGGACAGAACTCTACACATACATATTAACAAGTCAGAACTTTGTCAAGCATTCAGCCAGAAAAAATTAAATGACCTTAGTGTAATGTATTTTGAAAGTAACACAAAGCATCTGTTTCTTCCCCTGGATTTCTTTGGAGTTTGAGATGTATCAGAGTGACATGCATGTTTGGATGAAACAGTATTTTCAAGTCCTCAGCACATCTTTCTTGTAAACGTAGCAACTGGAGGGAAGTTTTTCTCAAAATTGTAGAGTCTGATAAATTGCATGTGCAAAAGCCCATAGATCTAATCTGTTCCTGGGGAAATTTTCTACAAAGAAATGCTAATGCTGCTATTCCTCTTCTCACTCTTTCACACCTAGGACTCTTTAATCATTCAAAACAAAGCTGATCTACTCAGCTGAAGTTGAGGACCTGTCATATGTTCAATCTATGCCAATTCTTTTTCCCCTTTTTTTCTTCTAGTAGGTGGATTTACAGTAGAAAGATGGCAGCATCCACCTTTGTGTGAGCTTTGAAAAGACAGACTGGCCTTGATATGAATGATGCATCAGAGTTTAGTAACATCTCATCATCATTTAAAAATGCACATTGAAGTTTGAATTGATGGATATTCTATGCTTTTGACATCTATGCCACCCAAATCAGTTTTCACACTAAGGATCTTCAGTTCAAACATGTCCCAGGGCACCAGAAAGGAAACTTTTATATGCTCTGGATAGTCAATGAACTCTCATGTTTAAACACCGCAGATGAGGATATTGTGCAAGGATTCATATGCAGGTTTTTGCCTCAGTTCAATTGTTGCTAGTGTCAGGATTTGGATGAGCAGCTTAAAAACAGATATAAAAATGAAGGACTTTATTAGAAACAGTAAAAAATTATTTCCTACAACTGAACCTAAATGGATCTATGGAGATATGTCTTAACAGTGATCTTTACATATGATAATTACAAAGAAATAATACACAGTCTATAGCCTGATGGAATACTTAGTGTTTGATTGGGGTGTTGGACTTTATTCTGATGGTGATGTTAGAACTTGAAGGTGCAATCTGTGATAACTGATGGACTGTTTCCTGGATGAATCTACAGTACTTGGAGATGAAATCTGCACTCTCCATTTCCTTTGGAGCAGGCATAAATGGCATCAAGGAAAAAATGTTTCTTGTACTTTTATATTAAGCAAAGTTGACTGTTGACTCTACTAGTTTCCAGTAAGAATTTTGAGAGTAGGTTCACTTACCTATGAATTTGGGGAAATTCCATCACTTAATAAATGGCTTGGAGATGTTAAATAGGTACAGAGCCTGCTCCTAAAGTCACCTTTCTTCATTGTAAGGGACAACTGCCTTCTGTTGGTCCTGAGATTTTATATCAGTTCCTTAACATCTTCAGTAAACCAGTTTCATATAATCACACAATAATATTGTGAGTGTAGAAGAGCAGTAGAAAAAATAAAACATAGGAAATGGTCAATTTGTGTTCTTGACACATTAAAAACAAGATTAGAGAAAACTGATATGAGTTAGTAGCATCAGACCTCAGAAAACGTAATAGGGTCAAGATCAATAAAATGGGAATAGACTGAAAGGTGGCAATGTGAAAAAATAAAATGATAATAGCTCAAATGTTGAATCACAGGAAAAACTGTACATATGGAAAAGAGAACTGGAAAGGAACTGTCACATGCTGAATTGGTTAAAGTCCTGTTGCCAGCATTTCCCGTTTTTAATCTGCCCCTAGTAGTTACTTGGTGCTTTTCCAAGGATATAGCCATAATGGCAGGCCATCCAACAAAAAAGATGGCTTTCAGTTACTTGGAACCCTGACACATAATCCTTTTGATCCCGTACATCTACGTCCATTGTATTTCCCTTTGTCAGTCCTTCAAGATAGATGAGGTCAGAAAACAGAATTTGTAAAAACTATTGGAACTCTGCTTTACTGTTGGAGAATACAATAACAGAATCTTGAAAACATGAAAGAGTTTTCTTCTGCCCCTTTTTATACCAAACAGTATTAAAATGGGGTTATCTTGAGTTTCTTTTTCACTCACTCTTCTTTCCCAAGGTTAAATTGACATTTACTTAATAGTTAAGTATCATATACCTGAATATCCTTCTTCTATTTTGCTCAAATATAATAATATTGTTTTAATCTATGCACCACATGTTCCAAGTATGTGAGTTTTTCCATAATGACTCAAGGAACACTCTGCTTTTATTTGGTCCAGGACTGATTAACAATCCATGATACTCTTAGTAACAATGGTAACAAACAACAAATCCATAATTCAAAGGAATCTGACTTTTGTTTTACTTTTCTTGGCGTTTGCTTTTCATAGGCATTACCCCTGTAAAGAACAATGCTTTCACTATTCTGACCTTTATGTCATAGAAATATTTTGACCTTGTATCATGATCTTTTCTAAGTTGTCATTACTTTGCTACATAGGTTTATGCCCCTTTCTTCTCTGGTTGTGTCCTGTCTATTTCCATGGCACTACTTCATATTTTACGTTCTATGATGTTATCACTTTGATTCTTACATTGATTGCTATGAAGGGAAACAAAAAGATACTGTTGTGGAAATGTGCAATAGACCACTAAACCAGGCATATAATCTGGATAATGTCCTGCTAGATCATGTTACAGAACTTTCAGAGAAAAGAGAGATAACAGTAGTGGAACCTTCAACTACCTGGTCATCCACTGAAAAACTAACTCATGCAAGCCTGCAAAGTCCCCAAATTCCTATGTGATCTTGTTGACAGTTACATTTCCCATAACAATGAGAATTGAAAACTATATTTGATCTTAACCAGTAGGAAAGAGTTTACTGAAGAAGTGGGGGCTCTGGTAGAAGCAGTGGGGGCTCTGGAAGAAGTTATTATTTAACTTTGGGATTGAAGTTACTTCAGAAAAAGAAACCAGAGCATGGTTGTACACATATTCATTTTAGAGCTAATTTCAACAAGTATTAGGCAGATCCCATGGAAGGAAATTGTCAGATCAAATGAAGCACAGAAAGAGTGGGAACTTCTAAAAATTAAGGTACTGGTAGTGAAATAGCCCACCATTTTGATGAGAAAAACATGGGGTAATGGTAGCATATTGTTGGGAATGCATACGGTGTTCTTGACTGAGCAAAGAATTAATATGGATTTGTATGGAAAATGGAAGATGGATTTAATCACCAAAGAGATATATAAACAGGTAGCTAATATCTGCTAAAAGAACGCGAGGAAGACTAACACACAACTAAATTTAAACTCACAAAGCTGAAAGGAAATTGTCTTTTTGACTCTGTCAATAGCAAAGGGGGGGGGGAGGAAAAGGCCCACTGCCAACATCTGCAATTGCCACAGAATTTCTCAGTGTTCTTCTCCATCATGTTTATAGTACATGAATATGTCTTTTGTATGGATTGATATCCTAATTGTATATTATGTAGGACTATTCATTGTGAACAGAAAAAAGGATTCTCATGCCTGAACAAGTTAGCTCTGACATCTGCAGAAGATAATACATTCTCAGAATTCCAAAAGTTAGGAATGTACATGAGAGTATTTGGTACCAATATATTCAGAAATGCAAATGCAAGCGCAATCCCGTTGCGAACCGGTAGTAAAGGTAAATAGAACCCACCCCTGGTCCAAGGTTGAAGCATGCTTACTTATTCACATAAGGCTAGTTATTCCATGGTGGCGCAGAGGTTAGAGTGCAGTACTGCAGGCTACTTCTGCTGGTCATCGGCTGCCAGCAGTCTGGTAGATCGAATCTCACCAGGCTCAAGGTTGACTCAGCCTTCCATCCTTCCGAGATGGGTAAAATGAAGACCCAGATTGTTGGGGCAATATGCTGACTCTGTAAACCGCTTAGGGCTATAAAACACTGTGAAGCGATATATAAATCTAAGTGCTATTGTTATTGCTATTCATTTCTTGTTAACTCTAAATACAAATGATATGTAATTATTTCTTAGAAACAGAAATAGATTATGTCTAGCTATTATGAGGTATAAAAAAATCAAATGCCACAAATGCCTATATATAGCTCCCCCCATGAAATAGCATTTACAATAATTATTTATTGAGTTCTTCTGATTCAGTTTTATTTTTTAAAAATTCTTATAATTTTAGGCTTTTTCTCATCATCTGTATATGCCTACTAATGAGAATCTTTCTCCTTTCAGGTATTGAAAAAAACATAAAAACACCACATAAGCCCCTTAAACAGATTAGGAAAGCACATCTGCTACTTAGAATTTTCAAAGGATTCTGTATGTTGTGTACAATTAAAGAGAAAATAATAATTATTTTAACAAAAATGTTTGAAGTCTGTTTTTATAAACATATTAAATTAAATTTATACTTACTGATTTAATGTTTTCTTTTGTGGCAACCGTTGTGTGGAATGATATCCACACTGAGATTTTACTGTTCCCAATCTTGTTAGTTTTCAGGAAGACTTTGAAGGCCTGGCTATTCTCTAAGATTGGGGCAAGATGTTAGTCCTGAGAGGTGTAGTATACTGTATACTGTATGTTGGTGTGACATACTGTATATGTTTTATTCTTGTTAATTCTAAGCTGGTTTTGCTATTGAGCAGAGTAACAATTGACGTTTCATTGCTGTATGATTGTTGTACTTTTGTGAGTTAGGCAGCCATGTAAATTACTTAAACCGAATGAATAAATAAACAAACAAATAAATGCTTCTGTAATGTATGCATGCGTGTTCTAGAGAATTGTTGACCTTAATGGACGATTTGTTTTGTTCAATTTTATTTTACAGGGGGCAGCAGTGATGCAGTTATGATGAAGGAATACAGATTGTGTGGAAGGAATAATGAATAGGATTGGGGAAGTGAATTGGAAAGAAGTGTGTCAACACTCATGGAACAGAGAAAAAAGATTGATCGGTGAAGGATTGGAAAGCAAGACTCCAAATAGAAGTTGGATGCTGGATGAAGGAAACAATTGCATGGCCCCTGGACAATGACAGAAGTAATAGTGAGTGGTGAGTACAGCTCTCTTAGAAGTTACTGCCATTGGGGGATGGAGGCAGAAAATGGTGGTCATCATGGAAGCCATGGAGGGGGACTAGTGACAGAAGAACTGGCAGAAGCAAATGAAGTCCGAGCTAGAATATCAGCCAAGTAAAGGCTGGTGAGAATGGTGGTTACCAGGACACTAAGTGAAGAATTGTTATCTTATTTATTTATTGTTTAATTGAAATGATATATTTTACTTTCAGGCTCTTTTGGGGCATCTGCTAAACTACCCAGAGTTGTAAAGGTAAATTTCTTTTGAGTCTGCACCTTTGTTGTATATTGGATAGTCCTCTGATTTTCTGTAATTATGCAATCAAGCCTATTCTGGCAAGCGTAAAGGTAGGCAGATACCACTCGTAAATTTGATTACTATTTGAAAAAATCCCTTTTGTGGAATGATATCTTATCTGGCAGCCTCTGTTTTGGAATCCTGTATTGCTTTCCTAGATGTATGATGTTTTATTCTTCTGGTGCACTTTGTTTTTGCAGCCAGCAAAATCCATGTTTGGATTGAGAGACCTGCTAAATTCAGCTGAAGGAAAAGTGAGTTGACCATTTTAACAGTCTGTCTCTTGTTTTTTATTACCTTTCCCAGATGGAACAAGGTTATTGAAGTTAAAGATGCCTATTAACTGACAGCATATGGATTTATTTTCCTTAGTAAAAAATATCATGCAAAGAGGCAGAGGAGGGTGATCCAAGAAAAAGAGTGAAGAAAAAAAACCTAAGAAGAGCTTTTTAAAACTGGATTTACTGCATGTATGCGTATAGCATAGGCTGTATAAGAAAGCATGTGCACTGTTGGAAATTAGGTCATCACAGAATACAATGCAGTATTCATGGAAGGACATTGCAGAGGGCCAGGGCCAGGTGGGACATCTGAACAATAAACTATGAATGGGAAGTAGCAGCAACGGAATAGATTTCCAATACACAGTTGCTGAGAATACACTCCAAGAATATGCCTGTCACAAGTTTGATTATAATTGTAACAAGCACTTTGGCCTTCATTCTAGGGTTTTTTGCCCTGTAGCTCTAATTTTCAAACCTCCTTTAACAGTCACTAGTCAAACAGCAATGTTGAATAGAGGAAGGAAAATATGACTGTAACTAGCAGACTGTAACTAGGAAGGAAAATATGACTGTAAGTAACTACTTTTGCCATGACCCAAAACAACGTAGAGCGTACAATGTAAGGAATTCAAAGAGCTGAACCTGGCAAACTTCACATAGAAATGTATTACTGCCTTTTTAATACACAAATATTTCACACAAGTTTTCAAAATTCCATCCAGAAGTCTTCATATGTTAATCATTTCATTTGTCTCTCCTGTAGGCTAGGCAGGAGTTTCCAACCTTGGCCACCTCAAGACTTGTGGACTTCAACTTTCAGAATTCAGTGTGGGTCATCCATGTATTAGCCATTACTAAGATGACCTTTTTATTTGCTGGTTCAACAGTGTCCATTGATTATATGACCTGGTCATATAGCTTTCAAACTGTGATAGTGTTATTGGTGGATGCCAAGGTTGACAGCTAGAAATAGCAATTTGTGCTTCAAGTCTCCCAGAGAATAAGCTGGTTTCTCTAGTGGCACTATTCTAGCACACCCTCAGATGCAAGAATCATGGTTTTAGCCGTAAAACTCCCTATAGGGGTTTATCCTGGAAGAGGATTCTGTATCTGTTTAGACAGGCCCATGGCTGAAATTTTGTCATACGCATGGCTGGAATCTTCACCCTTAGCTCACAGTTGCAAGAAGGAGGATCCTTACATGATATAACAGCTGTTGTTGGAGAACTGTGACAGGATCTCTTTCTGGCAATGTCATCTACTGGAGGGAAAAAGCTGCAAATCCAATCCAATTTAAGGTACAGTCAGATGGCACAAAATACCACAATATCATTTTCCATTAAAGTGGTTCCACCTTACTCTACTCCTCAAGTTTTCTTTAACATGTATGTTGAGGGATAACAGTTCTTGAGCAAGATGCAGGCTATAAAAACTTCAACCAGAAGCTGGATTGAGGAGGAATTTGTAGTCCTTAAAAGGGATGAATGAATACGTTTGCACCTGAAGATTATACATCGGAAGATGAGCAATGTATGCTGCTCTGTTACAGATTTCTGCCATGTATCTTGGTTGCAGCTTCAGAACCTCTCTTGGCAAAAACCAGCTGACAGCTATTATGTTTATCACTTATCACATCTTGGTGTACTTTGGAAAAAAATGAAGCCACAAAAAGCTCTTGTTTAAACAAACAAATAAAATTCACAATAAAAAAGGAGGCAGGGTAGTACTAACTTTCTATGCTAGCACCAAAACAAACTATCTGTCCCCTAACTCCCAAAATTTGGCATCTGTGAACAGTGTTACTAACTAAAATCTTTGCTCAGCTACACAGAATAGCATGAGGTAGGTAATATAGGCCAAAGATGGCTAACCTTTTTTTTCTTGGGTGCCAAAAATGTGCATGCGCGAATGATAGCACGCCTGCGCGTGCCCACACCCATGATGCAATGCCCCCCACATGCCCCCCCCCCCCCCCCTCTGCACCCCACCCCCCCCCCCCGCTCCCCCCCCCCCCCCCCCCTTGGCAGGCCGCTCCACCCCCCCCCCCCCCCCCGCACGCCGTTTTAGGCCTAGCAGGACACCCTGAAGCCTTTGGAGGCCGGAAATGGCCTGTTTCCAGATTTCCGGTAGGCCTGCTTTTCACCGTCCCAGAGCCTTTGCGTGAGCCCTCTACTTATCTGGCATCCAAAACGGGCTGCGTGGAGACTCCTGGGAGGGGTGAAGCGGCATGGGCATGCACACGCATCTCCCACATGCGCAGCAGAGACCTGAAAATCAGCTGGCCAGTGGGAGGCGCACATGCATGCGCGGTGGAACTGACTTAGGTCAACGGCTCACATGCCTGGGGAGATGGCTCCACGTGCCACCTCTGGCACGCATGCCATAGGTTCACCATCACAGATCTAGGCAATAAGAAGGAATAGAATAGAATAGAATAGAATAGAATAGAATAGAATAGAATAGAATGGAATGGAATGGAATGGAATGGAATGGAATGGAATGGAATGGAATGGAATGGAATGGAATGGAACGGAACGGAACGGAACGGAACGGAACGGAACGGAACGGAACGG
>WNWU01000018.1:8993297-9006661 GCA_012654045.1 Ptyas mucosa | reverse complement strand
GGAACGGAACGGAACGGAACGGAACGGAACGGAACGGAACGGAACGGAACGGAATAGTTGGAAGTGACCTTGGAGGTCTTCTAGTCCAATCCTCTGCTTAGGCAGAAAACTCTATACCATTTCAGACAAATAAAACCAGTATGAACATGTGTGCAATCTTTTGAATTATCAGTGAGAAACACTATTTGCAAGGGCCAATGGCTATAAAAATCAACCTGCTTTTGTTTCACCTGAGTCCCCTCAACTCAGTATTTCTGACTGTCCCTAGGGGATTCCAAATTCTAATTCTTAAACCCATCAAAACTGAGAAATCTAGCCTATTATTTTTTTCTGTATTGTACCAGCATTCCTAGAAAAATGGAGAGCAGGGGAGTTGATGAAGCATATGAAAAATATATGGAAACATAATGATAAAAGAGAGAACACCAGAGTTCTCTGATGCAAGAGTTTTGCTTTAAAAATACAACCTATCTTCTTAGAGAACATTTTGCTGACTTTCAGAATAGAGGTCAGAGTAAAGAATGTCTTTATTTTTCTACCAAACTTCACAATCACTATCAATCGATTGATGCCTCACTTTTGTTTCCTAAAAATCAAAGTGAAAGAGCATGCCTTGAGTGGAAATCAGAAGTCTTTGACATATAGCAGAAAGCTTGCTATGCAATATTAGTACCCAAAGGCAGCTCCCAATTCTTTGTAATAGCAACACGCTTTCACCTTGAATTTTTTAAAAACTGAATCTTAGGATTTAAATCCTAGCAAATTTTGTTATGCAAATAAAATAGTAGTGGATTGAAGATGGTCTTTTATGTCTTGGTTTCGTACCTGAAAATTTCCGGGTGCTTGAGGCAGTAGTAAGCTAGTATTTCTTCAGAAGGCCAGATACCTATAAAAAAACCAAGAACAAAAGTAAGATTTTAAGGCATATTTTTATATCTCCATAAATTGATCTTGTGTTGGATTTTTAAACATAGTTCAGAACACAAAAGGTCAAAACAAAAAGAACATCCCCCATCTCAAGTAGGATGTCTTGATGGAAGGGATAAAAAAAAAATCAAGTGGATGACTATCATGTCATGATCAAAGCCCCACCCCTTTTGACTATGTACTGTATGTTTGGCATGTTAAAAAGGGATATGGCTTCCAACACATATAGATGCAACTGACTCTCACATCCAGTATCAATATTTCTTTTAATAACAGCCAGGGATGAGCAATTTTGCCAGTTCTTTATTGTTATTGGGGGTTGCTCTGTTTTAATACTGAATTCTGCTTTTGCTAACATGATTTTGAAAATATTATACTTTATTGCACTTGAGATTTCCTCCACTTTATATTATCAGCATGTATGTATAAAATGGATTGATATAGAGACAATTCACCATCATAGAAGTTTTTTTAAATATATTGTTTTACTGAAGAATGCATACACAATCTTATATCAACAAAAGATCAGGAAAAAGTATATTAATATCAAACCATTCACCATTCTTTACCAGAATATTATAATTATATAGTTTTGTATATATTATATTTATATAGTCCACATGTATAATTCCATCATCATTTTAGCATTTCCTAATTCATATTTGCACATAAATCAAGGAGAAAGAATTGATGGAAATAAAGACAACTACAATATATCTACAGAATAAAAAATGCATTAAGTAGAATAATAGAAATGTTCTAATGTAACCTTGAAAAGATAACTTTAAAAAATAAAACAAAATATATTTAGAACTCCAAAACCAAAGGCAGTGGGGTGGGGTGGGTGTTATTGGATAGTGAGAAGGTAGATAGTCATCTGAACATAGAGCATTGAGTACCAGGTAGAAAGTCCAGGCACCATAACAATCAATCCAATGGGAGTGTTATGGGATTGACTTCCACATTGATCTTGGGAGGGTTGGCATAACAAAGGAGAAAAAACTACTAACTATACTGTATAAATAAACTAGGATAAGACCTTATCTCTCCACCCCTGTCCTCCATGTTTCCTATTTGGGAGAGAGTAAAGAGCAACACTGCCAGTAAACCCAGCCCCACAAGGCATTCCACCAAAATCCAAACTGAGTTCAGATGTTAGATAAGAGCTGAGGTGCACAGTGGTTATAGTGCAGTACTGCAGGCTACTTCAGCTGACTGCTAGCTGCAGTTCGGAAGTTCAAATCTCATTGGTTTAAGGTTGACTCAGCCTTCCATCCTTCCGAGCTGGGTAAATGAGGACCCAGATTGTTGGGGGCAATATGCTGACTCTGTAAACCGCTTAGAGAGGGCTGTAAAAGCACTATGAAGCAGTATATAAGTCTAAGTGTTATTGCTATTGCTAGATCCAGAAATCACTTCCAACTGAAGCTTGGAAGGCAAAGATGAAAAACCTAAGTCATCACTGATGATTAATAAATACAGTTTATGCTCAAGTTGCTTGGAGGTTGATAGACCCCAGTGTAATGTGTAAAATGGCTATTGTTTACTTTAGTACAACTTGGGCCTGCTGCAGGGATCCAGCTCAGTCCTCCCATAAGCCACTAGTCAGTTTCCATTCCCATTCCCATTGCCACTCAGCATCAATACCTGGCTGTGCAACCCTCTGAGACATCAAGGATGGGCAAACCTAAACTGCCAGTCTCAGTTCCAAAATGCTGAGAGAGCTAACCATTGCCTTATTAGTTTGGCCTTGTTTTCTGACTTTAGTTCAGTTTCTTCTCTTGTGTCTCCTGCAAGTGCATGCAGGATGAGGTTGCTGTATACTGACTGGAAGGGTTTCAGCTACAAATTTCTAATTCAAACTTAGGGAGAGAGATGGAGGAAAAAGAGACATGAAAAAAATACCTCTTTATTTATTTCTCTTTCACACATTTTCTGGGAGTTTCTCCTCCCCATCTTCTTCTACTGACATGCCATGACAACTTCTGATCATTGTTGTATTCTCTAACCCAGATATTATTTAAATACTGAAACATGGGAAAAGCAGTTGTGCATCAAAATCAGACCAAACTACTGCAAATTGCAGAGCTTCGAAGGTATCACATCTTATTAGATCAGCCACAGTAGAAAAGCTGGTCACTTGTATTTCAAAAAATATTTTGTGGATTATACTTTAACTTTTACAGTTAAATCCCACTTAAGTAATTGGCTAATTTAGAACCATATGGCACTTATTTCAAAATGAATATATTTAAAGCAATATTTATGTCAAACCAAACACATGACATAAAAAGTCCATTTATTAACATTTATTATTCATATATCACTATCATGTTTACAAGAGAAGTCCTAAGTTTCAACATTTATCCCTTTTAAATTAAGCTACATTTTACCTTGGTGAAACATACTGTAAGTTGCGCCTACAAATTTTGGATTACTCTCATTGTACATCAAGTACCTTGTCATCCTCTAATCTTGATAACATTCATTACCCTTTACTTGCATTTTACAAGCCCCCCCTCCCCCTTTAATGACAGTCCTTTGACAGTCCATGGTTTCACACTTCATTTTTTCATCTTTCCTCTCAGGACTGTGGAAGAACATCAGACTGGGTTTTCTATGGTTCTTGGGCAGTTTACTGAATAGAATTAATTAGACTACCTATAAAAATGTGATAAAAATAGTGGCAGATTTTATTTATTTATTTATTTGATTTTTATACCACCCTTCTCCAGCAGTGAACAAGGAAGGGAAAACAGAAAATATCAGCAGAAGTGTCTCTGACACAGCTGTGCAGAGTGTTTACACAGTCTTCTGGGACACCTTCCCTGTCTCCTTCCGAAGGGCTTTTCTATTTCCTCTTCTCCTTGGTCAATGAAACTAAGCTTGAGATCAATATTGTTTCTTCTTAGCCTTGATCCTAATTCTCCTTTTGTCTCTTCATTATTGCTAAAAATAAAGTGCCTGAAGTGACAGGCTTCCCTTAAAAACATCTTCCACTTCTTTTTAAGGCATATATGTTAAATTATTTAATGACCAACATGCAAGTTAAATAATTTAATATTAACACAAGCAGTTTTGCAAATGCTGCCATTTCTCCCACCTTGGTAATATTATATGGTTGGTGTATTTTGCAGGAAGACACAATGACAACAGTGCATCAAGAAGCTATTGTGCTGTCAAAAAATACCAGCAGAGGGAGAAATGCCTACATTTTGCTTGGAACTTTTCTTTGCTGCCCCTGATACAATTCAGGTTAGGACTCAAGCCACATTAGTAGCTGCTGCTAATAACATTAGCAGGAAGATCATGGACAGGATCCTCTAAATCCCACCCAATTAAGTCAGGTACCAGCTATGTATACTGCTTCTTTCCATTATTCTCCAGGACTACAAGGTGCTATGTCAGTGTTAATTCCAAAAGCCGGCAGGTAAAAAGAATAGTGGTCAGGGGGTCTCTTATAAACAGGTTTCAAATATGGAAGTGCAGAGTGTTACCCAGTAAAGCATTAAAGAAGCAGCAAGACTACCTTTGTTAATTTGAGTAAAAGGAAAAGCTTCTCTTGCTTGAACAGGTAAGTAATCCTCTTTGATGGCTTTCAAAATAGGGATAAGCTTAACAATTCATGTGGAGGAGTTTGCACTTTGACTTCTACTCTGTTGAACTGACCTATATTTTGTAATATGCAGGGCTGGAATATATCTTTATATCAAGAACCTATTCAAATGAGAAATGATCTCATTCATCTCAAACACTGAATGCAGTCACAGTTTATGTAAAGCATTATGAGCTTTCATTGAAGGCTCATGTGGGGAGGACTAATAAAACTTCCATTTCTTATTGAAATCAAAGATGTTTTAAAATACCCAACCTTGTCCAAATTGTAACCAGTGGCTCTAATCCAGATAAATGTAAATCAAGTCAATATGCTTTGACAGAAGCCTGTGTGGTTGTCATACTCACTCAGTTGATTCTACTGCCATTAAATCGGAGTATGCAGCTGCAATAATCTCATATTCTTATGTTTATTCCTGCCTTTATTTCCTCCTTCTTCTGTGGTCTCCCTACTGTCATTTTCTGTACTGTAATCCACTTCAAAAGAGAACAGACCCTCTCATTCTTTATAAAATGCCTGCACACAGATGACACTATATGAATAATGCTAATAGCTACTAAGGGCAGAACTAGATACATGAGAAACATTGGGCTCTTAATCAGAAACCTCTTATAACTGCAGGGGATAAGAAGCAATTGCCCAACAAACAGTCGTTGAGAAGGGGCTTTATTCTTTCTTAATCTAGTTTCCCTTGCAAAAGTGCATCCCAGGTAATTTTGATTTTTTTTTTAACCCTATCCCCGCCTGCCTCTGAAATCAAGAGGGAGAGAAACCTTACAAAAAGGAATTTGCAGGAAAGTTAGTAAGAGGGATCAAGCAACACTCATTATAACCACCGTTCTCCTCTTTTGTATTGTTTTGTTACAATCCATTTGATTTTAGCAAACATGATGTTAGGTCTAAGCATTTGTTCACATACTCAAAATTATATTATTATAATTATTATATTAACAACTCTCTACACATTTTCACTGAAATTTAAGATAAATTGTAAAACATATCAGATTCATCAGACATTGCAATAAAACTTCCATTTCCCATTTATGTTTTCTATTTAGACTTTTTTGTATGTGAAAAGCATTCTGCAACTTTGTGTATTCCCTTTCCTGTGCATTTGATATTTCACTTTTGCTCTAATAAAATCACATTTCTATTTCTAAATGCAACTGACATAAGTAGATGTATTGTAAAAACTTCACATGAATATAAAAATATTCACTCTTCCAATTGAAACACTGAAGAAGAAAAAATGACACCAGGTGACATTTTGACTATAAAATAAACTTGCAAAAATAACAGACAATACATAATTTATGTTCATGTCTTATAAAGTTAAGATTTTGTTAAAAAAGAAATTGATATTTCAGGGAACGCTTAATAGCTTATTCAGGAAAAGGAAGGGGGCATTGCTAATTGGTCTATTATAACTGTTGTGTCCTTTCTTAAAGTAAATTATAACTGAAAAGATTTTATTACATAATGGTATTAGACATAGTACTCTCACAGTTCTCCATTTTGTCTCCTTCTTTAATCCTCTGATAAGCCCTTCTCTACTGCAATGCCTCCTTGAATTACTACATTACATGGACTGTGAAGTGTTCCCTTACACACCAATTGAAGCAATCAGCAGCCAAAAATAAAAGGCCTATATCAGTGATGGCTAACCTTTTTGCCGTCACGTACCAAAAGCGGGAGGAGCATGGGGGGGTGTCGTGGGTGCGGGTGTCCACATCCATAATTCAATGCGTCCCGCTCTCCCGTGCATGTGCATGTGACCCCCCCACACTTCCCCCTGCTTTTGGCACAGGGGGCCTGGTAGGCCTGTTTTCCCCCTTCCCCAGGCTCCAGAAGCTTTCTAGGAGCCTGGGGAGGGCAAAAACAGCCTTCCCTATCCCCCCGGAGGCCTTCTGGAGGCCAGAAACAGCCAGTTTCCTGACTTCCAGTGGGACCGGAAGGCCTGAAAATCAGTTGGCTGGTGCGCGCATGCGTGCTGGAGATGAGCTAGGGCAACACTCGCGTGCCCACCAATATGGCTCCGCGTGCCACCTTTGGCACCCGTGCCATAGGTTCGCCATCACGGGCCTATATCGTATTTTTAAACACAGTTTGGAGGATGCCAAACTGGCCTCCAGGACAAAGGATTGTACAGTTGAGGTGCAATAACAGAAATGGTCCTTTCTCTTGTCTTCATATAAATTGGATTTCTGTTACTGTTGGGATATAAAGGAGAGCAGCAATGTTACAATGGTCCATAACAGGATGTCAATCCTTTTGAATTTTCAACCTTTCTACATAAATATGAACTAAAATGTGATCTGTTTTCTATATAAATCCCATAACTCGATAAAGAAAACTCAAACAAATGAGTCAAAACATTGTATTTGTTCATTGATTTATTGAGGAAAATTATCCAAAACTACATATTTGTGTGTGGCAAAAGTGAGTACCAACCATTATTCTTCCTTTGCATTCTGGATCTTAGAGAGTTCATTGCAGTTATTTACTTCTAGATATAAATACGGTTTGTATTACATGACCAGATCAGATATTACTAGTAATGGAAGATGAGTTGTAACAAGAAGCAGCTTTGGCAAAAGCTGCCATCTGAGTCTCTGGATACAAAACTGAAATCAGGGACACCAAAGTATGTGCTTTGTAATTCACGATGATGGGAACTTCAGTAAAGTACTCTAGGTTGTAGGTAATGTGGTGTAGCATAGCAATATAACTTGAAAGGGAGGAAGTAGAAATTTGGGTTATGTACTGTATATCTATTAAAAATAAAGTCACTAAACCTAGTTGCTTAGATATCAATCATTCTATGATTTCATAGAATAATAGAATTATTATCTTGACCTCTCTCTAATAATAATCTGTAGCTAGTCATTGATCCTACTCATCTACTGTACATTATCGACTGGCTTTCTTGTTTTCTATTTATCTCAGTTTGCCAATAATAATTATTTTTCTAGTTATTATCCATCTACATTGCGTATTTAAGATATGTGAGTTTCTGTTTTCCAGTCATCTCAATACGTTAATTTTTAGTGGTCCAGTTCTTCTTGCTGTCTATGAATCTTTCCTGACATCTTATCCTTCATTATCTTGTCTAAATTTGTCATTGCATTCCTCCCTAAGATTATCTCCTTTACTTTTCAAGCACACTATCCATCTTTATCTTGTGTCCAAGAAATAAAACTATTTATCATTTCTATTTTGCCAACAATTGTAACTCCAGTAAGATTCCTATTTGATATTACTATGGTCTTCTCAATACTTATATTAACCAAGATTTTTCAGTTTCCATTTTTATGTTCACAATGAGCTATCCTAAGTATTCCTTGTCTTTAATTAAGAAGTTATTTTGTCCAAATATCTCAAATTATTAGTATTTTAGCCTTCTCTATCAGCTGCCATTTTTTTCACTCCTACCATTCTTATATTGAGCTAAACAAGTATGGGAGAATAACATCTTTGTCTCATCAGTCTCCTGTCTTTTGCCATTGCATATGTAAGAGGTGCATCAGCTTACATAAACCTAATATTCAAGAGATATCCATTAATTCTAGGAAGTACATTTATTGGGTTGTATTGTAGCTATTCACAGTTAGAAATGACATTTTAGTGTCATGATTTCATGCCCTGAATAGCATGTCATGTAATTTACAGTGGCCCATTCTGTTTTATTTAAGTTTATTTACATCTAAAACACCTGTTTTGACCTTTTACACTGCTGAAATAATTTGATTCTAAGCATCTTACAATCAGCATCATACAAGTAAATGGTAATATACTGGATAAGAAAGGATTAACATAACAAACAGTAATCTATAATCAATATAATTATCATAATAAAATTTCTCCTTAGTTCTGAAATGGCTGCAGGAGATGCATGTTTATCAGATTAGGTTTCGTGGGATTTACAATCTGATTCACATGTAGAATAGGCATGCATATTTAACAAATACATATTTGATACTTGTTACTTGTTAAAGGAACTATCCAGATTGGTATCCAGTCCCTCATTTTTCATGTTCTCATCAATCTCATCATATTGTAAGAGTGTATGCTAAGTGACGGAAAGAATACAATAAATCAGTTAATGAGAGATTCCATTACAGGTATATCAAATAAATTGACTCTTAGTGTGTCATACAAACATTCTGGCAGAAAGGAAATCATCAATGAGACCCGGGCTTAATAAACTCACTAATAGTACGATAGAGAGTTGAAAAGTTTCCATCTCAGTTCTAAACATCCTGTACTCTAATCCCTAATTCTCTGCATTAAAATTCATTAAAGGAGGTCTATACGAATCTTGTGTTCTGCAGTTAAGGTTGCTACAATTTTTCATGGTTTTTTTGAATGGATTTTTGGTTGTTTATTTGAATGATTTTCTTATTTACCCTAGGAATCCTGTCCATCACAATGAACAAATGTGGAAAGTTCTTCAGTACTATCTTTGCTACAGCTTGTAAGCTAAATTATAGATATCGGCTTCAAGACTTTGATATCCTTGCAATGGAGTATTTGTCTTGGAAAGACTTCATATGTATCTAACTAAGGTGAACTTTATTCTCTCATGTGCATATACATGTATTCTGTCATATCCATATACACATATATGGTAGTAAGCATGGAAAGCATTTTCTAGAGTTGATTAATTTTTATTGCAACTTGTTCCTAACTTGGTTGCTCTGAAGAACTCTTTCATTCATTTTCTCAAGAAGGAAATCTTCTTTAAATGACATTCCGGGGTGGGGTGGGGAGCAACAAGACTTACTCCTGATTAAAGGCAAACACCTCTCAACCTACCACCTAGATCCAACATGCTTTTTTGTGGACCCGGCTAATACTTGATTTCACCTTAAACGCTCCCTTTTTCAGTTCATTTCAGTTTGATAACAGCCTATTCATTTGCGTATAGATTTTTTTTTCTCGAACAGCTATTTCCAGATGGGTGAAGTTGTATTTACAGTACCTACATTGAATATATACAACATATCTTGTATTCAACTGTTCTCTTTTGATCCTAGAACACGCCACACACACCCTACTATGGAGCTCTACCTTCAGCGGGTAGGGAAGATGTATTTGAGGTGAAACCTTTGTTGGACTCCTAGTGCAGAAGGCATAATCTGGAATAGTTAATTCACAGGAAGAGCTATTCCAACACATAAAGATCCTAGAAAGCACCCAAGAATGTTCATATCCCTATTTTCCTTAGTAATTCCCCATTTCTTCTATAAACCAAACCACTAACTAGTCACATTCACAAAGATTTCTATATCTCTCAGCAGTTTTGAAGACTGTGAACAAGTAGCCAACCATTTCAGCTGAAGGTTTGAAGATTCAAACCTTAGAACAAGCATATATTAAAGGCAGAAATCCTGCGTGTTGTAGATTGAGAACTTCTTCTATGTATGGCTTCTTAATTCTATGCAATAAAATTGATAATTTATACTCAAATTAGCTTTGGAATGCAGATCGAGGAAAGTGTCTAATCAACGTACTAGTTTGACATTACACATGGTTTTCTTTTTTTCTTTCCTGACCAGAGTGGGGGAAAAAATTATAATACCATCAAGGAGAGAATTGCCACTTTATAATAATAAATTATTATAAATAATAATAATAATAATAATAATAATAATAATAATAATAATAAGCAAAGTACCAATAAAGGAGAATATTTGTAGCTCAGGGTTGAAATAAATAAATAAGGAGTCCTTGGTGCTCTCTGAGCTTGCTTGTTTTCTTGCAGACGTTTCATTACCCAAACTAGGTAACATCATCAGTGCTAGTAAGGAGTGCTGTTTGCTGTCAGTTTATATTCTGGTGTCTTGCCTGTCTGTGTGGGTAGGTGCGGTCTTAGATATAAGGATTCCTAATCAAGCTCAGAGAGCACCAAGGACCCCTCAAAAACAAAGTAGGGAATTATACAGAACAACACATTTCCACATTTTTGTCATAGTTTATACAACCCGCTTTCTCAGTCTAAAACTGAAATTACAGAGAGGGGGAGAGAGGGAGAGGGAGAGAGAGAGAGGGAGAGAGAGAGAGAGAGGGAGAGAGAGGGAGAGAGAGGGAGAGAGACACACACACTAATCTTCAGTTTGGCCAATGTGACTTTTAATACTTTATTATTCATGCAAAGGGGGAAAAAAGGATGTTTTTCAATCTGCAAATTTCTTTTGCAGCATTAATTTAGGGAGGCCTGTGGAGTTGCAAAAGAAATGCAGTGCTAAGTAAAAAAAAATGTAGATATTCTGAAATCTGAAATATATGGCAGGGCTGCCAAATCATGGAAGCTACTTGTAAGGTTGTTTTTGCTTTTTGTGTGTCAACTGAATGAATTATTTCATTTTCCTTACCCGGTTTTCAAATAATCATTAAAAATTAAACAACGCTGGAACAAGCTTTTCGTGATTATAGCCTTCACTCTTCAGCAAAAAGCTGGATCTATAAATTTACGTACCATTGTTGATGTAAATTGCAAAATTTTATATTCAACTATATTAAAACATCTATTCCAAAAAATGATTACCAGTTGTGAAAAGCAGAAGGGCTTATCACTTGCTGTCAGTTGTTCATGTCTAGTTAAGCAATAATGTGCTAAAACTGCTCTTTTGTTTTGTGGAAGAATTTTGGCAATAGAAGAAATGAACACTCGTTTAATAAAAACTGAAGCTGCCTTTTGCTTTGATGGAGGAAGCAGCTGCCTGTTTTCATTTGCTGCAGAGCAGCAAAATCCATCAATATAATAAGCAGCTTAGATGCAACCATCCACAGCATCTGTAAGCATATAGGGCTATTCGCTCAAAACCAATCCTTGGTTTAATTTTAACTAAGATGTGTCTGACATATTTGAAAAATGCATTATAATAGGGTTTTGGATATGCTGGCAATTTCTCTTTAAAAACTTTTAAAAGATTTCTAAAAAGACAAGTGTATGTATCTGAGTAATGAGAAATGATCAGACACTCCAGTAACAATCACCAATAAAAATCTAAAAATGCAAATACAGCCATTACAAACTTGTTTGTTAGTTTATATTCTATGCCCTCTCTTCTAAGTACCAGGGTTTATAAAGGCAGATTACCAATGTAGAGACAGACTGAAAAACAATACGGAAACTAGCAATCAGTTATATACTGTATTCTAATTAACTATTGTAATTATCTGAGTTATAATTCCCAATATATTTGTAATTCATTTTCATTGAAAATTTGAGCTGGTAAATTTGAGCTGGTAAAAGGAAAAAGAATTGCCTGAAAATGTTTTAGTACAAAAGGAAAAAAAACGAAAACTATAAATGAAAATTTACAGATTTTGATTTTTTCTATTGTTTATCACCATAAATTTCATGGAGAAATGTGATACTGTATACTTCTATTAAAATTCTGAGGTTATTATTTTGCTGTTGCACAGCATTTCTAAGACCTTTCTAAGCTGAGCTTTTAGATGATTTGCACATTAACAGAGAAGGCAGATAATTCTTAATCCTTTTTTTCCCCCAGATCCAATAATGGATAAGGAAGCATCTTAGCATGATCAAGTAGCAATCTGCCTAGCTAGAACAGTAATATACCTGAATTTAAAATTAGCTATCATTTGGACATTTCCCCCCTCCCCCCTTATAATATTTTATTTAAATAATAATATCAAAGCCAGCAAGATAGCTGCAATGACAGTTTTTCCATTTAAACATGCAATCGTGGTCTACATCTGTATATTTACATTATATGTAGAACAAAAAACAAATATTTTTAAAATATTTCCAAGAAATATTTGTGGTGCTTTCAGTTAAGCAAATATGTTTATAATAAACAATTTTATTAATATAATTCTGGGACGTGTAATATTTTAACTGTATTTTGATTTATCAGTTACAAATAACACTGTATATGACTATATTTTTCTTTAACATGATACAAAGACTGCTTTCTATTCTGTTCAATTTAGATCAGAGATACATTCTCAAAATATTTATCTGAATCCTACATTGATACTCTCCTTCCTATTTTGGTGAGCCCTCAAAGTCATGTACAACTAAAATAATTAAAAATAAAGAAAAAAGATACATATATTAGATAATTCAGGCCTCAACGATTTAGAAGGCATAAACCTGGACTGCAATAATTATTGACAACACCTCTTGTCTTTCCTTCCAAAAGTTTTACAGTTCATAGTGTTATGGATATAGCAGTTTTTGGTATCAATTGTACATGCAATGAAATCAAAGGAATAACTGTTGACAGAATTGATGGATTTTAATTCTTCCTCATATCTATGATCCACACCTCTAAAGAAAATACATTTTGTGACGTCTTAAAAGTGCTCTTTCAAAAGGTAACTGGACTGCTTTTTCCTTGAGGAAAAAGAACAAAACATTTTGTTTCTCATCCAAGAAACTTTCTCAGTTGTGAAAAAACCCAGTTCAGTTGCCTTTTGAAAAAGCACTTTTGAGACAACTATGACCTGGATGACTGACAATCTCTACAGACATTTCATGATGCAAAAGATCTTGTCAGCAGAAATGTACTGAGCATCTAGAATACAGATTCTTTTCTCTTCCATTAATTCTGAACATACTGTAACTGCTTTATTTCCTAGTCCCAGCCCTTCCTATCACAGTTCTCTTTACATTTATATCTATATATCTATATCTATAGATATCTATAGAGCATCTATAGATATCTATAGATATCTACATCTACATCTACATCTACATCTACAATCTACATCTACATCTGTCTGTCTGTCTATCTATCATCTATCTATCTATCTATCTATCTATCTATCTATCTATCTATCTATC
>WNWU01000018.1:8912504-8993287 GCA_012654045.1 Ptyas mucosa | reverse complement strand
ATCTATCTATCTATCTATCTATCTATCTATCTATCTATCTATCTATCATCTATCTTATATAGGGTTTTTTCAGAACTTTCATCTCTTTTGTTTTTGATAGCTACATGAGTTCCTTCTGCTATCCCTGATTGTTTTTGTCTCAGGACATACTGGTCTAGAGTTCTGGTGTGGTTTGTCATTTTCTGGAAATGATTATCCTATTATGTGAACATGGAATTTTGCACACCCTTGCTTTAAAGATCCATTACAATAATTGAAATTGTGCCTTGTAAGTAATATGATCCTTGTTCCATTCACCAGTTAGTATTCAAGCTACTGCCTTTTTCACTCTGTACAACTTCCAGATGTGGTGATATAGCCATAATGTACAGCATGTTACTATAGCTAAGGTATGAGGCAATTGAAGAGTAGATAACCATGGCCAAATCTGAACAGCTCAGGCAGTATTACAGTTGATACATCAGGCATAATTGTGCAAAGGTGCTTTCTATCACAGCCATCACCTCAAATCTATTGGCAGCTGAAGATCAAAGAATGCTTCTAGGCTGCAACCTTGCTCTTTCAAGCAGAGGGCAACCTCATCCCAAATTGGTTTAAATCCTCAAATCGAGTTTCTTATTTATCAATATCACCTCCATCTTACGTGCACTTAACATCAATTTATTCTCATCATTGTTATCCTTCATCCAGCCCATTCTTGAACAGAGGCAATCTCTAAAAGTACTGACTGCTTCCTTGGAGTTGGATTGTAAGAGATATTTGTTTGCTTGATTTGCATCATTTATCTTTACAATATCCCATGGAATTGACTGCATTGAAAGACATCCATCTAATGAAGTTCATAGCTGAATGACAAAATCATTATGACTGCAAAAGATGGGTAATGTTCACATATAAGCTGCCCAGAGTAGCCCCATGCTGAGATGGGTGGGAAATAAATTTAATAATAAATAAATAAATAAATAAATAAATAAATAATTGCAAACTAAATATGATTTTTTTTAGGCTGTAACTTATTTCTGGTTTTGAGGCTAGGAACAGAACTAACATGGGAACTAAAAACTATGGGAGACAAAAACTGCATCTGTATTTCAGTACTGTTTTTCCCTTGTGTTCCTTTTACTGTTACAGTGAAACACTTTTTACAAGCTCCCACTTAATGGGGTGGACATGAGACAATAGTCTAGTCACACTTTGTTTACTAAAGTCACCAAGCAGAAATGTGAACAGTTGTTTTTCCAGTTTAAATTCATAATTTGGTCTATACATCAAACTGATCTCATGTATCGTCCATAAAAATTGTATTTATTCCACCTTTTATTTTCTCCTGAACACAAATTTGTCTTTAATTATAAATGCCTTCCAAAATGTCATAAAACAGTGATCAGAATAAATCCATTTATTGTATAGTTAGCTTGAAATCTAAAGCATATACTGCACTTATATGTATTTTATGTTTCTGCTTTATTTTGTTTATTTTTTTTTAGAAACACAAAGTTCTCTGGACAGTTGGGCAGAAGAACAAAATACTGCAGAGTGGCTAAACTGTCCAAAGAAAATTCTCCTTCTCCAATAGATAGGTAACATGGTCATTATTGTCAAGAGGGAGAATTTTGTTAGGAACACAGAATGGAGCAGAAACCTCTTCCCTTGTTCAAAAGTTCTGATCCTCAGTGCACTCCTAGCTACTACTTCATTATATATATTTTTGGGAATTTCAAATTCAAAGTGAGGCCAAGTGATATATTTAACATAAATGTGCAGTTCTGCTTAAAGACATGGCTGTTCCCTTCCAGTCTGATTTTACCACCAACACATTGGAAGGGGAGAGGGAGAAGCATGCAATTATGGAAGGCTTCTGATTTGGCGGATCAATTTTGAGGTGAAAGAAAAGAGAATGGAAAAAGTTAGGAGATTCTCTATGCACACTCTTTCACAATTCAGGTTACAATATTACACAGTCTAAATTGGAAGAAACCCTCACTGTGTATAATGAGATTTAAGTCAGAATTATACTGTTAGTTGTTCAAACTACTAGAGATGTAGAAGTCAATCTATCATATAGTTCAGGGGTGTCAAACTGGCAGCCCACGGGCCAGATGCGTCACACACAGGCCACACCCACCCCAGCTCTGCAAGTGGGAAAAACATCATGAAACGTCATGTGACGGCAACGTGACGCTGTGAGTTTGACACCCAGGATATAGTTTGTGCTATATCGCGATTTTAATTTTAAAAATTGGAAATAACAAAGCAAAATTATGTTTTAAAATTAATATTAATTTATAAAAGGTCACAAGTTTTATAAACTAAACCAAATAACTGACTGGATGAATTTCAGTTATGCTACTTATAGATCCAACCTCCAAATGCTAGAAGGCTCTATGTGAGGCCTGAACTTCCAAATTCTTTTCCAGGAATTATGCATAATACATTTTAAAGAATTACGCTTTTGAATTATTTCAGAATCTCCTAAAAATGCACTTTATGAACTCTAATGGCAACAGAGAGAATTACAGTATTCCTTCTTTAATATAGATTTCCATAACATCATAAATCTACATTCTGATATCTTAAATATTAGCAGAGAAGATAATATGCTGGTTTGAATATATTTTTCTAAATGAAATTTGAATTATTTGCTTCTATATTGGAAAAAAAGCCTTCCACATAGGATTTTTAGTAGGATAAACAAAGAGTATACTAGATTGCCAGCTTTAGTCATACCAGGCCACATGCAGCATTCCTGCTAACAGAAAGAGTTTTGTGCTGTAAATTTTGAATGACATGATGGTTATAGATATACATATGTTCCTATCTATGTAAAATGAGTGCAATACTCTGAAAACCAAGCTCAATTTTTCAGATAAATGTATCTTTCTGTGGCGCTTCAATAAAATTCTCCACTGTCAGTGCATTGATTCCCCTATAATAGCAGGGAAAATATCATTATTTTTATTAATCCTGTCACTTGTTTCTGCAGCATCTCTTGCAATGAACAGCTAACAACAACATTACACATTGGGGTTTGTTTTGTTTTTTTGCTAAAGATTCAATCACAACAAACAATAAAATTTCTCATTTCATTAAAAAATATCAACAAAGTACATACAGTTTACACACACACACACACACTTCATGATATTGAAAAAAAAGGTAATTTACTTTCTTTTCTCTGCTCTATATTCTAGGGTTGTCTGCTTTCTAGAAAAGGAATGAAATCCTTTGGTTTTTCTCTAAGGCTGTGATAGCTCAGTTGTCTGCCTCCAAAATGCCAAGATAGGAGAATCTCATCATCCAGAGACCAGCTACATGATGGGCAGTTAATAGATATATCAAACCTTAGGATATATGCTAAGCTGAAGAGATGATTGGTTGCTTAATACACTGATTGATTAGCATAGAGAGAATGGGTTTCTTCTTGACAACCTAAGATTATGCTTCAGCTAAGCTCAAATTGCTTACACCTCTTCTATTGGGTTTAAAATTACAGCCCTGTCATCTAAAACCTCTTTTCAATGAAATTTTTACCATATATAAAAATTAAAGAGAAAAAGAAAGTAGGAGTACTGGATAAGAGTAAATGGGAGATATACATTTCCTACTACTATTGTTGTTACTACTGGAAAAAGCTGATAAGTAAATCCACTTGAAAAAAAAACTCAGTAAACTATTAGAGAACCATATGTAACAATTTGGAGGAAGCAGGCAGCAAAATGAAAGGGGGCCTCAGGATGCACCGGAGTCTGCTAATACAGGCATTGTCAGACATCAAATGAACTAATTTACTTCATCCCAAGTTTGCATCCAGAAGAGTATTTTAAACCTCTTGTGGCTTCCCACTAGTCCAGATGTATATCAAGGAATTAGTTAAGTCACAAAGATGACAAATCCAACTTAGAGTTTCTTCAGGAATGAATGTATTAGCAGGTTTTTTATGTACTGGAATAAAACCACAGTATGTGTTATAAAAAACAATAGTCCTTTCTCTGAAAGCAGCAGCATGTTCAGATCACTTATTACCCTCTTTAATATCTAGTTCAAGTTATGTGTGTCTTTATTCAATTGCAATCTGCATTTCCCTGTCCATGCTTCACATGACTGGTAGGTAAAGGAAATGCATGGAGTAATGAGGTCAGTAGACAGAACATTTATTTCAGTAGGGACTTTACACTGCCTTTTGAGCAGCAATTCAGTGGCTGCACTACTATTACTACTACTACTACTACTATTATTATTATTATTATTATTATTAAAAATCAAATAGGGCAAACCATAAAAAATAACTTTATCACCATCAGGCCATAAACTTAAGTAATATAATTGATGGATGTAAAATCTCCTTTGAGTTGGGTGAGAAGCAACCAATCCAGTATGAAAAACAGCTGTAAAGAATAGAATTCTCTAAAATAGACATATATATATTGAAGAAAATACCAAAGGAAATGTGCAATGATAAAGAACATTTTTCTCACATACCACACAAAATAATCAGTTGAAATCTATGAATACTTTTAATACAACAGAGAAACACTTTTTTCCATAAATAAATGGTTATGTTTATATAGCTAGATAGGTATCTGGGTTACGTATGCTGAAAAATGTGGCAGAATGCTACTGTTTCCCTTCTAACTCAATAAATGATTTTCTGTGCACTTCTATTAAATGATTAATCACATTTTTCTTTGATTGAAACTGTTCAATTTTTTTAAAAAATAAATAAAACATTTTTTCTGAACATTAATTCTGTTACCTTGAAGCATTGCCTAATCTTCTGGCTGGTCAAATAAGAAATTGGTGAAAGTCTAACAGTCTAAGTAGTTCATTGAGAATGTTAAAATCTGCATTAATAAATAGCCTGAGCTTCTCGGGCATTTGTCCTCCTCCTTTTTTTTATCTGTTATGAGCGGTAGGGGATCAGCTGCAAGTCAAATCCCCAGCTGAACAACCCAAATACAACTGAGTGAACAGACTTAAAACAAGGCCATTTATTGATGCCTGTTATGCAAGCAAAGCATCCAAGGCTTTGAAACAGATGTCAACTGAGGCATATGCCTACTGTAAACTGGAATTTGATTCTCTTTATAAAAATAGACATAAACGGGCCTTCGGAGACCCGGCTGCCTCTTGTTGTATGCCACAAACCAACTTGATTCTGTCTTAATCCTTTCAAAAGATGAACAGTCTGATATCCAAGGGCAAAATAGAAAAGCAGAAGAAAAAGAAAAAGAAAATTAATGATAACGTGTTGGAGAAGTTCCCAGAAGCATTTTTACAGATTTTTCTCTAAAAACACAAGACAGGAAGTTAAAAGCTTAGCGCAGATCAACCACGGCATGTTGAATTATCATTTTGTATCACTTAGGGTGAAAAAGGGACCTGGCGTTCAGGTAGAAGGTCTAGTACAGTGCATGCACGTTTTGATGTCTTTTAAATGTCACTTATTTTACATGAGGCAGTTGGTGGAGACATGAGTCAACAGTAATCAGAACCATTATCCCCTGCAGTGAGCCCTGGTCCTAATGCATTATGACACCTTAGCTAGCCAGCCGCCGATTTACCTTCCTGTTTCTTAGGGAATTAAGTGGCATCATGTGAAAATGGTTGTGATATAAACAGCATGGGCATAACTGGTATTAAATTTACCTCTCAGCCTAAGTGAATTTTCCTCACATGTGACTAATCAAAATGAAAGCTTGTGGACATAGGCAGATATGGCCACCACTTCTCCACCCCTGGGACTGGGGCTATTTTGTTTTATCTCTTTGTACAAGCTGGCAGAAGTTTAAAGTGAAGGCGATAATCCAGTGCTGGTGTCTTTATGAAATAACATCCTTACATGAAGAGGCTTTTAACTGTCTGTCGCTATCTTTTCTCTCTCTCTCTCTCTCTCTCTCTCTCTCTCTCTCTCTCTCTCTCTTTCCCTCCCTCTCTGTATCCCTCTCTCTCTCTCTCTCTCTCACACACACACACACACACGCAAAAGGAGTGTGACAATCTCATTTTGTTGAGCACCCTCCCATGAAAAGGGAAAATAATAGCTGTAATAGCTACTGCTAGAACTGACCTTACCTGATCCATTATTCTTTAACCCTTTAAAAGTCAGTTTTACATATGCCAGAGAAGGGGATGGCAGGAGAGAAAATAAGAAACTATCCTGAGAATTGATGACAATGATGATGATTTAATAAATTTGGCACAAGCCTGAAACCCAATTACTGGGATCTCTCAAATCCAGGTATGTCTGTTTTACTCTTCAAATGAAAGAAAAATGTCCTCTTTCAAACACAAAACTGTCAACAAAGGGAGCAAAGCATTTTTCAGGAAGCAAAAGCATGTTGAAAGTGTGAAGCAAACTGGCCTGCCAAAGTCAACCAATATTTTTGGAACAGCTGACACACATACAAAAAAAAGTTATTTACTAATGGTTTAGCAATGATTGGTGGGTGCCAAAGGAAATGCAGGCAGAGCAATTATCATCCTGTACAAAGACATGTTTATTGACAGACAAGAATGCTATGAACCAACTGTGAATATTGCTGATAATACATGCACAATGCTAAATTTTACAAGAATAGGCTAGCACATTCTTCTTGGTATATTTCCCACACCTTATTTGTTAAAAGCAACCAGGACTGAAATGCTGGAGCTTTTTGTCTGCTGTTTAGAATTTCAAGCTTTTGCTTTTCATGTTTTTGAAGAAATAGTTTGCATTCTATTGATCCCAGTTTTTATAGAATTCTTGGTATTTCCTTTTTGTTAAATCCTGGACAGCTTTCTATTTGATAAATGCCTTCTATGCTTCCGTATTTGTCAGCCTATCTATGAAGATCAAATTTCTCTATGCTTGTTCTAATAGCTTTATTAAAACAACAATAGCATATATATTAAAATATATCAAAAATCAGCATTAAAGCAATCGATACCTATAAATAGATTACAAATTGAATTTAATTATATATCAAATTTAGAAGGCTGTTCAGCTCTGAGAAGAATACAACACTAAAATAGAAAAGAAAACCACAGTAAAGAAGAAAGCAAGATGTTATCCAGGCAGAGCAATGAAACATAAAACCAACATAAATGTAAATTCCACTCACCTAAATCAAAAGCCTTGGGAAAATCTAAACCTAAGGACCATTTGAACAAAGACAGGGTACAGTGAAATATGTCCTTTATTTTGGAAAGCTGTCCTTTAAATAATTTTATTTTTAAAAAATTCACTTTTGTCCTTTATTTTGGACATTTACCATACAAATACACAATCTTTCATATTCATGTCAAAAATATGGAAATTGACTTCTCTTTTTAAAATAAATTTACATATACTTTTTGATTTTAGGTATTTTATTAGAATACACATTTTTGCAAAAGTTTTCTTGATTCTGCTCTTGAATTTTCCGCTGTAAAGCAAAGTTATAAACATAAACAATTAATTTTTTTTATCCTTATGGATCTTTTTCAGATTTCCCTCTTTTTCAGGTTAGTCCTTTATTTTTCTCAAGACAACGTGGTCAGGATAGGTAAAGGCCATTTGAATATTTTTGGTAAGCCTGCTCCAGAGGGCAGGTGCTGCAATAAAGATGAGTCTCATTAGATGACACTGTCTGATTGGTGGGACTTGGTGCATGAATGGATTAGGCAGAAACTATCAGAGACAGCTGATCCCTCAAAAAAGATAGGCCTTATACTATGAAGAACTTTATATATGATAACCAGCACCTTTTGTTGTGATGGGAAACTAATTGGTATTTAAGAATGTAAGAACTAAATTATCTAGGCTGTTATAGGTGTGCAGGAATGTAGGAATTCACAGTCCACTGAATGATAATAATGGAAGAGCCAGAAATGAAAGTTAGGAGATATTCTGAATGAACACAATCCAACAGAAAAAATTATTGTTAGGGGTCATAAACACAGCAATAACACAAGAAAGTACAGAAAAATTAACTCAACCATTCAATGATCTCCCCAAAAAATTGAGAATGAGGACTGGTCAGTATCAGCTTAGAAAAGATCTGCTTAGTTTCAAGTAAAAGATTTAAGTCTGTTTCTGCATACAAATGGAGAAAATGAATGATCTGATTGTTAATAATAAAAAATTGAGAGAATTAGTGAAGGATACAAGGGTGAATTCTAAATATGGAACAAATCATAATTTGATAGTGATAAGATATTTTTAAAAAGATGGAAGACATGGAAGGAAAGATGTGAAAGAGTCTAGAGTGGAAGAAGAACAACTGAAAGATATATATTAATATATATATATATATATATATATATATATATATATATTAATATGTATATTAATATGTATATATTAATGAACACGTATGTATGAACAACTATTCCATATTTAAGGAATGCTTCTGGTGATGTCAGAGGTGGAAGATCAATATACATGTACTTCAAAATGCTATGTTGTTAGCTGAGAACCACAATGAGTGGCAGTGAATGTTATATCTGTACAATACAACAAAGAGTATGGATCTGGGGGAAAAAACCCTACATTAAACATCAAGGTAGCAAAGAAAATTGAGTGGATGATTGCAAATTATAAATAAATGGTAAAAACAAGAGCAAAATGAAAAGGGGGTGTTCTTTGGTACGTTTTGTAAAGATTAGAAGTAAATGGAGAGGTTCAAGATGTGCAAATGAAGTATGTGGTGTTTTGTGAAACATGTTTGTCAAAAGAATGGAAAAAGGCTATGTTTAAGAGCAAGCGTCTGTCTACTTTGTTATGTGGAAGTGAGTTAGATATGTCATAAAGGTAAGTTGAAACAGTGGGAATAGATTACTTCAAAAGTGATTAAACAAGAGAAGATAGTATCAAGAGAGGGTGATGAATGCATGAGGACTGAATACAAAACTGAGTGACTAAAACAAAAGTACATTGGGATGGTTTGTTAAATAGAGAACAAACGAGAGCTGAATTGCAAAATAAATACATGAAAGAAGAGTAAATAGATCAAGAAAAAGGGGAAGACTCAAAAAGTTATGGACGAATAAAGTTGATTATAGCTTCAAAAAAGAGTGGTGAGAAATTTAAAGAATAAGAGTCAGCTGATGATAAATACAACTTTTTTAGCACCAGTTGGAGGCTCCAACTGGTGCAGGATGCGGCCGCGCGGGGGATTATGAGAGCGACGGGGCGCTCCCATGTGACTCCTCTCCTCCGTGAGCTGCATTGGCTTCCAGTGGACTTCTGGGTGCGCTTCAAGGTGTTGGTGATCACCTTTAAAGTGCTCCATGGCCTAGGGCCAGGGTATTTACGGGACCGCCTTCTGCCACCAATTGCCTCCCACTGGCCAGTTCACTCCCACAGAGAGGGCCTCCTCAGGCCAGACAATGCCGGCTGGTGACCCCCAGGGGGAGAGCTTTCTCTGTGGTGGCACCCACCCTCTGGAACGATCTACCCCCAGAGATACGAGTGATCCCAGACCTCCGGACTTTTCGTCAGGCCCTGAAAACTCACCTTTTTCAGTTAGCCAGACTGGCCTGATTTTATCTTGGTTTTAAATTGATATTGATCTTAAATTGGAATATTTTAAATTAATGGGCCAAACTTTATATAATCTATTTTAAATAACTATTTTAACTTTTATGTACAACAGTTTTATTCTGGCTGTTCACCGCCCTGAGTCCGAAAGGAGAAGGGCGGTATAAAAGTTTGAAAAAAAAATAAATAATAAATAAATACAATATTGTATCAACAGATCATATAAGACAGGGCTGTCAAACTCACAGATCCAGCCCACGGGGTGCTTAGATCTGGCCCATGGGGCCGCCCTGGAAACAGTGAAGGACCGGCCCGCAGTGCCTATGCCAACAAAAACACAGCTGGGGAGGGGACATGTGTGCCTCCCTGGTCTCCGTTTTCGCTGGTAGAAGGCTAGCAAAACAAACTAAAAGCAAAATAAAACAAAAGGAGAAATGTTTCCCCTTTTGCATTTGAGCATCCAAGAAGGGACAGGAAAGGAGAAAGGGAATGAGGAAAGAAAAAGAAAAAGATGGGAAGATGGGAAAAGAGCAAGGAAGGAAAAAGAAGGAAAGAGGGGAAAGAAGAAGAAAGGAGAATGAAGAGGAAAGGAAAAAGAAGAAAAGGGAGGGAGGAATGAGGGAGGGAGGAAGGAAGGAAGGAAGGAAGGTCCTGCCTTAGCACTTGGCCACCAGCAGCCCTGCTGCCCTTTTGCCATCCCCTTGTCCCCTCCTCTTGACCTCTCCTGGTGGTGGTGTCCCATTCTACCACTGAGGATGCTTTTGTTACAAATCCGGGTCTCCTTGCATGGAGAGGGGGTGGGCCTCTCTCTGACCCACTTTGCCCTCCCGCACACACTATGACCAACCTAGCCAAGGAGAGGAAGCACAGCAGCAGCCACCTCAAGGAGGAGGTAAGCGCAGCCAGGCACCCCATTGGGGAAATGGGGCTGGGCTGGGCTGTGGGGTCCTGGTGCCCTGGGAGCTCGAGGGCTGGACTATGTGCTTGCCCTCCATTGCCTATGGCTCTGGACAGCCTGCACTGCCATCTGGGGGTCATCCGTATGGCCTGAGAGGGATCGCAAGTCTCCTCTGGAGACAAGGATTTGGCGCTGTCCCTGGTCTTGCCTTCCTCCACTAAAGACAATGGATCCCCCCCAGCCGCGCTAGGGCCACCACAGGTGCCTCCAACATGAGTGATGTTGAGCTGACCATGCCACCCTGTCCATGCCCACTGTGGCCACGCCCACCCTGACCTCCTAAGGTCAAACACAACCCTGATGTAGCCCTCAATGAAATCAAGTTTGACACCCATGATATAAGATATAAGTTGTATCTTTTTTTAAAAAATCATCCATAAAACACCATGCTTATATTAAACATCATCAAAGATGAATCTATATGTTTTCTGTCCTCTTTTCTCTATATAGTGTTTATCTTCTTTTCCATTTTTTTTACCCTATCGAATTATTAACTTCCACCTCTTTAAATTCTCTTCATTTTCTGGTTCCTTTTGTTACAGCACAGTGATCATTAACTCTTATTTGTTTCAGTAATCTATGGTTTATCACATTCCACACTTTGTTAGTCCAGTATAATGGGATGTTTGACTACCCTTATGAAATAAATATAGAACACATGTCGTTCTTCATATATAGGACCATAGTTTTAAATAAAACAAAATTGAATTTAAATTGGAATTTAAAAAGTATGTGGTGTTTTAAGTCACCATGACTCCATGTAAGTATGTCATAGGTGTATAGCAAAATAAGGGTGTTAGTTTATCTCAAATGGTTTCACTTGATCAAAGAAAATGGACATAAATGGCAGGTTGAATTACCATGTTCTACAAATTGATAATGATCCAGCATCACTTGAATGATGCCGAGATGCATGTGTTAGAAATTTATGATTCATTTTGTTTAAGTATACTGAAATATCTACAACTTTCTACTAAAAGAAAAAATATCCAAAATACTGAAAAATATCATATTTCCCCCCTTTTCATAAGGAAAAAAAATTCAATATTTGATTCACAGAAAGCAGGAGGTAAAAAGCATAGATGAAGTACTGTTTCTTTCCATTATCCAAGCATCTACAGAGAAATTGTTTTGTTACTGTAGTATATGGTAGCCATTTGGGTTCTAAGAAGACTCATTGTTCTGCAGTTCATCTGTAGACATGAAGGGGACTCTGCATATTCTGGAAGCGTAGAATCTAGCACAAGGGGGCACTGGAAGTCCATTATTGTAATAACTGTGGGTGTTATTCTGTAAAACTGCTTATAGTTTTCTATCAGGTTTTGGTGGCACCTGTCTTCAAAGCCAGTGGAGATTGAGCAGAGAAGATTGATCAATGATCCAACGGTTAAGAAGACAGGCCTAACCCAGCAGGCACTGTGGAGTGCTAGGAGCACAAAATACTTAGACATCCTGGTCATTCACCACAGCAGGAGAGCACTAGTGTAGGAAACCTCAAGTATTGTATAAATCTGGCAAACCATATCATTTTTTGAAACTTAAACAGATTTCTTACAGAATTTTATTATGCACAAGAACAGAAGCACTGTACCCAATCTTGACCCTTTTGCTACTAATCTATAGTAAACCACAAAACACTTCATTCTTTTCCTTTAAAAAGCATATCCATCAACAGGCAGTACTGTAACATTTTAAAGTGAGTGATTGTCAATGTTTGCAGCATAACTGTTCTAGGAAATTCTTTACAAACAATTATGACTGATTCTTTGTTCATGTTATCCACATTATGAAAGCTGAAACATACCATAAATGTATTCCACGGGGATTTATTTTTCAATTGCACTGGGCATCTGTACCGTACAATATTACGTTTGCACTTCCCCTCCCCTCGAGAATATTGTGATCAATTCAGAAACTGATACACTGTAAACACTGGATAGGAGGCCAAGAAAAAAGAAAGACCTAGGGGAAGCAAGGGGAAGACAATTTTCCGATAGAAAAACCTGGCAGCTTAACTCCCAAATCACCAGCTTTCTTAGGCAGGAACACACTCCGCAAAATGCCAGGTGCTCTGTCATAATCCAAGCCCCACCCTTATGAACATGTAGCGCCTATACACATTCAAAAAAGGGTTGGAAATGGAGGGCACTAACTTATGATAGTCCCCATCCTTCCTTTGGGGCCAGTTCCAGCAGTAAAGATAGTAGGGAAAGATCCAGCTTTACTCCCCTATATTGTAGGGTGCTCTGTGCTTGATGCTCTCCCTTGTCTGGTTTCATATCTGTATGAAGTTACTGGTTGAGGTCATCTGTCAGCATAGGTTTAATATTACCAGTATGTTGATACATAATTGTACATTCCTGAGCTGGGCTGTCCAAGTGATGCTATCAAGATTCTTTCCAATTGTTCTGTTAGTTCTTTGAGGCAGTTCAGACATGAAGCAAAACCAGGAGCATCAACACGATCTTTAATGTTTAATGATTACATTAAGCAGAATTTTGCAAGACTGAAAGTTTTTCTCTTGTCCTCTCTTTTTAGCCTCTGGAAAACTATGAAGAATTACTTCTGATATGCTTCCCATGCTTTTCCCCCACTTGTGGATTGAGCTACCTCTTAACCAACCATTGCCCTCCTGTCTCCCAAGGTCATTCACACATATCATCCCATGTCTGGAGATTGCTAAAGTCCAGATAGACAAGGCTTTAACTCAACCCTAGCCAGACTAAATTCCCCACCCAAGGTTTGGAGATCTTCCATCTTTGTCTCTGGATGGGATGGCCTTCCCTTAGACACAGTTGATGTGTAGTTTGAGGATATGTTCTGAACCTATGACTCTTGTTCAAGAAGGGGATAGCAGCTGTGGTCAGCTACCCTGTGGACCAATTGCACTTGTTTTTGGAAAAGGAAGCTCTGTTCATGGACAGACATGCTATGGCCACCTCCTGCTTAAATTGTTGCAATGTGCTCTACATGGGGCTGAACCTGAAGAGCATACAAAAGCTGCAGCTGGCCCAGAATGCAAAGGAAGAAGCTGTTTTGGGTTCACCTCAGTCACCTAAGTAACATCACTACTTTACAAGCTGTATTAGCTCCCAGTATGTTTCTACACTCAATTTAAAGGTGTGACTGATTATAAAGCTCTATTTGGTACAGGACCAAATTGACTGAAGTACCATTTGTCTCACTTGTGGCTGTCCCAGCGGTTCTAACAAGGTACGCATACTCTAGGTCTTTTTTATGAAACATGCTATCTTAGCAGGGCCCTGGAAACATGCCATATTTGCCATGGCACCTTTCCAATGGAACAACATCCCCCATGAGATTTGCAGAGCCCTCTACTGTTAGCCATTCAGAAAGCCTAGAAAGCATGGCTTCTACTTTGGACATTGGAACCAGTCTATTAATGGAGCCTGACTTGCATAGTATTTTGATTGGAGATTGATTGATTGATTTCTTCTTTCTTTCTTTTCTTTCTTTCTTTCTTTTTCTTTCTTCCTTCCTTTCTTTCTTTCTCTTTCTTTCTTTCTTTCTCTCTTTCTCTCCCTCCCTCCCTCCCTCCCTTCCTTCCTTCTTTTCTTTCTTCCTTTCTATCTTGGTTACATTAAAATGTTTATAATATTCTGTGTTTTTATGTTTTTTTTTACTGTGATGTGCCTAGAGTCATAAAGAATATGTATAGCTGAGATGGGCAGGTATGCATATTCTATAAATAAATGATTGCTTCTGGGGTTTTTTTTTTAAATCCATAAATGTTTGTCTAAAAAGTTGTAGCTGGTTTAAGTTAAACATGTCACCACTGTAACAAAGTACTAATGGGAGTCTCATGTAAAATCATTTGAGTATAGTTCTAGTTTCACCAGTAAATTGGTGAGGAGATATTGGATAATGTTGTGAACTTCTTTCCCTTAGGTGCATCATACATAGAATTTTATATTTCTATATAATGGTTGAGGTTTTTTTTAAAGTCACTAAAACATTTTTAAAGTCACTAAATGGTGTACTTTATTTTGCCTTATCCTTGGTGGGATACTTGTGTAGAATAGGATGATTCTCTCTCATTGATAAAATCAAAATCAAAACAAAAAACTTGGAAACAGATACTACCTAACTTTGACATGGTTCATTGCCATTTGATGTAAACAAATATTCCTTAATGTTGATGGCTACATTCTTGTCAGGATTAGACAAAACATTCTAGTGAATGTTAGCAAATTCTAGTGAAATGAAACTATTGAAAACAGGTATCAGTAACAGTGTTATGTTATTTACTTATATTGCCCTGGAATAAAGCCTAAAATCCTCATACTGCTATGGTATTTGCTTCCAAATGAACCTATACTCAACCTTGCTGGGCTGGGGACGGTCAGGCATGAAAAACAAGGTCCACACATGGAGGTTCAAATTAGCATTATTGCTAAAAGCCTAGACACAGGAAACTTCTCAACTAACGGTCAGCACCTGGTTAGAGTTAGATAAGGGTCAGTGGCACTCAAGGGGCGAGTTGAACTTAGTTCACTTGTGGCTACTTAACAATTCTAAACTGATATCTTTCTTAATGCCTTCCCCTGCCTCTGCCAGTCCTTCTCCTACATCACCCTCCCCTTCAAAACAGTCTTCCCATTCTTCCAATTATGTATGGTTCAATGAACTGGGAGAATATTTACTTATTTATCATATTTATATAGTGTGTGTGTGTGTGTGTGTGTGTGTGTGTGTTCTCTTTCAAAAAAGACTCTAGCATCTAACCAGTAGTATTTAATAAAGGTAGAGGGGGTAAACTACATTGCATATTTGCAAATGTCATGGTGTGGGAAACCAAAGGATAAAATCATGGAGGTTGCTATGATTCTAACTAAACCCAGTAATGGTTAACAAGTCATTTAGGCGTAATAATGAGAGAGAAGACATCGCAAGACCAAGTTGGAATAAATGCTTGATGAAGGAATCCAGACGGCTATTAATTAGCCTTGGTGGCCAAAGAGCCTTGGTGCACAGCGGACTAAAGTGCTGTTAAAGTAGCACTTAGCTGCCAGCTGCCTGCAATTACTGCGAGTTCAAATCTCACCAGGCTCAAGGTTGACTCAGCCTTCCATCCTTCCGAGGTAGGTAAAATAAGGACCTGGATTGTGGGGGCAATAAACTGACTTTGTATAAAAAAGAACACCGCTTGGGGGGGGGGGGGCAAAAGCCCTACTAAGCAGGTATATACAAAAGTATGAAGGCTATTTGCTTAACGCATTGTAAGCCACCCTGAGTCTCTGGAGAAGGGCGGCATATAAATTGAACCAATGAATGAATAAATAAATAAATTGGAGTAGACGATATTTTGGTCACAAATTTGCTTTGAGGAGTCTTAGTATGGAGTATTTTAAAAAAGAGAACTTCCCAGATTCAGACTTGTGTAGGTTCAGTATAATCTCTGACAGTAAAGAATAGCCAGTGAGCATGCACTCTGTAGCTTGAACTAACTAAAGGATTTTTCACATTTTCTTTAAATTTTCTTTAAATCATTAACAAAAACCTAGTCTACAATTAGCTATGTTTCTCTCCCGGGTATCTAAAAGCAACTGTGATATAAATATAAGCATGAATTTTACTTATTTAAAAATTATTTAATTCAAACAGACTTAAAAAATAAACACTCTAATCCATCATGGCTATATAGGAAATCCTTATCATTTTTAAACATCAGTAACAAAAATCAGAATCTGAAGAAGAGAAGTGTTTCTATTGACCTTTCTCTTTACAGTATTAAATATAATGAAAATATAAAATAAAGAAAATAAGCAATTGGGTTTATGGCTTTCTGCATATAATTTACTTTATAGTAGATGCAAACAGATTAAACCAACACTAGTTGTTATAAAGGTTTAGAGAAGTTAAGAATCAATAACTTTAGCTTGACCAAAATGGATTATTTTACATCTAAACCTGCATCCGAACAATTCAAAAGATCAAAAGACGTTTCTCTCCAGCTTTTAAGCTTTAAATTAGAGCCCATATGCTAATAACATTTGTAGTTCTTCATGCTACAACAAGAGATCAAACCTCTTGCCTAGGGACATCAACAATGTGCTGCAAAGTTAGAGAAGGTATTCCTCATATGTAGCATTGCATAATTGTCCGCCTATGATAAAAGTTGTTTTTTTTCCCACAGCATTAGGTGTTGGCCAATGCTACAGGCAAGAAATCAGCTTGACAGACTACTGTTCTGATCTAGTGTGACAAAACACAATTCTCTTGTGGAAAAACAATAGAAGTGTATGAACAGAGCATGAGATCTTTAATTTGTAGCCAGTTTGGGTCTTACATAGTATGGGCAGATAGCATTAAAGAAAAGATCCAAATAGTAAACTCTCCTTTTTTTTAATACAATCAACTGTCATACAAATCCTTTCTAAAGTCAAGTTGGCCAGGCCAACTGTACATATCAGTACATAATACTGATGCATTAAAGAATCTAGTACCTGTACTTCTACTCCAGATTCTACTAACTGATTTCTGAACCAACTGAGCTTTTCAATTTAGATTCTTTTGTTCCAATTTTCATACTTTTATATATGCATGGATAAATTAAATATATTCTGTTAGGTGACATTTTTCTTTCAAAAATTTACAAAAGAGTCAGCTCAGTAGTCTTATGGCCTAATTAAGACAATACAGCCACTTTGTCAGCATTTAAGTATAAAAGGGCATGAACATGTTAAAAATGATAGAAGAAAACTCTTGTTGGATTATGAGAAGAAATAATGATGGTATCATCTCCTGCAGAAAAGCATTGCCTTTATTTATGACCACAGTAAGTTACAATAGGATAACAGTCCTAATTGCAGTCCTAATTCAAAGAATCCCTGTAAATGGTTCAATTTTAATGTTCATTATTGAACAAAACTCTGTTTAAAAATGGCATTTAAAAACAAACAGACTCCAATAGTATTGTTGTGTCTTGCACAAAGTAGTTGGATTACAACAAGCAGTACACACATTTTTATGAGATTAATTCATACCTATTTGTAGCTCACACAATATTTCTTATAGGAAATATAATTTTCTGTATTATGATGCTCATTCAATGCTTGTAGGAAATATAGAGATAGTTAGGAAGGTTTCAAAATGATATGTCCCACTTCAATGAAAGCAACAGCATAATTCTTACATGGTACATAGAATAGGAGGGAATGAAATATGACACAAAGAGTTCAGGATCAAGCTCTAAGTCTGGATATATGTTTGAAATCACACTGGACTATTCTTCTAGCATGACATCAGAGGTGGGTTTCAGCAGGTTCTGACCAGTTCTGGAGAACCAGTAGCAGAAATTTTGAGTAGTTCAGAGAACCGGTAGTAAAAATTCTGACCGGTCCTGCCCCCATCTATTCTCTGCCTCCCAAGTCCCAGCTGATCGGGAAGAAATGGGGATTTTGCAGTAACCTTCCACTGCATTGGGGAGGGAATGGTGATTTTACAGTATCCTTCTCCTGGAGTGGGATGGGAATGGAGTTTTTACAGTATCCTTCCCCTGCCATGCCCATTAAGCCACACCCACCAAGCCACACCCACAGAACCAGTAGTAAAAAAATTTGAAACCCACCACTGCATGACACATCTATTCCTCAGCAGTGAGAAATTCAAAGAGCAAGTTCATTTTGCTGAGAGAACACTGCAGATATCAGGTGCTTTTGGAGATAGGTCTGTTGCAAATGTTTGGACTATAATTCAGAATGTAAAATATTTCATAGTGGTCGGGCTGCAGTATTCAAACTGAAACTCAAGATTGGCATACTTTTGCTACATCCTGAACAGACACTATGCAGAATTTACTGTATAACTGAAGGGTGTTTTCAAAGAAGTTAATAGTGTAACTCCAGCTTCACACTGTGCGTGAAAGGAAAAAGTGGCAAAAAGAAACTATTTACATGAGAGGGAAAATTATGGTGTAGATGGAATCATGCTATAATGCAAAGGAAAAGAATTTATAGCATATAATTATGTCAAAGACACATCTTTAGCATTTTGTAAAACTGGACTATAAATAATTACATTTTATAAAGAACTATATATAATTACTGTGGTATCTTACAATTTTTATTTATCCCTTCAGTAAATAAATAAAAACAACAGGTTCTTCTGAATGTGATATACTCATTTGCTATTATTTTAGACCAAAAACAGAATTATAAAACTATAAAAAAATGAATTTAATTACATCACAGGAAAAATTCTGACACTTTTCTGTGGATTTGTCTGTGACAGCTTGTTTTTAAGATGTTGTAATTAATAAGAATAAAACTGAATATTGTACCAAGCAACATTTCAACCTGTCTTCAAGAAAAAAAATCTAGCTCTTTTTTTTCTTCAAAATTATGAATGAAAATTTACATTTTCTAAAATTTCTACTAATGTTAATAGGAATTCCTAAAATAAGAAAGAACATTTTAAGTAGTGCAAAATGTCACTTATAAGCATGGTGATTTTTTTGCTTAGGTAAATAATTCATTTACCTCAGAATATTTGTTCCATTTATTGAATTTCAACTAAAGACTTTAGGGGCTAATTTATAATAGGCTTTTAAACTAATGTATATAATCTGCATTATATCTCTGTGAACTTTGTCTTGACCGTTATGGACTGACCTTTAGTTATCTAGTTACACGATGGTAATGTTACAGAGAGGGGATGATCAGATCTGAAAATTTTTATTCATTTTGGCTACATACATGAAAAATTAGGCTGCCAAATTTGGTATTATGATCTGGAACTGCTCTTCTGGCTGCAGAGTTTCAAGATACTGCTTTTGTTTCAAGCAACTAGTTTTATTCTTCAGTATGTTTCCTATTCAGTTAATTTCACTTTAGGTGAATTGGACATTTTTATGATACAATATAACATATATGGCCTGCCTACCACTGATTGTATGTCCTATTCAAGGTGAAGATTTTAGATTTCTGCAAAGCTATTTTCAGTTGAGATAATAAATAGCTAAAAACTGCAGAGGAAGAAAATTAGAAATGGATATGTAGTACAGACAGAGAGTAGTAGAGAATCAGTTTGGACTAATAGTTTAGTCACTAGGCTAGAGACTATGAGTTCAAGTCCTGACTTAGCCATGAAACCCAGCTGGATGACTTTGGGCTGGTCACTCTCTCTCAGCCCAACCCACCTCACAGGATTGTTAGTGTGAGGAAAATAAGAGGAAAAGGTGTGTTGGATAAGTTTACCTCGAGTTATCGTACTTTTCGGAGTATAAGACGCATTCCCCCCCAAAAGAGGGTGGAAATGTTGGTGCATTTTATGGCTAGAATACAGCCATTTTTGGCCTCATGAAACCCCACCCCTCATGTCCCGTTTTTGCCAAAAACAGGCCCATTTTTTTTGCAAAAATGGGTGGGTGCAGAGGGTTTGGGAGGCCTGCAGAGTGCTCCAGGGGGCTGGGGAGAGCAAAATTGCGACACGTGGGGGTTTTTTTTGGGAGGCCCTCCCATACATCACATTTTTGCCCTACCCAGTCCCCAGGAACACTCTGCAGGCCTCCCAAACCCTCTGTGCATTCCATTTTTGTAAAAAAAAAGGGTCCATTTTTTCCCCAAAAATGGGATATGCAGAGGGTTTGGGAGGCCTGCAGAGTGCTCCTGGGGGCTGGGGAGGGAAAACCTTTTTTTTTCTTGCATTCCTCTTCGAAATTATACACCTTATACTCCGGTGCGTCTTATAGTCCGAAAAATATGGTATTTATAAAAATAATGAAGGTGGGGTACAAATAAACAAATATGATGTGAGAGGGAGGGATAGATTAGGATATGTTGCAAAGTGAGGACATCTTCTCCTTTTAAATCTCTTGGGAACAATTCCCTGTCTTCCCTACTTCCATTCATATGTTCTGAGATAAGCAATGCTTCTTCAGTCTTATTCTGCTGTAAGATTTAAAAGATGGTCTAATAATTAGGTTTAGACCAGCTCTATCAAGTCTTTATTTATCTCATGCTCTTTTTCAATCCAAAACTCAATGAAATTTGAGTAGGCCTATCCATAGATCCTCGCAAGACTTAAATAAAAAATTATGGAAAAAGTCTTCAATAACTGTGTCAACAGAGGACATTGGCAATTATTTCTTCTTTCAACCTTTCAATGTTCTGTATTGTTGGTTACTTTTCAATGAATTCCTCATTATTTGTATTTAAAGAATCAAGAAATATTTGCTTCAGAATTTCAAGTGCACTTTACTACCGGTATCCAAGGTAAATCTTGAACAAATAGCTTGGCATAACTCACAATGCTTAAAATGTGGCATTTAAAAATTAGAGCTGCACATATGAATAGCAAAGCCCAAGAAATATCATGTTTCGTTTAGCTAGAAGTTAAATTAAAAACCTGTAGCTTCTTTTTTAACTTCTACTATGTTAACTTATTATGATTCTTTTTCCAGTAAGATCAAGTAGAATAGTTTTGGGGTGTCAGTTTAGATAATCAGGCATTTAAAAAATCTTGTTTCTTTCTTGGCAAGTAAATAAATATTTTAAATGTAATTGGTGCAATTATGTTTCATTAAACAACTTTATGTTGCACTTCATGTCATGTCAAATTTACTCTTAGTGCATTTCTTGAACATTTCAGTTTAATTGTACATAATATGCTCCCAAAATAATTACTGGCTCTGCTCTGTGATAGAAGAGGCAGAACTATTGTTAAAAATTGAGCCTCAGCTAGCTATTCATGCACAGTAACAATGACAATTCTGTTGTGTGTGGTATTCTTCCACCTAAACATCCCATCAACTCTCTTGCAATAATAAAGCACAGTAATGTTACTTTAATAATTTAAAACTTCAATAATTTTAACAACTCAAGTTCAGCCCCTGGTGATTACATATCCACATAGTTTTCTTGGCAGCAACAGAAAATTGATTTGTTATTGCCTCCTTCCAGAATGATTGTTTTATTTTTTTTATTTTGTTTCTTTGACTTTTCTTGGTCTTTTCTTTGCCTTTTTGAGATCAGCTATGATCAGAAAAGTGCTGCTACCACCTACTATGGACGTACAGAGCTTAATCATATTTAAATTGTTTAGCAGGTGAGGGGAGAATATGTCAGTTGAATGGAAACCACAGCAAAATGTTATTTTCTTATACATGTTCAAAAGTAATGTTGCGGAGTAGTACACAAGAAACAGATGTAACAGGTACAATGGAGAACTGGTGAAATGATTTCCATGGTGGTATTATAGCAACCAAAGGCAATTATTTATTTAAAAGGAATAGCAGCAGTAGAAAGAAAGGAGTTGTACTTTATGTTTAAAATATCATTTTTTTGCTCAAAAATTTAGATGAATAAATTTGGCATCTTAGCTTAAGTAAGTAAAGGAACAAACATAGTAATATTGCTGTTGGAATCTACTAATGCCTTCCTGGTTAAGAAGAACAGGCCCATCCTTCAAAAAAAATGTGGATCTTTCAAATTGGCATGAAGTTATAGTGATAGAAGACTTTAATTATCAAGATGTGTGTACAGCAATTCTTCCAAGTATAGTCCTTCCAGGGAATTCCTGACTTGTCTTGGTGATAACTTTTTCCCTCAGAGATAGGAAGACACGAGAAAGTCAACTGTCTTGACTTGACATTAATCAACAAGGAAGACTTAGTTGAGGAGACAGTAGTAGCAGGAACATTGGGAAAAAGTGATAATATAATGCTGGAGTTCTTGATTTTCAGGGAAATTAAAATTGAATTCTGAGGAATTTTTATTGCAATCTTAGTTTTCAAACCAATGTGCAGGTTATTGAAGCCTCCCATTATTATTATGTCTCTCCTATGTGAAAATATTGTAATATGGTCCAGGAAGGCATTATTCAGATAGTCAGTCAAATATTATTGTATTAATATCTTTTAACTTGCCTTCCTTTGTGATCTTATCTAAATATTTGTTACTGACCCTCAAAATTACTGGATCTCAATGTATGCATACGTTACCTTTGCAATTTCTCCTTTCCTTTTGTCTGAGTTGTTTCTGTTGAACGAATTGTACCAAAGACAGGTAACTATTTGAAGCAGGTCCTTGAGGAATCATACATGCATTTGTAAGAAGATGGGCCTTATAAAATGGAACTCATCCGAATTATATGAAGTAATAGGATGTGAAAAAAAGAAGTAGAAATGGCATTTTTCCTCACTACTATAAGATGACCTTATCATGATTTGCAGTTTTGCCTTCTTATCATATTGGATTACTATCAGTAATATCAGTTCAATACAGAAGTGTTGGTTGATCACTGGAATGGCACTGATATCTTATCTGCTCACTCAATATATATGATGGTATTGCCAAGGCATCACAAAGAGGTCAGAAACACCAGTGCTTCTAAAGTAGTCAATCTACAATAAAATATTTGCAATGAATGAACTTTCTTGTCCTTTTTTTCTAATATAACCAGTTTCAGCTACATTTAAAAGGCACATGATTTAAGGAAAGTACAATCCAGAAACATAAAAAGAATTAACCTTCTTCAGTACATGAATTAAGATGCAAGGATTCCAATGCTGAATAATCTAGAAAATAAAGTTACATTCTGAATAAATTGCAAGGTCATTTCTTTTAATATATCTGGTAAACAAATAGCCATTAAAGTATATTCACAAAACAATGTAGTATAACGTAACAGCATATTAACTAATTTGCAGTCTAACAGTTTGAACTGAAATATTTATACTTATCAATGGCAGTGGTGTCTGGATTGGAGAGGTTATCAAAAAAGTCAAGATGGCAACTGCATGAACAAAATTCTGCCCCCTTACATGCAAATATATTGATAATGTACCAAAAAAGTGGGATTTTGATTGTTCAGTCATGACTGCCATCTTGACTTTTTTGATGCCCCTTTCATACACATTTGAGACCAGGTCCAATTTTATAAGGAGGCACAGGACATATAAGTGCTCCTGTCAGGATTCTACCAACACTGGAATCTACCGGATTTTTTAAAAAATTTGATTTATATGCCGCCCTTCTCCGGAGACTCAGGGCGGCTTAATCATTATTGATTAATGAAAATCAATAATGGTGGTGAGGAACCTGTGGCTTATCATATATCTGGTGGTCTGTGTGAATTGAGTTAGAAAAGGACTGGCAATCTTTTGCATATGAGCCAAAGCAGGGGTGAAATGCTCCCAGTTCGGACCGGATTGCCCGATCCGGTAGCGATTGTGGCAGGTGGTTTGGAGAACTGGTAGCAAAAATCCATGCCCCCACCCCCCATGCCTACCTGAGCCACACGATCATCAGAGGCTTTTTTTTTATTTTTAAAAGCATTTTTTTACAACCTCTTCAGCCAAAGAGGCTGTAGAAAAAATTCTTTTAAAAGTAAAAAAAAAAAAGTTGGCCACACTCACTCAGTCACATTACCCACCAAGCCACGCCCACAGAACCAGTAGTAACAAATTTTACATTTCACTACTGAGCCAGAAGCCCTGCTGCTGCCATTTTCTACTCTTAAAAGATTAGCAGAGTTTGAAGGGACTTAAGAGGTCTTCTAGTCCAAACCCCTGCTCACCCAGGAAACCCTGTGCAGTTCTCCTATACAGTACGCCTCTCTAGGAGTCTCTGAAGGCTGGAGACAACAAAAAACATCACTTCCTGTCCAACCAGAAGTTGGGAAACGGGCCGTTTTGGGCCTCCGGAGGGCCTCTGAAGGGATTGGGGAAGGCTGTTTTCACCCTCCCCAGATGCATAGAGAGGATCTGGAGCCAGGTGAGAAAGAAAAACAGGCTTTCCCCACCCCCCCAGGCCCTCCAGAGGCAGGAAACAGCCTGTTTCCCTACTTCCGGTTGGCCCAGAAGGCCCGAAAATCAGTTGGCATGCCAGGCAAAATGGCTCCACTTGCCACCTGTGGCATGTGTGCCATAGGTTCGCCATCACAGCCCTATACCATTTCAGACAAGTGGTTGTCCAATCTCTTCTTTAAGATTTCCAGTGTTGAAGCATCTACAACTTCTGGAGGCAAGTTGTTCTATTGATTAATTTTTCTAATGATCAGGAAATTTCTCCTTACTTCTAGGTTGGTTCTCTCCTTGATTACTGTAGTTTCCATCCATTGTTTCTTGTCTTGCTTTCAGGTGCTTTGGAGAATAGGTTGATTCCCTTTTCTTTGTGACAGCCCCTTAAATATTGGAACACTGCTAGTCCTTCTTTTCATAAACTAGACATACCCAATTCCAGCAACCATTCTTTATATATTTTAGCTTTCAGTCCCCTAATCATCTTTGTTGCTCTTCTCTGTACTCTTTCTAGAGTCTCAACATCTTTTTTACAACATGGCGACCAAAACTGCATGCAGTACTCCAAGTGTGGTCTTACCAAGGCATTATTAGTGGTATTAATACTTCACATTATCTTGATTCTATTCCTTGTTAATGCAGCCTAGGATTATGTTGGCTTTTTAGCAGCTGCAGCACACTGCTGGCTCATATTTAAGTGGTTGTCCACTAGGACTTCAAGATCCCTGTCACAATTACTACTATTAAACCAGGTACCACCTATACATTATTTGGTTTTTCCTGCATAAATGTAGAACCTTACTGTTTTCACCATTGACCAAAGTGGATAAACCATAAATCTCAACAATCTAGCTAGCTTGTAGGAATTGTAGAAGATAATAGATCTTTGACTTTTTTATTTTGCCCTATATTATCCTTATGTTAAAGATGTTATTCTTCAATAACGAAGGTGTGGAATGCATTATGATGGACTTTTTATTAGTCACCCATCCAGCAGTTACATTCACTTCATCTTAGATTTATAAAGCACCCTATTCAGATACCATGATGTGGAACTGCCATTCAGTTTTTAAAACAAATACGTATATGTATAAAACATATACATTTTTAATGAACGAAGGAGTGAATTATAACTAATTTTATAAATGTGATTTATAAAGACTACATTTTAGATTAAAGCTAACCTGCTATCTTTAGCTGATTGTGTGTGTGTTTTTTTAAAAAATTTGATTTATATGCCGCCCTTCTCCGGAGACTCAGGGCGGCTTACAATGCGCTAAGCAATAGCCTTCATACTTTTGCATATTTATACAAAGTCAGCTTATTGCCCCCACAGACTGGGTCCTCAATTTACCTACCTTAGAAAGGATGGAAGGCTGAGTCAACCTTGAGCCTTGGTGAGATTCAAACCTGCAATAATTGCAGGCAGCTGTGTTAATAACAGGGTGCTTTAGACCACTGTACTATCCAAGGCTCAAGGATAGTGTTATTGGATCTTTCCTGTATCACTGAAGAGATTAAGTTTCTCAAATGGAACTCAGCTAAGATTGACCTTTACCCAGCCATAAGAATACATTGTTTGAAAATCTTCCACTTTATACCCAATATTTTTGTTAAGTGCCTCTATTTCAATAAGTACTGTCAATCATAATGTCTTGCACTGTTTTTAATTAGTTCAATATCTTGACCACTAAAGCTCATGAAGATATTTCTTAGCTATTGTTTCCTTGTTTACATTGTTCTATTGATTTTAAGTATACATATATACAAGCAATATATAAACCTGTATGAAAATGTATTTGTTATTTATTGTCTGTGCTACATTTTTCCCAATTCCAGAATTTAAAATAAAGTATTGTTCTCTTTTGCCTTGTCTGCAAATGGTGCAAATTTCTGTATTTAGCAAATCATTTCTGAAAGGTAATGTATCCAAGTAGCCAACAAAAAGTGAATTTGACTAGGGGATTTCATTATTTTTGTAACATTTAAAGTGGATCAGACTTATTACAGATTTTGTGAACAGGATTATGTGGCCACAAATCCAATGCTTTAGTTGTGATAAACATTCTTGACTCTTGGAGGAAATATAAACTTTGATTTCTATTTATTCTTATAAAGGCTGCCTCTTATCACACTACACTCTGTTCAGGCAGATAATGAAAGTGAATGTTTTATTACTAAATGGTAGTAGTTTACATGAAGATAGTTTTGAAAGGTCTTATTGAAAATGGAAAACTTGATAGAATTTTAAAGTGTAGTGGAGTGAATTGAAATAGTGATGATTCAAGTAAACAGAATATATGGTCCATATTAGCTTTATGTTTATTGAGTAATTTGCTCTCTCTCTTACTCCCAATTGCACCCATGCAAAATGGGAAAATGAAAATTGGAGAGGAAAATAACAGGAATAAATAAAACATGCTGTTCATCAAAAATGCTATACACAGCAATTGTTTCAAACAGCAAACATTTAAGAATGTATTACAGGAAAAGGGGATAAAAATTCTACATCTAGACCTGAGCTATGCTATTTTATCCCTGGTTTTGGAATCTTGTGCCTACCTTTCTATTCAAAATGTAGTACTGAACTCCAAATGGCAGTTATTGTTATAACAACTGGGAAAAATACTGGAAAAAAATTAAGAAGAAATTAGACAATAAGCAACCATTTTTTTAAAAAAACAGTCATAAGTTTTTAAATATGTCTCAGGTTAATTTCTGGTCTGCTTCTCTCTGAATTAACTAAACATTTTGAAATTTCTACATTTATTTTGTCTTGTTTTTGATAAGGCTCACTTTGACTAAACTCTGGTGCTGAGAAGCCTTTATTGATATCATTCATCTGCAGAGCCTCACTCCCATGTCAAGCATGATTGCTGCAACCAAGCCAGAGGATGCAATGCTTTCATCAAAATGATAAAAGCAGCATTATGCTAGTGATGCAAGCTCTGTTCCTTTTGTGCACAAATATGATGTTACTATAAAAGAGTCAGAACTTGCTTTACATTGGTGTGATGCTATTTTTGTTTATTTGGCCTTGATCCTCCTGTGGATACATCTTACCACAGCTATTAGCATGGGTCAGTTAGTATAAGAATACATGATTTTAACCAGTTAATTTAATGAAATAAATTTAATCAAATATTTTAAAAGTTGTAAGGAGAAGATATCAGTTCTGAGACAGGGCATCAGCTAGGTTTTTCTTTTTTAAAAAGAATAATGATAATCCAGAGGATATGTAAAGTTATAGAATAGGAAAAAAAGCAAACCATGTGCTTTGCTAATGATAAACATAACAAGAAATAAGATATGTGAATGTTAAATTAATTAATGACAAATAAATTCAGCAAGAAAGTAAAACCAATTTTAAGTTTGAAAACATTCCCAACATTTCCCCAATATTGTATATGCAGTAAATATTTCAAAGTATTATATAATAACACCCTCCTTTTTTTAAAAAAAAAATCAAGATTTATTTTTGTCACAATGTTGATGAAAGAGCAAAGCTGAAGCATCCTCTACCTAAATGTTAACTCAGTTAATCAGTCTCAATGAATGTGCAGTTAAGATAGTGTAATCAAATACTGAAGTCCCTAATTGCTTGTTTTCTGCCACAGGCCATGGATGGCAGTCTTTGCTCTCTGACAGCTACTTTCAAGTTATTTCCAAAGCATGTAAAATACAGTTGTATTTAAGAGTTTAGCTACTGCTCATACTTAGCACATAAATTTAATATATTAATATATTTCACCTCCTTTTACTGATGTATGGTAAAAATATATTTACTATTCGGACATGTCATTCCCAACAGGTTCAGAATAATTTTGCTGCTAGTTATTGTGTTACCTTCTTTCTAAAATATTCATAGCACTGAATTCCTACTCTAAGAACATTAGACTAACATGTACAAGTAAAAGCAAAGAACCAAGACTGCAATTACTAAGTGGAATAGACAAATAAACTCTTCCCCGATTTCTCTGCTATAATGGAAGCAGCATATTTTTTTTTAATTGTAAGGGCAAGATGAAAATCTTTGGCAATTAGGAAGTTACTGACACAGCATGCATCATGCATCATGTCACATCATGATTTATTTAACCATGGTTTACTGAATAAACCAAATTGGATTGGTTCACAAAGTATTTTAAACTCTAAACAATGACTTTAAACAATAATGGCTGAATTATCCCTAAATATATTATGCCGTCGTATGATATATAAATTTAGCCATGACATTTGTCCCTACATTACTATTGTTACTCTACAAAGTACTCAATGCTTTCATAGGAAGGGACTTCTCCATTTGGTTCCACACATCTCATGTCATGCTGACAAGTACAAAAAGGGCCAACCCTATGGAAACAACCCTGCTATTATCCCAACATATAAAATCAATTCAATTTACTGCCAATAAATTTTTATAGGTGTGATTTATCATTAAAAGAGCATGGCTGTTGCTTCTTTGTGTCTGAATATGACACTACAGTAAAGATTTGAGTACTGTTGAAAATATGCATATGTATCTTATAGAACTAGCAAGTCAGTGTTCTAGATAGATAAAACACTAGAGACAGCACTAAGGCAGGATACTTGAAACTTCATGGTCCTTTTACTTAAAAATCAAACATCTTAAAGATCCATCCAAAGAGAATGCTAACTTATTTACTGTTTTATAAATTGGCACTAATACAATTTAGTATCTAAAGATGAGAGTTAAAACTCATAGTTTGGCATTTTACAATCAGTTTTTGACAGTTTTTGATAATTAAATAGACTAAAGTTCTATTTAATTATACTTTCTTGCCCATAGCAATGTCTCTTCTTCCATTATTCTGCTCATATGCAGCAAAATTCAACCTGCAAGTGTAAGTTGGTTTGTTTTATAATTAAAAATTGCATGCTAAAATTAAGTTTATTAATAACTAAAGAATTTCTGATTTATTCATAAAACAGAGAATGCTGATAGCTTGTTGTGTTGCTCTATGTTGCTGTTGTAAATCTAACTGAAGGTTGGTAAATGACATCTGATCCAAGTATGTGCATTATAATTGTTTTCTTGGCATTTTCCCAGCCACCTGCTGTTTAGAATCTAACATTTTCTACCACTTCAAATAGGGGTGATTATTATTTCTCCTGTTTCAGTTTCTTGACCTACACATCCCACTTCAGAGTTAATTGCTTTTAGCTCAACAATCTTGTCAGATGTTGATAGTGAGGTTTGCTCCTGCCTTTACATAATATCTCTGAACTGATAATCCTGTTAAATAGCAGTTCTGTGGTCTGTATTCCATTGCAGGTCTTTTTCTTTTCTTTTATTCTTTTCTTTCTCACTCCACTGAGTCATTCTAATTTCTGGATGTTTACCAGGTCAACCTTCCCTAGCCCAGTGCCCTAACATGTTGAAGTTTAACCTGCAAAGGACATGGTGGCTGAAGATCATGGTCTTCAATCTGAATGAAAGCAGATCTTTTGGTTTTGCTGACCAAAACTGATACCTCCTAGTTTTCTCCTATTCTGTAGTGAATATCTGTAGCCTGTCTCTTTCTGTGGATTCTTCACCTACAGTGTCTGCCACCATAAGTGTATACTAGGCACTCTGAAATATTTATACTGTATATGTAAGTAGGGTTCTTTAAATCCCCTAAAAAAGCTACAAACATTGAAATATTTAAAATATCTTTCATGGTGAAAGAAAGCTATATGATAGACCTATCTTATAGAAATCTGAATTTCTAAAACCACCATTACCACCACCAAGAATAAATTTTTAAAAACATGGATTTTAGGGAGAAGAAAAGTGTTGTTTATTTGTAGCATCTCCTTTCTACTCTGGTAAATATTCAAAAATTAGTGCAACCCTGTGAAAAATATCTTGAACTTTTTCAGCTTTGCCAATAAATTTTTTTTTTTACAAAAATTGTAGCATTATCATTAGATACATTTGCACTTCGCTTTCTTTCACTTAGCACATTGTAATATCTTTCTAATTATTCTTGGCTTATACAACAGTACAAGGCACAAACAATCCTTCTTAACTCAAAGACATCCTCAGAGCTACTGTGATGCACACTCTTATTAAATTGATATAAATGCCACACTACTCTAACATTTGCTTAAGATGCATCAGCAAGTTTTAGCACCAGGATCTAGAAATGAAATGCTAGATTCATAACAACCTCCTAAGTGTGTAATCCTCTTGGTGGATATTTCTAAAAGGTCACTTAATAGAATTAATGGGTATTCGTTCTTAAAGAAATATTTCTTGAAAGCAGCAAAAAGATGGTGGGGGGGGGAGGGAGAGATAAGGCAGAGTCACAGAGTTTCTTGCTGCTGAACTCTGTGGAAGGCTCCTTCAAATAAATATTTCAAACCTTCATATGAATATTTTAAGCATGACAACTACATATAAACACACAGCCAAAGTGCTCAAATCCATTCAAGAAAGACTATTAAGTCATCAACCTGCTCCTGACAGGATCCACTGAATATGGCAACAGTGAGAAGTCAGGAGACAGTTGGAATCATTTCAAGACTGCTAATTTAACTTGTCTTAAAACCAACCAATGCTCAACGTGTCATCATCAATGTCATCTCATCGCAGTCTGAAAAGCCTTCGACCTAAAGCAAAAAGGTCCCCAAGTGCCACCCTTCTTGTCTACTGGTTGAAAATCTAATTGGCTCTGTTGACAGCCTTGGGAATTGGTAGGAAGGCTGCTCAGTTAATCTCCAAGGGCCAGCAAAGAGCTCAGTATCCATGGCTGAGTCTTGCTCCCTGGCTGTCGCCAAATGACTCTGATGGTAGTGCAAGCTCTTATGCTTCAGCTGTCGTCTGACTTCTGTTAAGTCAAATTCAATAAAGTTTGTCACTCAATAACCTGAAAGCTGCCCAACAAAACCTCTTTGATCAATAACAGCTTGCCTGCTTGCATTTGGGAAGGTGACCTATTAAAGATTAAAAATACACCTGCTGCTTGAAGTAGAGAACATCTTTCTTACCTTTAAATGAAAATTCATCCATTAAAAGCAGTTTAACTGTTACAAGTACATATAAATATTACATGCTGGAAAGGTGAAAGAAGATTATGGAGAAAGAAATATCCCACTTACAAGAAGACAGCGGGTGAAGTTTACATCAAATAAGTAGCGTTTTGATGTATGCATTATTTGAAAAATCTTCCAAAATGTAAACCTGATTTTAACTAAGTTTCTTCTCATTTTCCCCCAGAGATGACAAATACAAAAATCTAGCTGAATTTTAATGTAATTAAATGTTAATGTTTGCTGCTTGTCTTTATGTGTGAAAAGAGAAACACAAAGGAGATATACTGATATATCAGAAGGCCCTAGTATTTGCAGCTAGCCACAATGGCAGAACAATTATGAAACTGCAGTTTGTCACAGAAGAAATCCCTATTTGCATTCCCATATCTGATTCAAGTATGAAAGTCACAGCATTTTGTTGTCCATTTTGTCACTTACCCCCTCTTACTGCCACAGATACCTGTGTAGAAAGCAATTAAGTTAATTTATAAATATTTGAATAAACCTTAATATTTAGGTTTAAAAAGCCATTGTACAACTGATGCTGTGACCAAGGGTGAAGCAAATCTTAAAATAACTATACAGATTAACCCAATTATTAACATTATCTTCCTTCCTTCCCTCCCTCCTTCCCTCCCTCCCCCCCTCAGTGGTTTACAAAGTACAGTAAAAACATTCATAAACACTTTGTTATTATTATTTCATATACGTGAAATAGCATTTCACAAAAACATATGATGCAAGAAAGGTAAATTCTTTAATTTTTTTTCTAAATCACTGCTATGTTGTAGGGGAAAATAGGAGGAAGAAGGTATGTTGAACCTTATGTTTTTCTGTAAAACTAATAAAGGTGGGAAATGAATGAATGAATGAATGAATGAATGAATGAATGTTGGTTGCAAGAACAAACTTTCATCATTTCTGGGATCTCCTAACATTTAATGATACTGTAGCTTTAAGCGCCCCCCTCCCCCACTTCCCTGCAAAAACTAACAGCAGCTTGTTGTGGTTTAGTTTATGAAAAAGTAAAGCATAGCCCCCTGCTTCTCTAGGCTGCATTAAAGGAATCCAGAAACTTTGGAATAGTAGCATCACATATAGGTGGCCCTGAGAATGCCCCTTTTAGGATGGAAAAGAGAACACAAATGTTACTATAAGTACATTAACAAATAAATATCAAGTACAGTAAATATCGTATATTTGCAAGACCACTGGAATATCATTTGTAGTGTGTAATTCTCCAAATTCTAAATCCTTAAAATATGAGGAACACTGAAAAAGAAGATAAATGGAAGCTTTTTGCTCTTTTGGAACCTATCTCGTATTGACATCTGTAAGATTTTTCAGTCATCTACAGACAGACTCAACCATATCTGCAACAAAATAGGATGACATTTATCGTTGCTAATGATACAGAATTCTCTGTGCACATAGGGTCACTAAAATGAGTACTAATCCCACAACTATCTAAGGTGCAACCAGCAGAGTCCAGGTCAACAGGCAAGCAGCCAATAATTTGGCCAGCACTGAATTTCATCTGCCTGCAGCCTCTATCTACTGATTATACAATCAATACACACCTCAGATGAGAAGAGCTAACAACTGACCCGGACAGATCAATGCCAGCAAATAAGCACTTCATGACAAAAAGTTTGATAATTACTATTTTGAAGCAGTGTAAATGTTGTTTCTATTGTAACAACATTCATGATGATACTGTTATGATTGCACTGTTATTTCAGGTTTAATGTTAGGCAATCAAGCTGCAGTGGTCTAGATATCAACAAACAGCATCAAAAGAAAACATCAAATTGTCCCTATTCTTTTGACATTGTCACCAAAACATGTTTCTATGTTACTGGCCCTAAATGAATGATAATAAGTGACAATTTGGTGGAAAAATACCATTTTCACAGCTTACAAAAGTCATGAAATATAGATTGATATATGTATGACTATTCCCAGACCACAAAGACAACAAATAGCCATTTGAGCCAGAGTTTTAAAATAAATCCGGTATTGCAGAACTGAGGGATCTTCCCCAACTTCTCTTTCACACCTTCTTCAAAACTGTATTCTTAGATCTTTACTGAATATAGGCAATATAGTGCAATTTAACCAAATAACTACTTTTAACACTATACATTTGCCTTTGGGAAACTTGAATGTTATCTTACTGTCTGTTTATTAATGTTATTAGTAATAATAATATACTTGCACTAGTTCATTAGATTTATATCTCATTTTGCATTCAAGGCAGTGTCCAGCAATTCCCTCCTTCTCTTAGCTTCCATAACAACCACCATATGAGATAAATTGGGCTTTAGCTTCAGTGACTGGACCAATTTGTCCAAGTACTTTCAGCACCAGGATATCAGAAGAAAGAAACTGGGAGTACTGTCACATTTAACATTTACTTTCACCCATAAGATAACTTTGTGGCAGGTTTACTTCATATTCATCTATGAAGCACCAGGTCATAGATTTCAAATGAGACTGCTGAAGAAGTAACTAGCAAAGGCCAGTGACAGGAAAGATAGCAAGGCAAGCAGATGGTTGACTTCTTTTTCTTTCAGGCTGAATATTGGCCAAAATCCATGTCTGTTCCCAGGGAATGAAGTCAATAAATCAGCCACACTGAGCCTCCACTAATACATAGCTGAGGTAACTTACTCCTCCTTATTTATTGTCTGCTCTTTCATATTTGCTTCTGATCTTTATCACATGCTTCTGCTTAAGATTAGGTGACTGAACTTCAGAGTCTAAGATACTGTCAGTGGGTGCAGGCAAGGAGTCCTGGGGTGTGTGTGTGTGTGACTGAATCTACCTTAAGCAGAGTAGCATCATTGGCTCCACATTGCTGGAATTGTTCAGGCCAAGACTATTATCTCTGGACACCCCCACCCTCCACCCATGATTCCACTTCTTCCCCATCCTCCTTAATCAAAGAGATGCCCAGCAGGACCATAACACTCTATAAAAGCCATAGAACCATTGGTATCTGACTCAACACAGGCAACAGGATGTATTTGGGTGCATAAACACGGATGAAGCCCAGCAACAAACTAATATATTTAGACAACTGGGAGCCACCAGAAGCATGGGAAACACACTTCACAGAACTATACAGAGATGAAACAATAAATCATGGATACCCTTGCAATGCCATAAAGGATCTGATCTGCAGCACATTAGGTACTACTGTCATTAAATCATTAACACTATTATAAATAAATATGGCTACAAGCTTAAGAATTGGGGGCTAGTAATTATATTAATTTAATAAATAAAAGCCTCTTTCTTCAAAAACATAGAAGGGATGACTGAAGCAAATTATAGACATACTAACCTGCTTAACAGTGTCAGGAAGACTTTCATGATGGAATTAACATCTGACTCTGGTAATGGGGAAGAGCTTCAAGAAAAGGTTACTCAGTCTTGGCAAAGAAGAAAGCATAAAGAAAAAAAAAACCTTACCTCTAGTTTGATTTTGTTAAATAAGTGATAGTAGATGAGAAACTCTGACAGGCTTTCAAGATTTCATTTTAATGTTCTAATAACAACAAACTGTATTCTTGAAATACCAGGTATTCCTACTTTTGATCTGGTCTCCCTGGAAAGAATGCCAGCCCTGTGCCTGACAACTGCCCCGGAACCTAAGAAAGCTATCTACAAAGTGTAATAAAAAACCAAAACATGAAAAAAAAATACATTTTTTAAATTCCCAACAACATAGAATTATTAGACCTCAGTCTTACCACCTATTTCTAATCCAACAACTGCATTTACAGACAAATCACAGGAATAACAACTGGTCTTCAATCTCAGAATACATAGCAGAAATAGTTATGAAACATCCAAAAAAGTGTTCTTCAAATGCCCTGTGATCAAATTTGCCATAGAAATAGGGAAGAAAAAACATTCCCTAGGCACCCTAATCATTGATGTTGATGAAAACCCATCCACATGAGCCAAATCTTAAACTTCCAAGCTACAACCAAGATCAGCTACATAAGAACTCTCAGAAAAGCAGAACGCAATGATATCCGGAGAATATTCAATAAGATTAACTCCCTCATCCCAGTCAAAAAGTGCACTAGGAAGTAAAACAAAGAGCAAAACATGGACAACCATAATAATACTTCCATATGTAAGAACTATATCAAAACATTCCACAGATTACTCCATCCACCAGATACCACTGTGACCCACAAATCTATAAATACTTTATGAAGTTTTGTTTCTTTTTTTAAAAGAATGCTCTGTAAACTAAAAGACTACCCAAAACAGTTTTCTGTGTAAATTAAAATACTACATATCCCACCAAGAAGAAACAACTTCATATACAGAATCAAATTTTGTTTGCAGCTAGTTCTATATAGGTCATAGAGGATACCAACTAAGTAAAGAATCATGTGCAACCTAAGGGCAAAAGGAACCAAGAGCAGAAGTACCTAACAACTACTTCTACATCTCCTCCGCAGACTAGTCTTTCCCAAACAGAACTACGATGCTGCGAAGAAGGAGGTTTTGGCCATCAAAGAATCTTTTCAATTGGCATAAACTACTTGAACTAAAACCATGACCTCATGAATTTATACTTACACCTGACTCTTAATCATGGGTATAATCATTATTTTATTTTAAACATTGTTATCCCTTACTTCCTAAGTCATAAAATAACAAAAGGTGTCGGGAGATGCTTTATCACATAAACCAAAATATTCCATCCCCTACAGATTTCTACTCATACCCAATTTGTGCCCAGAAATTTTTTGTCCTCTCTGACAATTGGCCCACCATGTGAAACTCTTAGGTCCAGATGACATTTGAGTGACAAGAAAGAGAAGGAGCACACCTGAAGGGGAAGAGCTTCAGGTGGAGAAAACAGAGAAAGAAACTCCCTTCCCTGCCTGCAGTGTCTGTAAGGAGAGGAAGAACCTTCCCAACTTCATCTTAAGAAGAAATGGAAGTTCTTCCCTGAGCCCCAAGAGGAGAAAGGTAGGGCAGAGGGATTTGCAGGAGTGAGTCAGGAAGGACTTTCTTTCTCTAATCAGTGAAGAAATGGAAATGGAACAAGCTCAAGTCTTGACTATCTAAGACAGTATTTCCCAACCTTGGCAATTTTAAGATGCATGGACTTCAACTTTCAAAATTCACCAGCCAGCCAGTTGAAATCAAGATCTTCAAGCTGCCAAAGTTGAGAAACACTGATCTAAGAGATGGTGTTTCCCACAACAAACGCATATAAATGTTAAGATATTCAGGAGATGCCATGTTTGGAAAATGACCTCACAGCCAAGGAGCCAGTCTTTCTAGTGACAAAAGTGCGTTCTCAAATATAAAACATACTCTCTTGGCGCTCTGTTTGGCCTCTACCTTTTTGGCAGCCTTTTAATTGTTAATTTATTTTAGTATTGCTGTGTTAATTTTAATTTATGTATTTGCTTTTTCCCACTGGTTCTTATTTTTTTTTTAGTCATCTTGAATATTGACCAGAAAAGAAAATCAAGAAACAAATCAAATCATGTAAGTGCTGTTCTATTATAGCTAACAATTAGAATTGCAGCATTCTTTCCATATCTTTATATTTTTAGATGGATATATTCTGCTTTGTTTCATCATGTTAATGGATGGGATATGGCTCTGTAGGCAGTTTCTCATCTCATTATCTTAAAATGAGAACTTACATAGTGCTACTTCATTTTGCAATTTACATTGCTGATATTGTTGCCTTCTTTACTAAAATATGATAAGGCAATTCTGAGAATTCTGTTTGGAGGAGATAGTAGTGAACTGTAGTAGTTTTCTTTTATATTTCAACCTATATAGTCTTTTATCTAAATTTCTGATTCATAAAATACCAAAGGTTTTATATTATAAAATAGAAGAAAAATCTGCTCAGTTTGGAACTCACCACTAGCTATGCTCCTCTAAATTTAATTTTCATTACATTTTTTTCTATTCCTGCTTCTGTGTCAAGCTTATACTAAGTGGAAAAAAAATTCACACAGCCATTTAAAAAACAACAACAATCTAGCTAATCTCAAAAAAATCTGCATGGTTGGGCCTGATTAAACCCTGAATGTGAGACCAAAAGGAAATCCTAGGAAAGTTTAAAAAAAAAAGAAAAAGAAAAGAAAGATATTCCATTAGAAAATAACAGCAAACTATTTCCGTATTGTTTTCAAGAAAGCAATATGATCATTGCATGGAAATTATCAGGTACTCAGTTAAATTGAGTCACGTTTGTGAGATGAGCAGATACAAAAACAGATACATACACATACACTTTTGAGTAATTATTTCAGAGATATTACTACCTAAACAAACCAAATTACCACAGGTGGAGAAAAATCAGTGGAAGAGAGTGCAATGACCTGTCAGCTACCCTATTGACATTCCTTGTGGGAAGCTGGCAGGGAGTATCAGAAATCTTCCTCCCTCCCTTCCTGTTTTCCCCTTCCCTTCCTTTCTAGCAGGCAGGTAATTGGCTGCTGCCAGGTGGGGGAGGGTGGGAGAGAGTACACAAGTGGCTGGCAGAGCACAAGTGCACAGACTGATAGAGAGTGCACAGGTGGGAGAGACTTACCTCTCCCTCGTCCCCGCCCCCCAGGTTCTCCATTGACCTTGTCCCTGCAAGCATTCCAGGCAGGAAGGCACAAATCCAGAGCCAACAGGCAGGTAAGTGGCTGCTGCCAGGTGGGGGAGGGAGTAAGGGCAGAGAGTGTGCAGGTGGGTGAGACTTTGCTAGAAGGAAGAAGGTGAGACATTCCTCCATCAGGCTTCCAAATTGACTTGAGGGAAGCTGTTGGGATATATTGAAAATAAGAATCACATGACCACAGCTCATCACATCAGCAGTCCTGTGAATAGCAGCAACACAGGAGTGCTGAAGCAGGGAAACACCCCCCCCCCAAATTTCCCTTGAGAGTAATGGGTCCCAGCATTCTGTAAGTTATCCCATTTCAGACACTTTTGTTGACAAAGGTTTGGTCTACGATGCAACATTTTGCTGAACTGAAGGTTACAAAATAACAAACAGACATGAGTTTTATTAGTGTTATAATACAATTCACACAAATACACACAGACACAAAAATTCAAACAAGCCCTAATGTTACAACAAGCTGCTGCTGTTGCTTCAATAAGAATCCACCTTGTGGTTGAGATGGGCGACAAATAAACTTGATCAATAAAGGAAAAAAAGCAACTCTTGTCTTTCCCATTCCATAAGGGAACTGGAGTAACCAACCTTTAATGCTTTGTTGTGTTCAATACTGGGTAAAACTGTCCTCTGCTTAGCAATGTTATTCCCCAACTCGAGCTCTTTTAAGCATTTTTTTAAAAACATGCAATTCTTCTACTGTGTTCTATGTAGAGACAAGTAATGGAAATAAATGTTTTAGAAGCTTGTCGTGCCTTTTGGGGGAGATAAATACATATTGATTACACACGCACATGCTAAGCAGAAACTTATACAAATAATCAGGCAGACAATTGAGAAAAATAGCAGATAAACAGCTATTGTAAAATCATCACAGAATCTATTAATGTATTGGTGCTGATATCCTCCCCAATTCCAAATACGATGACTTTCTAGTTCAGATACCTCTAGATATGGTTTTTTATTTATTTTATTTTATTTTATTTTATTTTATTTTATTTTATTTCAACCTTGTATATACTATGTTTTGCTTTTCAATATCTGCTCATTACTGATAGTTGCTCTCCCAGCAGTGGGAATCAATTCTAATGAAACCCTCCACAGAGAAATCTGTTGCCTTGGGCCACAAAAATGTATTTTGCAAAGATATTCAGCCTCTCACGATGTAACACTTGTCACCAGTTCTTTCACAGATACAAGCTACAGCTGCAACCAGAAGTCAATAGCTACCTGTCTAAAGCTTTCCCTTCAAATCAGTGACTGGTCAAATCTATCATAGCCTGAGGAAAATCACCTGTCCATCCAGGAAGATAAAAGATACCAAACAGGTGCAAGAGCGGAGAAAGAGAGAAAAAGAATGAACACAAATGCAAGAGTTTTCCAGTGAATGATACATGGTTGAGTGCCAACTCACTGTTCCTTAAGATTTCCTTTTCAGCATTTTTCTGCTTCTCGCAGCCTCTTCTGCCTTGCGACAGATTCAGAGAATGTGATGTATATTAAAAACCTTTCTCTCTCAGATGGGTTCATTTTTATTCAGGGACAATTTTGCTGACTGACAGGTAAGCATTTGGTGCTGAAATTGGACCTGTACAAGAGCTTTGAATTTCATTTGCTCCATTACACCAGTGCATGAATTACTGGGCTTTTCACTTTGGCATCTTTCCATTATTTTCAAATAACTGACATGAACAAAATGACTCTTCTGACATTTGGTGCAACAAATTTGTTCCAAAAAGAATAAAACATTATTAAGCTGCTGTACACACTTGCATTCTACAATCTTCTGCCCTCAAAGTATAAGTGTCTAAATAGTAGCTGATATTGTCAGATATAAAACAAACAAAACTTAGCAGTGCAAAGATACCCTGGAAATTCATCTTTCTTCTAACATTGCAACCATGCAGGCATTTCAATTTGTGAAGTTCTTCAGTCTTGATATTGTATATTTTGTTACATGTTTTTGCTTACTATAGTTTTCTTTAGAATGTTAGACACAGTTGGAGTTATGGTACAGTGCCAGCTACAATATCCCTCCCTATGCACAATTTAACTTAAGTGCTCAGAGACTGTGATATTTATTTGCATCTGGTGGGCAGGGGGAAAGAGAAAATATTCTTCAGAAGTTAGCACATTTAGAACAAAATAGGATAGTTCTCTCTCATTTTTCATCACACAACTAAATAATTTATCATGCACAATTTATGATTCTATTAATTTTGTTTATCCTAATATATCTAGGACTCCTAAGCAAACACTGCTTGACCTTATACTTGGAAGGATGCCCAATTTCAAAATGCAACCATCTTTGCAATCTTTGTACTTCAATCTTTATTTAATAACTATTGTCATTGCAGTGGCTTACCTCCCTTGAAAAAGACAGAAGATATCATAGCCTCATAGTTACCTCTACTTGCTTGCTGTCTACTTCTATGAAAATCCAGTATCTCATCGTTCAGTCATGGATATCAGGTCTGCTAGATTTTTACAATTCACATTACAATTGGTTACACCTTAATTCTAACATTCACAAGATAGGTAAGGAAAGAAAAGAATTATTATAAACTGAGATGCCAAATGAATAAGATACAGTTTCAAGCTTGTAATGTAATAGTGCCATGACTGATTTACGATGTACAATATGCACAAACCTACATTATAATAACACTACACACACTTTAGTAAGGGCTTGGACGGGTGCATTATGACAAAATAATATGAACTGCAATATTAAAGACATTTAAAATGGGCTAATTTAAACTTGCATGAGGGGGACATAGTTTTTCTTCTAAGAAAAGTAACATACTGTGGCTTTATGTGAAAGCTTTTGAAGTAAAAGCTATTTATTAATCTTCAAGTAGGTACTTGAGAAAGTTGTAGAGATGTTTACTAAATTTATTGAATACTGTACACATTTGAATAAAATAACTGAAACTATCTGCATCCTTACTTACTGCATTTTCAAGTGTATAATTGCCATTCTTGGTCATCTCATATTTATAAAACTATTTCTAGAGTCTTCTAAAATGGATTGGTACACATTAACACAAATTACAATTCTTTACATATTTATAGTTTTGCTAAGAGTATTGTCTGTACTTACTGCATTAAGAAATATTTCACATTAGTGGGAGTCAGATACTAATTTTTCACAAACATTTTATATGAGTTATTTGAAAGCAGTCCAATCTGTATATCTTTTTGATATAAATCTTATTAGTTCAAAGGCAATGGAATTTCATCCCTGTTTCATCATAAATTAATTGAACAAAGAAGGCATCTACATTTTTTGTAGCAATTGTGATCATGATTATGGTGTATCTTTTCATTTCAACAGAAATGTTATTATTTAAACAGGATAATTCATCCTTCAGAATTTAATGAGATTTTTTTTTTAAAAAAAAGAATTACTAGGAGCAATTATTTCCAAAAGTATGATGATTAATCTCATATTAGGTCATTATAAAGTGAACATTTGTTTGTAAATGAGTGTCTTCCAGTAAATACTTAAGTTGTATTGGTAGGGGTGCACTTTGAGGTGGTAACTTGCTTCATGCTTCGTCATGCTGTTATGTAGCCTATTCACCCCATATACACACATATACACATAATTCCTTGTTAGCTGTTAAGACGATCTCTTTAAACTCAGGTTTCCAGGCTAGCAAGGTAATTAGGCAGGTACAAGGGGAGGACCCACTTGAAAAAAAAGACCAGATTTTTTCATTGTCAAAAGAAAAATGGCCCTGGAAGACAGGAAGCACTGTGCATAGGATCTGCTCACACCAACTAAAATGGCTAGTAGGATTTGAGCTAGTCCCAGCTCAATGATCACCTGACCACATTGACTGAATGATGAATTATGTCTAATTATGTCCACAAATAAAGACCAATACAGAAATATGTTGGGGCAAGATGAAAAACACCACGTTTATAATGTTCCTTTAGCTAAGGAAAGTATAAGGTTGGGTTAGGAATCTGATGATGGCTATGATTTCAGAATTAAATAGTATTTTCTATAAATATTTCCATATATCAGTCCTGAATAACATGCATTTAGTTTTAATGGATGAATTCAACATTTTCTATATGATGAATACTTTTTTATATTTCCATCATATGACTCACTCAATTTTACAATCTTTTTTTGCAGTGGTTATTAACTGAATGCCATGGTCACAAAGTGAATGCCACAGTTGTAAAGCAAACATTGCAGTTGTTAAGCAAACTCATCGTTCGTTATAAACTGGGTTTTTCCCATGAGAAGTAAATAATGGTTTCCATGTCAGAAATCATGACCGTGGAATGCTGCTAATGGCCGTAACTGCACAGTGGTTGCCAAGGGCCCAAAATCTAGCCACATGACTGTGGGGGGCAGCCATCGTGACTTTGGAACCAGATTATAAGTAGCTTTTTGGAGGTCTGTCATGCCTTCAAACAGTTGTTAAACAACCAGTTATAAGCAAGGATAGTATATCTAAAGCATCTTCCAGATCTACTATGTTAGCAACTCTGTGAAAGAAGAAAATGACTTGATTTATTTAAGACAAACCCATGTTGACTCCATTAATTGTAGCATGCCTATCCATGTACTCACATATTTTAAAAAATGTGTTCAAATCTATTGCCCAATAAATACATCAAATCAATCCACTTGTTATTTCAGGATTCTCCTCCTTTGTGAAAGTAAGAATGACATTTGTTCTATCTCAGTCTTTTTGGATCTCATCAGTTCTCCATGAATTCTGAAAGATTACTAGGAACAGTACTGCAATCAACTCTATTTGTTACTTCAATGTTCTAGGATGCAATCCATCCGGTTCTGAAGATATGGATTTATTTAACTTACCATATTTTTCGGAGTATAAGACATACTTCCCCCCCCTAAAAACGGATGGAAATGTTGGTGCATCTTATACACCAAATACATTTTTGGCCTCCTGAAACCCCACCCCCTGTGTCCCATTTTTGCCAAAAACATGCCCATTTTTTGCAAAAACGGGGCACGCAGAGGGTTTGGGAGGCCTACAGAGTGCTCCAGGGGCTGGGGAGGGCAAAAATGTGACACGTGGGGGTTTGGGAGGCCAAAGATGGGCCTGTTTTTGCAAAAAAAAAAAAAAGCACTAAAGATCTCAGGTTGAATTTGCTCTCTAGAGCTCCAAAGCCCATGGTGAGATGGATATCGTCCTAACAGTCTCAAATATTTTCATATGGAGAACCTAAGGGATAACCGAGAGGATTAGATAAGACATTGCAGCAGTTCTGTTCCATCCCTGACCCAGGCTTCCTAGAGGGAGTACACTCTACAAGCCTGCCATCGTGGCCAGCACATTCACTTCTATTCCTGTAGTATGACATCAGTAGCTATTATAGCTCTTCTTGCTCTCTTGAAGAAAAGCATCTCTGCTTCCAAATCTTCAGACTCTCATATTCTGTTCAGCAAGGTCCCTTGATTATTTAAAGCTGTTTTTTTTTCCTAGATAGGCCTGAAGGCTGCCTTTGAGTTTCACTGGCAGTGAGTACCTTCTGAATCTATTGTTCCTGACTATCACTATCAGGAGAAATACAATTTTATCTCAAACTACTTTAAAACTTTCAATCCAATGATCTACCAGTGTTTATCTTGTACGGCATTTTATGAAGGAAAATACTTTAGGATAAAATTCCATTATATTAATAAGTATCGATGATGCATTATCTAAGCTGTAACCAAATAGAATGTAAACCACTGTGATACCAGCGAGTGAAATGGATTTCTACTCAAAGACATTTATATAACATGCTGCACACAGAAATACATTTATTAAGCTATCTCCAAGTGTATTAACTCACAAACCATAGATTACTGTAAAACACGAAAATAGACACTTCTATGTGTGGGCACAGGGGCAGCAACATACAAGCAATATATACTAATGATTCAAGTTAAAATGCACTTGAGGAATAGAAAGTGAGCACTATGACTGTCTGTCAACAATACTACAATTGATCATCATCAGCAAAAAGACCTATTTTTCCTTTCATGCCTGTCAGTGTTAGTCTAACAGGTATTTTAATGTACTGTCTTGTGGAAAATGCATATTGGAGTCAAATCTGTTCCTTCCCGTGCTTTCCATACAAATGCAAGCTTGAGCAAGGACATCTTTCTTCTAGCACTAAATTCAAAACAAGCCATTATGGATTCTTTTAAATCACAATGTATCACTCCCCTACTCTTGAAGCTGCCATCAAGTATATATTCTTGTACCTGATTGTCAGCTGCTGGGAAAAAGCATTTCATGTCATTCCAGTGACTTCCAATGCACTATATTTCACTGACAACACTACCTTTAAAAATATTATACATTGTAATTTTGCTTAATTGATTATTTCTTCTATCCCAAAGTTTCCGATACTCTCAGAAGTATTATTTACAGAATACCTGCTAGTGTTGATTTACTCATCCGTGGACTAGTTCATGCTATACCAAAAAAAAAAAAACCCCATGTAATGAACCACTTTATACTCCAAAAAAACCTGACAAATTCATTTGGCAAATTCATACCCATAGTTAAATCTATAATTATTAATGTAATAATTGATAATATAATTATTAAACTCAGTCAGTAACACTAGCTGCTCCCTTATCACTTTCTAATAGATTTGTTCAAAATAAAATTCCATAGAAATTGGTCAGAAAAGTTGACATGATTTTTAATGGATTGCATTAAGGCATGTACAGTGTTATTCCAATTATGCTGTTCTGGAAAAATCTGCCCAAGAATCAAGGGTGACATATTTTCGTTACTTCTCAATGTTAACCCTCTCCCCCCCCCATTTGCAAGCACCCTAGACACTCACAGATGTAGATGAATACAGAGCTAACATTGAAGAAGAGGTGCAAGCATGGTTTGATAACTATCAACTTAACCCCGGGAAGGAAAAAGGGGTGAGAAAGATACTCAAAATTACTTTGTCTTGATTCTTTTTTGTATCAGAAGCAGCAAACGAAGCCCTGTCAAGCTTTTTAGAGTCTATTATCTCCTACAAAAAAAGTTTTTTCTGTTTCTTGAGTTGGGCTGGACTGATATTAGCCCTTCAAGGTTGATATCAGACCACTCCAAAAATAGATGAAGATAAATTCAATGAGTAATTGAATAATAAGTCTTTCTTTTTTCTCTCTCTTTCTATCTCTCCCTCTCTTTAAGATGACGGGGTAAAAATTGAATTTAAGGCAAAAAATCGAACTTAATCCAGAAAACCTTACCAAAAGAAGTGGGCTTTTCCATATTGTGACTATGACTCAAGACAAAATTTGAACTGCAAAGAAATAATTTTGCTTTTATAGTCTCCTCATACCCTAAAACAAAACAATACTCTTAAACAAAAAACCAAATATTTTGACTGATTGATTGAGGCCCAACCCTTATGATGATGTTATGTCTCTACCAGCCATGTTCCCTTACAGCCTTGGGGCTACATTTTTTTCAGTGACGCCTCTGAGTACAAGAAAGTCGCACACTTCTTTTTAAATTGGTGCTGCCACTGAGAAGTACCCATAGATTTTGATTAGAATAAATGAAGGAGACACAGCTTTGATAAGAGACCATTTGTCTGTTCATGTAACAAATTATTCTACCCATTACCCATGCTGCTGTTTCCAAGTACAATTCAGAATGCCAGTTTTACTTTTAAACCCAACATAAGTTTAAGGAAAATATATCTGAACAACAGAACTTAGCTTTCTTCTTCCCTCTTGCACAGCTATGGGAGTTATACATGTTTTTGAAAAAAGTAAATTCAGACCTCACAGTTAAATTGTTCTGCTCCAATTATTAAATCTTTAATTGCTGCAACCATAATGTGATCCAAGAAATTATTTAGGTTGCTTTGAGTTTCTGAAAAAAGGTAGCATATAAATCGAATTAAATAGGAAGAGAACATAGAACAAGAATATATAGGGAGAGGATTGTCATATTAGAGATAAGTTTACAACATGAATAAAAGCAATTGTTCCTTCCTCCTTCTCTATTTCTTTCACTCATTAAAAATGACTTCAATCAAGCTCTCTCCATACCTCTTTTTAACATTGAGATGCCACTTTCATAGCAAATGAGTGAAACCAAAACACAGTAAGAAAGACAGCTTCATTTCATTATAACCGCTCAAAAAAGTTATTCTCAGAAAAACATAAATAAACCATCCCCCCCCCCCCCCCGCCACACACACGAGATAAGCTTGGATATGTGAATATGGAAGAACCTTCTTGGTGGTGGTAGAATTCTTGTCTCTGCCGGGTTTTTTTTTACTTCAGTTCATGTGCCATTTCTACTGTAACAATGCTGAGAAGCAAACCACAAACCCCTACAAAGTGAAGAGTCTATAAAAAGAGTTTAAAATAGTCATGCCATAACTAAGATACTTTGCTATATTGTGCCAGTGAAGAATGGGCTTCATATATTCCCGAAGTCCCACACAGGGTCAGTTTTATGGCTATAAAACATAACAAGGAGGGAATAATTGCAAGTTCCGGGTCATTTATCTGATTCGTTTCTCTTTAGTACCCCAATCAAATGAAAATTATTTAAAAAGACATTGGTACAAAATGCTTTTTGAATTCATAGAAAGGATTGTTAATTCTGAAATGCTACACTTTCATCACTGGTGATTTAACCTTGTTTTCAATTTCAATTATTTTTGATGATTTCATATAGGTTTATGGTCATATATCTAGTAAAAAGCTACCTTGAAAAATGTAACATAAACATTAGACTAAATATATCAATGTGCGTAAGAACCACTTCTTGATCTTTATACAATAGTTTACTGTAACAAAAGCATCCTTAAACCCTAATGCAGATCATCAGCTGCATTATGAAAGCAATGAACAACAACAACAAATATTTCCTGTCTTCCTGTTTTACTTGGTAGTCAATTTTCCTCATAAAATAACATAATGTGTAAGTTTCCCAAAATGAATTTGGAGGACAATATGCAATGAGTCAATTTTCAAGAGGAGTGGATTTCAGAAATCAGTTGCAGGCTGTAGAGCTTGTCACAGCCCCAAAGTTACCAGGAAAAGAATGAAAAGTAGATATTATGCTGCTATATTACATAACCTTCTGGGTAATCAGTCAGCTCATTGTTACATCTCAACTGATGGTCAAGTCCAGCTCTGCCTACCATTTACTGAAGATGTCAGAGACTATGTAGCAAACATAGCAAAAATATGGCAGTGCAGAATTGCAATATCTGTCTAAAGCAGTATTTCTCAACTATGGCAACTTTAGGATGGATGGACTTCAATTCTCAGAATTGCTAAGCCAGCATGCTGGGGAATTCTGGGAGTCTACCCAAGTTATAGTTGTCAAAGTTGAGAAACACTGGACTGGTATTTTCTACGTACCATAGAATTATTGTTTTTCCTCCTCAAAGGTCATTGGCAAATAAAGATTTTGATTGGTAATATTATTTCCTGCACAAGCTATGTCAGATATATTTGAACATTGGACTGAGCAATTATATATACTTTCTTCCAACTATTTCAATAGAAAAGAAATACAGTTATGAAAGATTAAAGTTAGAACTATAAATTGACTGATGTTTATTTCCCCAATTCGTATTTCATGTATTTATCTGCCCAATAAAGATTTTTTTCTTTAAATAATGCAACATTTTTCATTTAAAATCTATGGAAAAGTCAATTTTCGTGTCCCTGACCACGAAGCAACGATTAGCATGCCTTTTCAGTAATAAGTTGGTGATCACAAACAGCAGAACACTTCCAACTTAACTGTATAAGATTACTTCTGAGTAGCCATTATAAAATTTGATTTCAGATATTTCATTTTTAATAGATATTTTTAGAGTCAGTTTGGTCTAGTGGTGAAGGCACAAGGCTAGAAAGCAGTAGACCACCAGTTCCTCCCACCTTAGCCATGAAAGTCAGCTGGGCAACTTTGGGTCACTCAATCTCTCTTAGCAAAACCTACCTTACAGCAAAATACTTACTAACTAACTAACTAACTAAATTTTGAAAAGTAATACTAAGACCTTGCATCATGAGTAGAAAAACTGGAAATTACTAAAAAAAAAAAAGCTATGACATAAACATGTTTTTAGAAGTATATTTTTCTCCCAATGAAGATAAATCTTTTTCTCAGTTTCCTTCACTTTTTTTCCTGCAAATTAAAGCTATAATAAAGCCCTCATTTACTGCAAAAAGAAGAGTGTCTATGTTGAATAGAAATATGTACCTAAGGAAATATGAATACTTTATTCACCTATGATAAATTATCAGGATCAGCAATAACTAGAGTAATCTTTTTTGTAAACTTTAATATATGTAGGACAAAAATGTCTGAGGGCTGAGCTATATCTACCCACAATTTCTTCAATATTTCTAGAACTTGGGAGAGTAAGTGGATTGTAATAACATTTCCAGACAAAAAGAGTAATGTCTTTTTGAAAAATAACTCTACTTTTTTCAAAATAATACAATGGGGAGGAGGAGGAACAAATAATTTTCCTTGATAAAAGAAGACTTCCATTAAATAAATTCTGAAAAGGTTAAGCATACTTGAAAAGTATGGTCATTCTGTAACAATCTCAATAGAAGGGCAGAATAATTACAGCAGCCTAGGGACAATTCTTCCTAAATTTTCTGATTACATTTTAAGTGTTCATTGTCATGGATATCATAACCTGATTAAATCATTTCATGTCTGACCCCTACTGCCTATGCTAAGTGAAAAGAGAGAACTATTAATAACTACCCATTTCTGACAGCTGCCCAGGGGCAATGCAGCCTTTTGGAGCATTAAAATGACTCCCTTACTCACTCACTGAATGCTGAATATTGATTCATATTATGAGTGTTGTCAAATACAGACTGCAGCTTTGAAAATCTGTAATGGCAGGTCATCAGCAATAGCATTAGCAAATGTCAGGTCTGGAATCGAAGGCATGCTGGATTCTTTAGGGATAAAATTTATTGATTTCATAAAACGTGAAAACAGATCAAGTTCTTGTGGTGATGGAAATGGTCATGGCAGAATGAGGCTAGCTTGATCAAAGTCTTGGAAGTGTTGACCAATGTAAATAAATATTAAAGGGTAGGAAGACAATTTATGAGGAAAGCTACTTTTCTCAGGATTTGTAAACTGTTGTTACTTGCTTAAATGTCACACATCAAAAACTGTTGTCTATGGCCATGTATCTGTCTTAAACATAAAATACTACAATATCTAATCCTTACAACAATTTTTTTTTTGCTACTCATCTAGCTAATGAAATGCCAATATAATGTAAACAAACATTAGAAAACAAAGATGGATAATTTGTTATATGTAACTCATCTAATGCTGTTTCATATGCAGGACTTCTTTGAATATTGTTTTATCTGAGTCTGGAAGAGGTCCTGCATACGAAACAACACTAGATAAGTTGTAATATGTTATTGTTCTCCAGAGCAGCAGTCATCAACTGGTGGTCCATAGACCACTGGTGGCCCGCGAGAAAATTTTGGTGGTCTGCAGAAAAATTATTTGCATTTTTTATATTGCACCAAATCAGGGATCCTCAAACTACGGCCCCTGGGTGTTCTGCCCCAGCTACGGACCCCAAAGAATGCAGCACACACAAAGTCTGTTCAAACCTTAGTTTACTGAATAAACCAGTCTTTTACAACAACGGATGTTAATTAATTGCATTAACAGCCACCAAGAATTCAAAGAATAATAACTGAAAGCTTACTATGGTTGGCAGAATGCCCAGAAGCAATTTGCAGGAAGCTGATAAGATAAGTAAGACAAGACACGAAGGTATGTGAACTAAGTTGTTCCCTGCAAATTGCTTCAGTCAGCATTCCTCCTTAAATAAGCTAAGGGAGTGGCCAATTAGCCCCAAGCCTTACTCTCGAGGAGATTTTCTCCTGAGGAGCCACTCCTGCCTTTTGGCAGCTCTGCGCATCTGTGCATTGAGAAAAGGCTCCTCCTCTTCATCCTCTTCACTTAAGGGAGCTTCTGGAGGTTCTAAAGGCATTGGCGGAATCCCCGCCTCTGGCACCACATCTTCTCCAGACTCCTCATTGTCTGACTCGAGTGCCAGCTGCACAGGCTGCCTGCACAGCACCACAGCAGCCTTCTTGCTGTCTGAATCAGCTACTAGCTGCACAGGCCGCGTATGGGCCACAACACTGGAACAGATATGTGCAATGAATGCTTGTGTTACAGCAGAGAGTCCCCCATTCAGGGTCTTTTTGTGTGGGTCAGAGGGGGGCAGAAATTCTGACTCAGGATCTGCTTCAGCCACCTGGTGCAGGGCTTTAGGTGAAGGCTGGGGGGAAGCATCGCTGGTGGCAAAGAGCCAGAGGGCCTTGTTCCAGTGGGACTGCATCATGGCCTGGAACTGGCTGCCATCTCAGCCTGCTGAGCCTCCAGGTGCTGGCACCTGCTTTGCACTCCCGCAGGTCTTCCCTCTGCTTGGAAAGCCTATGCTCATAGTCCTCAGTGAGGTGCCTCTGTTGAGCTCCTTCTCAGTCAGATCCAATTTGAACTGAGCCAGCTGTTTTGCCAAATCTTTCTCATTGTAGCTGTTTAGCTCCAACAACTGCTTCCTGTTGGGGCCCTAAGGACCCAGGCGAGCAGGCAAGGAGTGGCTGGGACGGGTGGGGCAAGTAGGGGCCAGCGAGGTGCCCTTTGATGTGAGTGACATCAAGTTGGCCACGCCCAACCAGTCGCATGCTCTTCGCATGGACAATTTTACAAAAACCTACCTTCTGCGTTACTGCTGGGGAGTAACACAGCTGAGGTGTGACAATCTGCTCTGCCACACGAATCAGCTGAGAAGATATAGGTCAGTAAAGTTCAGGGGCGAATGGGCGGGCCCACCTGATCATCGGAGTGAACCGGTTCACTCCCAGCTGATCGTCGGAGCTACCAGTTTGCCCGAATAGGTCCAAACTGGTAGAATCCCACCCTTAGGCAGAGCAATCAGTGGCTGTATTTTCTGCTGGCAGAGAAATCCACTAAATATTTTATCTAACTTCTACATGAAATGTATGAGGATAGCACCAGTTACAACCTGAGATATCTTTATCCTGCCATACAGCTGGAAAAAAGTACATTAATATGACCTTAAGGAAGAATTTTAGGACAATCTAACTAATTAACTAATTAATTAAACTAATGAATTAATTAAACTAAATTAATTAATTAATTAATTAATTAATTAGAATTTATTGGCAACCCAACTCAAGTGGATTTTGGGCGGCATAACAAAACTAGAAAAAAAACGTAAAAACAGCTAAAAACATTTAAGTAAAACAGAAAGCTCAGACTAAAATAATCTAATAGACAACAAAATCAACAAAACAAAATAGGAACCATTGAACAAATACAAACATCAACCACAGGCCTGAGACCAAAGCTAGGTTTTCAAAGTTTTCCAAAACCATAGGAGAGAGGGCAATATCCTGAGCCGCGGTGGCAAAGTGGTTAGAATGCAGTACTGCAGACTACTTTGCTGATCACCAGCTGCCTGCAGTTTGGGTCTCAGTGGCTCAAGGTTGACTCAGTCTTCTATCCATTCAAGGTTGGGAAAATGAGGACCCAGATTGTTGGGGGCAATATGCTGATTCTGTAAAACCTCCTAAAGAGTGCTGTAAAGCACTATGAAGTGGTATATAAGTCTAAGTGCTATTGCTATCCTTATTCTCTGGGGAGATACTCTTCTACAGGGAGGGGGCTGCAACACAAAAGCCATGCTTTCAAGGTCCCACAAGATGCCAATATTTAATGAAGGGACTTGGAGTGCACCTACTCTGCTAGAACGTTTTGGGCAGGCAGAAACAGCTGGAGACAAATGGACTCTCAGATATCTAGGCCCCATGCCATATAGGGCTTTATAGATAATAATCAGTATCTTGAATTCTATTAGAAACCAATTGGCAGCCAATGCAGCTTGCATAGCAGTAGTGACTAATGGGCACACAGAAAGGCATCTATTACTGCTCGTGCCACTGTATGTTGAATCAGTGGTAGCTTCTAGATGGTCTTCAAGACCAGCCAAATGTAGAGTGTATTGTAATAATCCCATTGTGTGGTGACCAGGATGGATCTGGGTGATTGTCTGAAGGGCATCATGATTGGTGAAAGGGCACAACTGGTGCACAAGATAAATGTGTGCAAAGGTCCTCCTGGCCACAGCTGTCACTCACTGTTAAGGCAGTACATGTGACTCCAGAAGAAACCCCCAAGTTGCATCCCAATCTTGATTGGAGAAATGCAGTCCCATCTAAGACTAAAATTGTTGACATCCCCAAGTCCAAACAATCAATACCACTCAGGCTGTTAGGATTGAGTCGAGGTTTGTTCTGTCCCATTTCTAAAGATGTAAAGCTAGATATCATCATACTGATAATACTGTATCCCAGACTGGTGGATGAACTTACCAGTGGTTTCATAAAGATGTTATGCAGAACCCCAGATGATATAGTAGGGTCTGTTTTCTACATGATTGAAGCTTCTCATTATCACTTGTGTATAACACATCTCAAAATATATAAAAAGGATAGTATTTGGGTGCTTCATTGGTCAGTATGTGCACGGGCAGAATATACAATGAACGTTTAACTATTCTCAAAAATATTAAAGTTTTTTTGAAACAAAGATTTGGTTTGTTTTATATTCAGAAATATATTCAGAAAATGTGAACCTATTAGAATAGAATGTGAGAGAATTCATTCTGAATTTTAGTGGCATTATTAATAAAAACAAATGGAACATTCTTCCAGAAGAAATAAGCTTCTCATTGGAGGACACAAATATAGGTTCTTCAACTTCCAAGTACATTTATTACCTGGGAATTTCCAAATACTTTAAACCAAGAGTGTCAAACTCACATTGTCACGGTGGTGTCACGTGATGTATCGGGACTTCCCCCCCTTCGCTAAACCGGCCTGGGCATGACCAGCGCATGACACATCCGGCCCATGGGCCGGGAGTTTGACAGGCCTGGTTTAAACATAGTCTCAAAAACTACTGGCTAGATTCTACTCTTTTTTATTTTTATTTGTAATTATTATTATGTCATATCAATTAAGATATGAAGTCCCTTAATTTACATAAGGAAAGTCATTAATAGTCTTCTTTGATTGGTATAATCTTGTCAGTTCAATAGGGCTAACAGTTTGGAAGATTAAAAACAATACCTAAAACCCCAACAAATCATAAAACAATTTAGTTAAAAACATTTGTGAATAATGTAATTGTCAGTTTGAGTCAATTCAGAAGATATGTACCTTTAAATTTGGAGGTAAATAGGGAGTGGGATCATATTCACTATTGATATGGTATAAAACAGATATTACAGCCTGAAATTATCTTTGTTTATTAACAAGCCCATGCAATTAACTTGCTTTTAAATCACATGTATGATACTATTTTAATATCCTCTACCTTCCCTACCCTATCATTTGAAATCACATTAAGCTGACTCTTAGCAGGCCACCTGGTGAAATTCTATGACACTGACATGAGCTATGCTAGTACTCAGGAAATACTGACAGTCCTCAATGCTAAAATCCATTTTTCTACCTGATGACAGAAGTGAGGAAAATTAATTTTTGCTATTCATAAACACCTGTCAGGTTTAATGTAAATGTTTTGAAAAAGACTTCAGTACATATAATATATAATATATGCGGCTCTGTTCTGCAATATTATATTTTTACCCATTCAGTTTCTAGAGTACTAGTATTTATATGGCTGAAATGTTTCAAATTACTTACACATTGCAATTTTCTTCTATACATATAAATAACGACACAATCTACATGAAACCTTTCAGTCGCTTGAAAAATAGCTTGATACTTAAGATAATTTCTTTAATATAAATGTTGTGCTAAACTGTTAAAGGAAAAGTTGTTGCTGAATTATAATGTTTAATGTAATAGAGGCAAAAACCCAATATTTTAATCCATTCATTAAATTCAAGTGACTAATTGTAGCTAATTCCTTTAACTAAATATTAGTTAAATTTAACTTACCTCTGGTTCTTGCCTTGTCCTTCCTCACCACATTTTCATGTGCAATTTGTGCAAACAAAACAACTGCATATTGTTACTACGAACAATTGAATAACCGATAGTTAAAGTGAAAAGGCAGAAAAATGATGGTTATTACTAAAGGGCTACATAAGTTGGCCTTCTTGAGTTTTTATTTATATTTTTCAAACTGTGATCTTTCCACTGCTACATTCCACACTACAAATTTGTCCCAAAGGTTCAAGGGCAATCTGTCATGCTGGGGTTCAGGAAAGAGGCAGAGTTAAAAAGTGATATCTATTTTTAAAAGACAGTATTCTAACTGTTGTATACAATACATATTTTCACTTTCATTTGTGTGTGTGTGTGTGTGTGTGTGTTGGTATGTGAATTCCAAAGTATTGCTTTCCCTTGTCCAATTGATTTTTTTAACTTCCTTTTTTCTTTGAATGGTCAGTCCTCATATCGTATCATTCCATTTTCAAAGAAGAATAATTCTGAGACTACAGTAAATAATCTTCATAAATTGGTTAATCAAAGATATGTCATAAGATATGCATAGTAATTACAGCAAAAAAGTTATTAGTAACTTTTTAATAAAGTAATAAAGTAATAAATAATAAAATACACCTGAAACACCACTTTATCACCATTGGCATTGACAAAATCACCACCAGTCAATTACAAAAGGCCTGGAACAGTTTACATGCTACAACGATACATTTAACACCATAAATCTCTATCCCAGGACCTTGGGAAAAATCCAAATCCAGTCTATACATCTGGATAACTGTGTGAAGAACTATAATAATTTGGAAATATTGAATTTATCAAATCTGTGATTTATCAAATTACAAAAAACCAGCCTGCTTAGAACTTCTTATGTTCTTCAACAGCACCTAATTCTTAGGACCTTGATTAGAATTTGAATTATTACATTTCCCCAGTCTCAGACTGTGAATCTAACTGTAGCTTACAAACATATATAATTTGATTAAATTTATAAGCTGCCTGACTCACAGTGACCCTAAGTGGTAAACAATGATGTTTAACAAATAACGAGCCCTGTAATTCAAGATCATGTACAACAGTCCAAATTAATTTAACATATTAATCAAAAAGAGTGCTGTGAAAATATTTATAGAGCCCTCACATCCTGGACATAAACTGTTTCAACTCCTACCCTCAAAACGACGCTATAGAGCACTGCACACCAGAATAATTAGACCCAAGAACAATTTTTCCCCGAACGCCATCATTCTGCTAAACAACTAATTCCCTCAACACTGTCAAACTATTTACTAAATCTGCACTACTATTAATCTTGTCATCGTTCCTATCACCCATCTCCTCCCACTTATGACTGTATGACTGTAACCTTGTTGCTGGTATCCTTACGATTTATATTGACTATTTCCTAGTATTTTATTTTATTTTATTTTATTTTATTAAATTTATATACCGCCCTTCTCCCCAAGGGGACTCAGGGGGGTGAACAGCCATAAATAAAAAACATATATACAAAATGTGCAGCGGTTTGAAAGTCAAGACGAAGGAGAGAGTGATCTGACCATGATTTGATTGCTTATTTGTACCCTATGACTATCATTAAGTGTTGTACCTTATGTTTCTTGACGAACGTATCTTTTCTTTTATGTACACTGAGAGGATATGCACCAAGACAAATTCCTTGTGTGTCCAATCACACTTGGCCAATAAAAATTCTATTCTATTCTATTCTATTCTATTCTATTCTATTCTATTCTATTCTATTCTATTCTACATGACAACTGTATTTTATTTATCTCATCATAAACTCTATTTACAAGTTGCAAAATATTATAGATCCAACTTTATTCTCTTCATGGTGACAAGTTCAAAGACATTTTTCCACTCACGTTAGTCACCAACATGCACACTTACTCGATACATTTAATCTGGATATGTCATACCCAGCTAAGCTCCATCCATCAAATAAATACAGTCTAATCAGACAGGTAAGGACACTTGTGTTCCAAGAAGTTTCATGTCTCATTTATTTTGGAATCTGAAGGATTATTTTGTATTATTTTATATTTTGCATTATTTTATAATGGTTCCATACAGAGCATTGAAGTATACATTATAGATAGAGGTTGGCATGAGAACCTAGGAGACGATATTATGATGCAGATGAAAATAACAAACAAGATAAAGGGGAAAAATTGTATTTTTCTTACCATAAGAAAAATAAGAAAATACTTCGAGCACAGTTCAGATTAAACAAAAGAAAGACTTTTTAATGAGGAAAAAAACCTCAATCTGGGTTGGTCACCAGGACCAGAGATTTAGTCTTCCAAGATTTTGCTAGAACCCATCTTCAGGGAACTTCTTTTTAGTAGAATGTGCTATTACACTCTGTAATAGAATAACTTCTTAGTTTGTTTCTGAGTCTAGAAGTCAAAAGATCTAGTTGTGCCAAGTTATAAGCAAACCTATCTGGTTAGTGACAACTCTGCCCAAGTCAAGATTGAAAGGATATCATTTCTGTTTAAAACTATATAGTTTTAAATTTAAGGCGAATTTAAGGATAACTTTTTTGTTAGTATAATTCTAATTGTATTATAAATCATCACCGTCAGTACAAATAATATTGGCCCGAGTAACTTTATTCTTGAACTTTATTAATGAATAAAAGCAACGATGTTGACTAAGGAGAATACTGTCTGTGACAGTGAGTCCCCAGAAAAGAATGTCAGAACAATAAAGTAGAACATTTGTTTGTACTCTTCTATGGGTATTTGGATGATAGAAATGGTGGAATTCAATTTTTTTTACTACTGGTTCTGTGGGCGTGGCTTGGTGGGTGTGGTGTGGCTTGGTGGGCATGGCAGAGGAAGGATACTGCAAAATCCCCATTCCCTCCCACTCCTAGGGGAAGGATATTGTAAAATCTCCATTCCCATCCCACTCTGGGGCCAGCCAGAGGTGGTATTTTCCGGTTCTCCGAACTACTCAAAATTTCCAGAACCTGCCAGAACCTGCTGAATAGCACCCCTGGATGATAGTCTCTGCACAACTCTAATACCTTTAATATAAGAAATAAGTGAATATTTCCCTTACTGTTGTGAGATATAAATTCTAACTTCATACTGCAAAGACAGGAAACTACAGTCTTTATCACTTCCTTTGTCTGGAAGATGAAAAATGTGCTCCTGTTCAATTATAGCTATGCTAATATCCTACATTTCTCCAATATTTGAAATAGGCAATTCTCACTTCTATCTTAAAGGAGGAAGGATTTAAAGCAGAAATCAATCTAGTGGCTCTATCAGTTCTGTATGCTTGAGAGCAGTCAAGATACAAAATATTAAGTTGTCAATTTTGAGAAGTGGAAGAAAATGGAGGGCAAAGGCAGGGAAGCAAGAGATTTTCTCAAATTCCTAGCAGCTTATAAACATGAAGACTGTAGAGCTATCTAGTATTTTATTTAAAAAATCCCCATGTTCGCTACAGGAGGAGTTTGGTAGCAACTAACAAATGTTATTAAAAGGCATAAGCTTTCATGAGCTGCAGCTCACTTCATAAGATGCACAGAGTGGCTACATTTATATAGGATTTAAAATTGAGTGAGGCAGGAGGAGTGAGGGGAAGACAGGTTGGTTATACATATTCAGGTTGCATATGAGTCAGATTACAAGTACCTTATCAATTATCAATTGCAATGTGTTTAAAAACCATTTCACTTGTTGAAATTTAAGATTGCCTGAAACCTTCTGATGTATGCGAGTTCAGCAATTTCTTGCTTGTGAAAATTGTTATTTCTCCAAGATAGTCTTTCTGAGGTCTGCAATAAAGGTCTCAAGAGACTGAAATGCTCTGATACTACTTTTTCCTTGTTTTGAGTCCTGAAGTCAATTCTGGCTCCATTAATTCTTTGCACAATAAATCTTGAAAATATAGTGAAGATCTTACAGTTATAATTGATGACACCATCTTTTAAGTATGTACAAAATCACACTTTTTAATGGAATTGTTAAAAGTTCTGTCAAATGGGTAGTGATTCTGAAGTAATGATTATACCATGCTACCTGTCTATTTCCAAATTCTCAAAAGAAGCAACAGTTCTTTTAATCCCCATTTAGTTTTAATGTTTCCTTGATTCTACTTAGAATACTGTACATATTATATAGTACAGCATATTATTATTATTACATGTGTACATTAGTATACTACAATAATTTACTTTAAGTGGAATGCCATTACAGAAAGAATCTTCTCTCAAGCACTGGAATTTCTTTATTCCAAGAAATCAACCCAGTATGTTTATATTGACTTTTCATAGCTCAACATCTATTAGGCTTATGCAGCTTTGGAAACTGTAAATATAACTTGCAAAACATTAAAGCAGTTATGCTTCTTCCTGGGAATGTGTGCCAACTGCAGGGGAAAGCTGTGATCCTGGAAAAACATGTAGACACTTTGAGGAATATGGGTGTTACATTCATGCTCCCATACAGTCCAGAGCTCCATTTGGAGATCAGATCCAAAATACTGCACTGCCCTAGAGTATACATACGCATATTTGAATAACATTAATAAAAACATATTTTACTTTTTAATCATTGTATCTTTTCAACTCTGAGCAATAGTCATTTTACTTTTTCAGGATTATTAGCTGTGACAAATTTTATCTGTTACTAAATGACACATTCTACTCTGTTCAAAATGACCACCTCTTGCTAATTATCTACGAAACACTGCCTGATATGCAAATAATTTATGGATCATTTAACTAATCTGATCTGTCTTGAAAGACTCCAAGTTGAGAGGAAAAAAAATAAATATTTTGAATGTACTGAAGTTTCTACAAGATATCTGGGGGGAAAAACAGCTTGCTTTTTTACATTCTTTATAGCTCTGTTACTCCATATAAAAACAAACAACTTACCTCTAGTTTTAAGTATTCCAATTTCATCTGTGCGCTTATTCAGATTCCTTTTCAGGACTTGCTACTTTTTAGCAAACTATGGTAACTCTCCTGGGCAATCCCCTGAATGAGATATTCTTCCAAGTTGCTCTGCACTTTCCTATTCAGAGTGCAAGCAGTTGATTGATACACAGCCTTGGAAAAGCCTCTAGGAAGTATATGGGAGTCTCCCATGCTCCAAGATTCTTCTCTGAAATATATGTGTCATTCCCTTCACCTGAAAACAGAGTATTACGGTTCTAATGTGTAAGACTGTTGACAGACAAGACCACTTAAATTATTGCCCAGTAAAGCCTTTGGGATACTTCTTCCAGATTTTACCCTTGCCATATTTTGAACAGTTGGATGGACTGGATTTAACTCTTCAATCTGAGCATACAAGTGAACTTCCAAAAGAAACATAACACAACTGATTATTGTATCATACTTATAGTAACGGATACAGAAATACCATTACATGGCATTTACTGATATCACATCAGCTTTCAATTCAATAGAAAAAGCTTAAGAAAATGGACCTTAATGGGTTTTGATGAAACTGATCACTTGGCTAGAGCGAAAGATACTAAACAAATCTATTTAATGGGCCCATTTCTGTTTGATTTTTACATTAATGCTATAGTACCGTTTCTATTTTTAATAATTATAAAATCCAACTTATATGCTGACATAATGAACCATTTACTGTTTGTAGGGTTGAGTTAAGAATATTGGTAGAGCAACCAGACAGCACTAAAAAGAAACTAGTGGGGAGGGGGGAGAACAATGATTGTCCTTCAGTTATCAGCAAAGACATTTCAGAAAGTGGCCTTGCATTTCATTTTGTGAATGGAAGTAAATTTGAACCAGGTTCATAGCAGTCCCAAATAACAAGACTGATGCTGAAGTGAAATTTTCTGAGCTGACAACAGGACTGGACGTTTCCAAAATATTGTAGAATAAGAATATTCTGTGTTTTCTAACTGGGTAGCAACTGCCCTTGAGTCAAGAAGAATGAGTATCAAAGGCATCAAGGAACTCCCACTTTAGTGTACTCATAGCTAAATTATGTCTTAAACTACACGCATCCACTCTTCAAGATTTTGTAATGTAACCCATTTTTCCTTGCAGTAAACTTGACTAATGAGAATTCTTGCTTGTGAGTTCCTGATAGGGTTTGAAAGATGCCTATGAGAAAGAACTATAGAGAAACCCCAAATTTCCTCATCAGAAGTAAAATATTTTGCAATGGTGGTATTAAGAGAGAAGAAATATGGTGGCAATATTTGATGATGGCGAAGAAATATGGCAGTGATTAGAAATAAGATCGGATGATTGTAATTGCAACAAAACCAAGCATTCTAAAGATTCAGACTTGGAGAAATCTGCAAGATCTCTACCGTGTTTCCCTGAAAATAAGACCAACCCGAAAATAACCCTATCCTCATTTTTAAGTGTGATTTTTAAGGATATTTATCAACCATAGATGCTACTGGAATTCCAAGTAAGATTGGTTTTCAGTAGCAGGCCATGTCTCCATATTTGCTCATTATAAAGCATCTAAGTGTTCATGGTCAAAACTAGTCTAGCGTAGAGAAAGATTGGCAGGCATTACAGCCAGTGGTAAAGAACAAAGGTAAAGCAACTAGCAAAAGCTATGAATTCTAGAAAAAATAGAATGTACTACACATGGAACACGTATACATTTTGCTCATTTTGTCAATTATAGTACCCATAATTCAGCAATAATAGGAAAAACTGTATTATAATTTTTTTAGACTATTCAAGAAATAATGCATTTGTCATTTTGCTTCTTAAATCTTTTTTTTTTAAATTGGGACCAATTTCTTTTTTTTTAATTTTCCAGTCAACACAATACAAAGAACAGCAATACATATATATGTCACTAAAAGTTAACATTCTTATAAGCTTCCATGGTTGTGCACTACACTTCTTGTTCATGACTGCTGACATCCATGAGTAAGCCCTAAGAGATTTATTCTGAGTGAGAGTTTTTGTATGCCTCTCTGAAACGGAATATGAAGTGACAGAAAAATAACTCAAAATTGATATAAAATGATTGGTATTTCCAAACGCACAATGTGCACTTTAATGTAACACAGTTCTTTTTACTTGGCAGTGTTAAAACATATGTAGTTTGAGCTGCATATGAAATGTTTGAAAAGCTGTTATTTTGTGCTTAACATGAAAGCAAATGACTAAATAATTTAGGAATTTTGACTATTATTACCCAAATCTTATAGGCTAAAAATGTTTAATTTTCCTTTATAATTCAAAAGTATTTAATGTTGTTTCAATCTATAGAAATACTCTTCATGGTTCAAGTTATACTACTTTTAATTGAACTTTCATATAAGAGTACATGAGAACTATTTCAATTGTTTGCTTGTTCAGTTCACCAGTTAAACTCCCTAGGTTACATTCACTCTCATTTTGCCTCAGCAATAGTAATCCAGGTAGCTAATATTAGTCCTCCTTTATCTACTTAAGCCCTACCACCACCATTGGAAACTTTTTACTGAAAGATAGTACCATGAGCAAATTGATACCAGTATTAACTGCACTTGATGGGGTAGGGAACAACAAAAATAAGGTGGTTTAATTAGTACAAATGAAAATGCTCTTCAACAACACAAAGTTACCATTAAATATACTCTCCTTTGCTTAGTTATCCAATCAATGACCTGTAGTATTTGCTTCTATGCATCTTTACAGGGTTGGATTCAAGCTAGTGTAAACATTACTTTAAAGGCACCAGATTTCAAAATTCTTTGGGGATAGGTTCAGCAACTTTGATGACTTCCTTGATTTTTGTTGATTTTTTTAAAATTTGATTTATATGCCGCCCTTCTCCAGAGACTCAGGGCGGCTTACAATGCGTTAAGCAATAGCCTTCATACTTTTGTATATTTATACAAAGTCAGCTTATTGCCCCCACAATCTGGGTCCTCATTTTACCTACCTTAGAAAGGATGGAAGGCTGAGTCAACCTTGAGCCTGGTGAGATTAGAACTTGCAGTAATTGTAGGCAGCTGAATGTTAATCACAGTGCCTTAGTCTACTGTGCCACTCAGGCCCCTTGTTGATGGAATCTTGAACTTAGGCACAGCAGAATGATTTTACCCAGAGATCTGATTGCCTGCCCGACCGCCCTCCTATCAATGCTGACACAACAAACTAGGTTTTCAGTTTCATTGAATATTCATTACATGGTGAAATCAATTTTAGGTTGTTGGATGAGGGGTTGGAAACGAGTGGGATTTATCCTCTTCCCTGAGCTTTAGATTTAAGATAGAAGTTACAGAATGCAGGATTTTTCCGGTAACAACAGAGATTACAAAGGCCATCTATTTTCTAGAGAAATAGTAAAATGTTAATTAAGAATTGTACCTAATTTGTTTCCTGTATTTGCTAGATAATGCTTTATTGGCTTTGTTAATTATTTGTCTGTACATCTTCAGTCATTAAATGAATGGATTTTTAATTGGATGGATTTTAAATTGATTGTCTGTGTAGTTTTTTATTGTTTTTTTATTGTTTTGATTTCTGTAAGCCGCCCTGAGTCCTTCGGGAGAAGGGCAGCATATAAGTATAATAAAATAAATAAATAAATAAATGTTCTGTGCAACAAGATCACTTTACATAATAGGTAGGTAGGAACACATACTTCCATCGTCAAAATTTTCCTGCATATTTTTTCTACAGGACTTTCTGTTAAAATACTGACTATAATTTTAAATGCTCTATATCTTTAACTCCCCAACACGAAATGTGTTGTATGCCTACCAATTTTAAGTAGGAATTTTTACTTTTATTTCTCTCTTTTAAAAATAAAGTTTATTTTGTCTATAAATTGTGAGAGTGACCCAACTCCCAAAAGATGGGTAGGTAAGATTGTAGAGACCTGAAGATTACTTGGTTTTCTTCTTTTTTGAGCTGAAACGCATGGACACAATATTATTTTATTATTTTATTTTATTATTTTATTTTATTTAGAAATTTTATATGGCCACCCAACTCATTCACGGTGACTCAGGTGGCTTACAAAGATAACACTCCAGTACAAAAATCAATAAACATCCATCATATCACATCATATCACAGCATATGATTTTTTAAATTTATTTGTTTGTTTGTTTGTTTATTTGTTTATAAAATTTATTGGCCACCCATCTTACCATAATAAGATAACTCTGGGCAGCTTACAGTTACATCTAAGCTAAAACATAAAAAGTTAAAAACAAATATTAAAACCAAAAACACATGGGGAGGGGAAGATAGAGTTCAGGGGGAGGTGGGATCTGTTATTACTCAATCAACCACCTCCATTGTGCTGTTCCTCCACTGAGGTCTCAAACCAACTAGTAAAGGTCTTTAGGCGTGTTGGTCTTTCAGGTTGTGGTCTCCTTTCTTTGATTTGATTCCCATTCATTAAGCATATTCAATGCCCATAGCAGCATAATACAATTCCTTGTAGTAGTTATTTTTATTTAGTTGTGTTTATGAAAGGATAGTAACAAATATATATTTGCTAGTTTCAAAGCTCTTGAATTCTTCTGAGTATACAGAATCAAGATCCAGAAGTAATGCCAGCTTCACACTGCCATTGTTGTTTTCCATCTTCACAATAATTTTAGTGGGACTGAGGAGAAAAACACAGCATCAAGAGGAAAGGGTAAAACAAATCTTCCCCACCAGCACCACCAACAACAATTACTTGTATTTTAGTGGGCTCTAAAAGCTGTAGTGGCTTCACAACATATCTCCCATTTGGGATACTATACAATAGGTGTATAATTAAGCTTCAGGCATAGACTCTTAATTTTCTTGGTAAATAAAATATACTTCGTTTCTTACATATGTAAACTTGCATTTATATGGTTTAATGATTTTTTTAAATGTGATTTATAAAAATATTTTTGTCCATGTTTCTTTCTCATTTTTCCTATTTGTCTCTTCTCTAATACTTTTTTAAGCCAACTACTGCTCTGTAAGATAAAATTTGAGTTAGAAGTTGACTGTTGGGATAGTCTCCCTAAAGTGATATTCTAGGTAAGCAGAGACTTTATAGGAAATCGTAGTTTCCAATTAGGTAAATGGGTTTGTGTTTAACCCCTCTGCTGTGTCTTTGATTGTTACAAAATGGAATTGTCATAACTTCTCAAAAATGGGGGGACCATTTTTGTCACAATTAAAAAAACCTTCAATTCATGATCTTCTGATCTCCAGTCTCTGTTTTTTCTACTTAAAAGCAGAAGCTGAAGCTTCAATCTCCTTATGGCCTCAGAGAGGAGAAGGTAGGGGTCACAAATACAAGTGAGCAGTCCTGAAGTCTGCTCACGTGTCAGGAAACCATTGTTTCCAATTTTATTTAAACTGATTCATTCAGCTTTTCACTAAACTATCAAACAAGGAAAACACTCATGGGTCACTCTCCACTATCCACTCACAATGCCTTTATTAGAAGGGAATATTTGGACATGATGAGCTCAATAATACAGCCACTCTATTTCCTTTATACTAAACTGAACACATTGCTCTTTAACCTCAGTTTGTAAATTATGTTATTCATTTGTTTTGATCATCCAAGTACTATATTATGCTCACAATGGCCAATTTTTTTCAGTACTTATATTTATCTAGAATCATTTTAAAAATATTACTCCATTTTACAAGTAAGTTCTCTAACTTATAAATGGAGCCTGCCTATCAGAATAATAGAGGCACAGTTCTGGAACAGAATCCTCCATACCCCAAGATTCATAATGGTTTCCACCCTCCAATTGTTCTACAGATCTTTGAAAAACTGGCTTTGATCCCAAGCCATAGATGCTTTGGGATCTCAATAATTGGCATTAATTAATTGATAGAACTCAAGGGTGCCAACTCTGCCAACAATCCATAAAAACAAATAAAACAATATAATCCAGTCAGATAATTAATACATTCATCCTGAAACATGTAATTCCAAGCACACAAAATTGAAGAAGTTAACACAAGCAGAAAGTCACTCAAAGAATAAAGGCATGGTCAGAATGTGAGATTACTAAATCCCAAATGCAAGAGCACTGAAGGTGGTGACCCCTAGAGAGCTGTATGCAACAAAATTTCATTTTAATGTATGACGATTAGTGTGCATTCAAATTGACAATAAAGTTATTTAAGTTCTTCTAAAAAGCCAGATCTTCAACTGGCTTCAACTGGAGCCATCAGGCAGATAATGATGGCTGTTAAAGGAGCAGTATTCTAAAACTGGGATGGCACAACAGATGGTAACTTCCATATAATGCTTGTGTTAATAACAGTGCCTAAAGATTAGATTTCTCCAGATAGGTGAATTATTCTTAAAAGAATAGAAAAAGTATTCTAAGCCAAAGGAGAAGAAGAGAGAATTCAATGAGAGCTAGAATATCTGTGTAGTTCCAGAAAGCCCTATATAGAATGGTTTAAACCAGATAATCTTTTCAAGAACAAATCATACTTTTATTCAGTGAATCTGAGTTCAACTCCAAATAATATGTTTGGGAACTTAATATTACTTATGCCCATCAGTGTTTCAAGGACTTAGCAAAGGTCTTCCTAGCGATGGTTACTCCATTGACAGTTTGCCATAGAATTAACATTTGTGCAGCATTTTTTTTCCAGTTATTACTGATGACTAATAAGCTGAATCTCTGTTTATTAATTGTAGGTCAAAACATCATGACAGATAAAAATAACGGGGAATAAGAGATGCTGAAAATGACACAGCATGTTTGATATGATTGCTCTAAGATGAAATCATTTTTATAAAATTGTTACATTTCATTTTTTAAATTATTTGTTTAAAAAACAAGACGTTAGCTAAAACAATTACAAGAGCAAGCTTACATAAAACTACAATTGTTTTGTAGTTTAGAATAGAATAGAATAATTGTGGATTATATTGAGGTACAGAATTAGCAATATAAACATTAATTTTATATAATTTTGAATGAATAAGATTCGTGCAATCAGCCTATTTTATAATTAGGTATAATAGAATTTGTCAAATGATATATATATTTCACAAAAGGTGAGCAGCTCTGTCAAATGCTGCACAGAACCAATGATGGACAAAAGAAAGCATTCTTTCTTTTTAACACGAAACACAATTAACAATGCATTATTGAATATTTTTACTCAGTAAATCTTTTGCTTTTTGTATTCCCAGAATTTTCATTCAGTATCTACATTCCCCTGATTATTAAGAGGACACTCATTATTCAGTGGCAATGCTACTATCTTGACATCAAAATCTAAAAAGAAAACAAAATGTTATGAAAACCAGTTGTATCCATGAATCAAAGTAATATTGGTCTTATGGGAAGGCTAGTTTTTCTTTGGCAAATATAAATTATTGCCACAATTCCCATGGCAGCCCTTGTAAATTCATGGGAAGACAGGACAGGACCTTTTGGATGACAATAACTATGGCATTCTTTTCCTGTGAAAATTACAATAACTGTTTCTTTGCTTGATTTCAATACTGGTTATTAATGCCTTTTTATTTTGCATAGCTTTTGAAAGTATTCAAATATATTATTTATATTTCTTTTTCTTAAAAAAAGAAAAAAAATTGGCACCTGGCACTTGGCAGTTCATATTCAAACTTCTTCAATAAGAATTAGCAGCCATTATTTAATTTTCTTAGTGGTAATATCATGGCATCATGGATCTTATCTCCAAGAATATTTAAATGAATGAATGTTTCAACCATAAATTACAGTTAAAATTTGTAGATTATATATCTTAAAGGACCCTGGAGTCTGGGCGATGAGAAGAACTGAAGGGGAAAGAGACTTTAAGAGAGTTTAATTGAAATGCACAGGCAACTCTTATTCCTATATGAAAAAGTTCTATATCTGACTGTAACTGGATCTGATTATTGTCTGACTGAATTTGGGGTAGTTTAGATGAATCAGTTGTATCAATATGTCTTCCATTTGCTCATTCATCACTTGCATAAAACTTGTTGAGGATGGTATCACATAAGCATTTTGTTAATAGAAATGTCTGCAAATAATGTATATCAAGAATTATTCAAGAATATGCATTGAGACAATACAGGTAAAAAGATATCTGTATGTTGCCATGGGCACCAATGTTTTCTCTGACTTTGCCCTTACTGACCACCAGCCACTCTCTTTTCTCATTTTTTTCAACTAAAAACATAAAACAGGCAGCTGCAGAACACCAAACTGCAACATATTTATTTATATTTATTACAGGAATTGCCTTTGGATTTCATAAATATCCCATTCACGTGGCAGAGAACATCTTGGGGACAATTTCAGCTTCTGAGATATGAAAATGTTATGACTTATCCTACTACTGTGGCAGTCATTTGTGAATAAGCTAGTCTCCCATAGCAACCATTTTGTGAGTATAACCATGAACATTCTGTATAGGTACCTAACCAAAATTAAGTTTACCAGAACTGGGCCGCATGGATACAGAAAACTTTACCTCTTTGCAGTATCCTGCAGTGATCACATTTTTTTTCAGTATCAGATCCAGTACCCTAGCTAAAGATTCCTCTGTGTTTTTAAACTTCCAAGTGTCCTTTGAAACTTTACTATAAATACTGTATGCAAACCTAACTTACAGTGGTTTAGAGTTTCAAAAGGGAAAATTTTTCTGCTATACTACACCAGCACACTTGTAATTTGTAGTGAGACTGTTATGGCTTATTTTTGCCTTAATTTGGTATCTGTGGTTTTGCTTATATGCCTAGAAACTTGCAAATGTCACCATATACCATCTTCCAGCCTTACCAGTTATTACTCTGAAATTTATTGTTCAATTTGATTCAGAATCTTGTTCAGGATGTAACAGCCATTGGCCTGATTTCTTATTTGCTCCTTGTAGGTATCCTTGGCTTACAGATGTAATGGAACCTGCTCTTCATAGTCATTCTGGACAATTGTAAATCAAGCCACCCACATGACTGACCTGATTTTATGACCTTTATTAAGTAAACGCTGCAGTTATTAAGCAAACCAATGTTTTACTATGAGCTGATTTTATACTGCTGAAAATCCGAAGTAAATGCTACTTTTCGGCAAAGCCATCTTAAAACATGCCACATGACCTTGGGATGCTACAAGCAAGCAGTCTGGTTGCTGAGCACCCAACATGACTATGGTTGGTAGGTGAGGTGGTGGCCATGGAACTTCAGAATTGGGTTGTAAGAACCTCCTGGAAGGTACATTGTAACTTTAAACAGTCACTAAGCAGCCGTTCATAACAGGGGCGAAATGTAAAATTTGTTACTACCGGTTCTGTGGGAGTGGCTTGGTGGTGGGGGTAATGTGACTGGGTGGGCGTGGCCGACTTTTTTTTTTTTTAATTTTTCAAAGCATTTTTTCTAATGCTTTGAAAAGCCTCTGCTGATCAGGCAAGTCAGCTGGGATCGTCAGAGAGGCTTTTTAAAAAATACCTTGCTTGATCGGCAGAGAGGTATTTTTTAAAAAGGCGCTCTGATGATCCCAGCTGACTTGCCTGATCGGCAAAGAGGTATTTTTTTAAAAATACCTCTCTGCCGATCAGGCAAGTCAGCTGGGATTGTCAGAGAGGCTTTTTAAAAAATACCTCTCTGCTGATCAGGCAACTCAGCTGAGATCGTCAGAGGCTTTTCAAAGCATTTTTTTTAACAGCTCTTCGGCCAAGAGGTTGCAGAAAAAAATGCTTTGAAAAGCCTCTGATGATCCCAGCTGAGCTGCACGACCATCAGAGGCTTTTTTTTTACTTTTAAAAGCATTTTTTCATTGGAAGAGGTTGTAGAAAAAATGCTTTTAAAAGTAAAAAACAAAGCCTCTGATGATCGTGCGGCTCAGCTGGGCATGGATGGGGGCACAGGGATTTTTGCTATCGGTTCTCTGAACCACCAGCTGCCATCGCTACGGGTTCGGGCGATCAAGTCCGAATCGGGAGCATTTCACCCCTGGTTCATAACCTGAGGACTACCTGTAATACTTTTTGCACAGCACTTTATTGTATTAATTTCTTTCCAGCAATTTCTTGGGTATATAGATGAACCACTATTTGCAAAGAATGGCTGTTTTTGCAAATCTTAGAAGTATGCTAATTAATAACATACACACACACATGTGGGTGTGGGTGTGTATACAATTTCTATTAGTTAAGCAAAGCAATTATTTTCCATAAATGTAATAAATGAAGTTTTGAGTCTCCTTTGCAAGAAAATATGGTGTTTTTCAAGCAAGTTGATATGAAAGAAGAGAACACTGATCAGCATTTCATATAAAACAGGCAGGAGCTCCAGATCCAAGCTAAGTTTTCAAAATGCAGTCGGAGCGTGCTCTATAAATGACAACTGAAAGTCTTGACTAAAATTTGTTCAATATTTTGCCACACAGGTAGCTGTATTCAGAACTAACTATAGACTATTATATAAATTTAAACTAGCATGTCATAGGGTCTTTTCTCTTATATTACTTAGAGACAGGCACTTCATAATGTGACACCATAAAATTATTGTTCCTTTGAAACATGGTTGAGGACAAGATTGAAAGTATAAATAGAGCTTAAAAGAAAGATAAGCTACTTAAATCTTAAAAGGAAAACTAGAAAACCTAATGTTATTTCTCAGGTATCATATTTCAAAGAAGAACACTTTATGGAATAAAGATCCCATTACTTAACTCATGACAGTTTTATTCTCATACCCACAAATCATTTCATTGTTACGTTCTTAAATTGTAGGAACTGCTGCCACCTATAGGATTTGAACAATACTGGCTATCATTTTACTCAGCAGTTCCCTCTATTGGGGACACAAGTATGCTGAATGTGCAGGCACTTTTCTTAACAGCAGGTGTCCCCACATTTCCTGCCAATTTTCGTCAAATACATTAGTTTAAAAGCTTTTCCATGTCTTGTAAAACAAGTTTCAACTTCAACTTCAAAGATAAATAGGAAGGTTGGTCTAGGAAAAAAACATAGCAGGCCTTGAACTCTGCTAATCCAGTTCAATAAATGCAATGTTGCAGAACAGTGAAGATTTCCCCATTTGCTAGTAGTGTTTCATCTCTTAACTTTGCTATTTGGAAAATTTTATGACTAGAAATTATTTTCTTTCAAGAAGACCTAATTGAAAGGAAAACACAAACTATTAAGGTAAAAAGTAATATAGAGTACTGTAATAGTTTTGATTTCATTTAAACTCAATGAAATATTACATACTTTCATTTTAAATACTTCCAAATGATGGCAGATGCTGACTGAAATTCTTAACACAAAGCACTTGGAAGTAAAATTCCCGACATCTTTGAATAAAAAAAGACAATAGCTACAGTATGTTTATGGCTAACCTGAAATCCATTATATTTCAGGATATAATGAATTTTTGCATGAAACAGAAAAAAATAAACTTATGATTTATGGTTTTGATTATTAGATAGATTATAAAAAGAAGACTGTTGTAACCAGAGAAAGAGGTTAATTTATAATTGTATTCTATTTTTCCTCTTTTTTTTCTTTTCTTGCAATTTTAACTTGCTCTTTGATTTCTTTTCTTTCTCTTACATTAGTTTATATTGGTTTTTAATCTTCCTATTTTTTTTTTAAATTTGAATTATATGCTGCCCTTCTCCGGAGACTCAGGGCAGCTTACAATGCGTTAAGCAATAGCCTTCATATTTTTGTATATTTATACAAAGTCAGCTTATTGCCCCCACAATCTGGGTCCTCATTTTACCTACCTTAGAAAGGATGGAAGGCTGAGTCAACCTTGAGCCTGGTGAGATTAGAACTTGCAGTAATTGCAGGCAGCTGAATGTTAATCACACTGCTTTAGTCTGCTGCGCCACCAGGCTCTTAAAAAGACTTTAATAAAAACCACACACACACACACACACACACACAGGTAACCTGTTTCCCCTAAAATAAGACATCCCCTGATAATAAGCCCAATCAGGCTTTTGAGTGCATGGGCTAAAATAACCCCCCCAAAAATAAGCCCTCCCCGAAAATAAGCCCTCCCCGAAAATATTTAAATGCATGCGCAGCCAGTCCCTGCCATTTCCTCTGGTTAGGGTTAGGGAGACAGAGCTGGAAATCAGGTAAGACGGCAAGAGGAGCCCCGTTTTGCTCCATGTGCCCCAAAATAATAAGACATCCCCAAAAATAAGGCCAAGCACTTATTTAGGGTTCAAAAATATATAAGACAAGGTTTTATTTTGGGGAAACACGGTAGTCCTCAACTTGCAGCCACAATTGAGCCCAACATTTCTGTTGCTAAGACATTGTTAAATGAGTTTTGTCCCATTTTATGACTTTTATTGCCACAATTGTGTGGATCACTGCAGTTAAGTTAGTAATACAGGTATAAAGTGAATCTAACTTCCCCATAGACTTTGCCTGTCAGAGGTTTGCAAAAGGGGATCACATGTCTCAGGAACACTGCAACCATCATAAATACATATAGTTGCCAATGTCTGAATTTTGATCACATGACCACAGGGATGCTGCAATGGTCATAAGTATGAAAAACAGTCATAAGTCACTTTTTTCAGTGCTGTTGTAATATCAAACAGTCATTAAACAAATGGTTGTAAGTCAAGCATTACCTGTATGTGTATGTGTGTGTATGTAAATGTGTGTGTGCAAGTTTTGGTGTATTCTGGTCTTTCCCCGTGTAAGATTGAGAGCAACTTGGCGACGTTTCGACGAGGTCCCATTCGTCATCTTCAGACTGGTGTCTTTGGCTTCGTGCTTGTGCGAGGAAAGCACGAAGCCGAAGACATCAGCCTGAAGATGACGAGTGTGACCTCGTCGAAACGTCACCAAGATACTCTCAATCTTACACGGGAAAAGACCCGAATACACCAAAACGTGCATACCTCTACCCATGAAAATCTATGAAAACAAATGTGTGTGTGTATATATCAGTGGTGGGTTGCCCCTCATTTGCACTGGTTCTATAGAACCAGTAGTAAAACTGGCGGGAGGCCCCACCCACTGACCCTGATGTCAAAGTTGCGGACGACATACCCTAAAGACATCAAATATCTCACAATCCACATACTAACAGCTGCAAGAATAATATATGCAAAAAATTGGAAGCAAGAAAGAACCCCAAATGAAACAGATTTAATAGAAAAAATTCTAGAATGCACTGAAATGGACAGGTTAACTAAAGAAATACAAGAAAGAGAAGAATCAGACTACTATAAAATATGGAATAAATGGTAAATTGGTTAAAAATTAGAAACAAACAAAAAACTTAGAGGGCAAATATTACCGGTATAGAAAATGTTATTAGATTAATGAGAGGTGAAGAAATATATATCAAGTAGAATGTCACTTTGAAATAATGCTTAAGAAGGAAACATAATCTCTTTTTCTTTATATGTTGTATAAATGTTTGTTGTGTGTATGTTATGTTATGTTTTTTTTTAATATTTATACTCTAATAAAACTTATTTTAAAAAAAAAACAAAGTTGTGGACGATATCAGGCTGGAATAGCCAACAATCCAAAAGATAGTGTCAAAATACAGAAGGGACTTGACAGACTTGAACACTGGGCCCTATCTAACAAAATGAAATTCAATGGTGAGAAAACTTGCACATTTAGGCAAGTAAAACCAAATACAAATAGTCCTCGTGTTATGAACACAACTGAGCCCAAAATTTCTGTTGTTAAGTTAGACATTTGTTAAGTGAATTTGGCTCTGTTTTATGACTTTTGTTGCCACCGTTGTTAAGTGAATCACTGCACTTGATAAGTTAGAAACCTGGTTGTTAAGTGAATCTGGCTTCCCATTGACTTTGCTTGTCAGAAGGTTGCAAAAGTTAATCGCATGACCCTAGGACACTGCAATGGTCATAAATATGAGCCAGTTGCCAAGCATCTGAATTGTGATCACATGATCATGGGGATGTCACAAAGGTTGTGACTATGAAAAATGGTCATAAGTCACATTTTTCAGTGCCATTTAACTTTGAACGGTCACTAAATAAACTGTTGTAAATCGAGGACTCCCTATACAGGTAGGTACAGGGTATAGAATAGGTGGGAACTGGCTCAATAGTAGCAACTGCAAGAGGAATTTTGGAGTCTTGGTGGACAATTACTTAAATATGAGCCAGCAGTGTGCTGCAGCTGCAAAAAATCCAACACAGTCCTAGACTGCATTAATAGAGGGATAGAATCAAGATCACATGAATTGTTAGTACCACTTTATAATGCCTTAGTAAGAGTTGGAATATTGCATCCAATTTTGGTTCCCATTATATAAAAGAGACGTTGAGTCTCTAGAACAGGGGTCCTCAAACTTTTTAAATAGGGGGCCAATTCACAGACCCTCAGACTGTTGGGGGGCTGGACCAGCTGGGTGGGCTGGCTACGTGGTCATGTGACTGGGTGGGCATGGCCAATTTAACAATCCAAACAATACACACAAATTAAATTGTAATTTGTTTTGCTCCTCAGGGTGGAAAAAAGTTAACCAAGGGATATGACTGCCTTGAGGTGTGTATGAGGGACTTGTGTGTGTGTGTGTGTGTGTGTGTGTGTGTGTGTGTGTCCCCTCTCTCTCTGGAGGCTGGAGAGGCAAAAAACAGCCCAATTTTTGACCTCCAGAGCCTCCACACATCCCATTTTTGACCTCCTCAGCCTCCAGAAGGTGGGTGTGGGCCGGTGGATAGGCGGGATGATGTGGGCAGGGCAGTCTCGTGGTACCGCACAGGCCATATTAATGGCTTCAGCAGGCTGTATCCGGCCCGTGGGCCGTAGTTTGAGGACCCCTGCTCTAGAAAGAGTGCAGAGAACAGCAACAAAAGTGAGACTGAAGGCTAAAAAATATGAAGAACAGTTGCAGGAATTTGGTTATGTCTAATATAATGAAAAGAAAAACTAGGGGTGACGTGATTGCAGTGTTCTGGTAACTCAGGGGTTGCCACAAAGAAGGGGGGGGTCAATCTAATCTCCAAAGCACCTGAAGACAGGACAAGAAGCAATGGATGGAAACTAATCAAGGACTAGAACTAAGGACAAGTTTTCTGACAATTAGAACAAGTAATCAGTGGAACAATTTGCCTCCAGACATGTGGGTGCTCCAACATTGGACATTTTTAAGAAGAGATTGGATAAACATTTATCTGATATGGTATAAGGTTTCTTCCAACTCTGTTATTCTGTATTCTGTTAATATTTCTTAGTGAAGGAAATAAAGAAGCAAAAGAGCTTACTTTGATAAACTCTTCAGTGGCATACTTCATGGCTCCTATCCCTACTGCATTTTATTATGATACTACTGATTGAATTTACCTGCATACTGCCTTTTTTCTACAAAAGACAGTCTCTTTATCGAGGTAAATATTGCAAAGAAAGGATGCTAAAACAAAGAACAGATTTCCAGGGCTTTAATATACTGATAAGCCAAGGTAAAGTACTTTTCTAACCTTAAAGAATTCCATAACAGAAGCCCGTTTAGCTAAAGTCAAGTAGCACTCCTACTATCAAACTAAATAAAATTATGCTATGAACCAGAAGACTTGAATTCAATAGTCGCATACATCAGATTCCATGTTTCAATTCTCTAAAGTAATTATAGCAAAGCAGCATATTAAGAACAAAATATAGAAACAAAGAGCAAATAAAATAAAGCAGTACTAAAATCTCTAGTTAGACAAGTCAGATAAACATCTTTACTGTTATTTTGATTTTTTAAAAAAGCTCTTCATTTTTACAAACAAAAAGTGAAAGATCCAATACCCTATTAAAAAAAGCTTTCCCTCAATAAGAACATCTCTATTACAGAGAGGGAAATCTCTGTTTCCCTCTCCATCACAAAGGCTCAGAACAATTTAATAGGGTTAGATCCAGAGGCAATCTTCATTAGAATGGTACCATTAGTATCAGTGGGATATTAGTCATGATTTCAATGGATCAAATTTAATTATGATCACTCTCATTTCATTTTACCCATGAATACTTTGCGACTCTAAGCAAATACCAGTGACTATAAAAGAAATAATTTGGCAGTTTGACTTGGATCCCTCACATCCAAGCTGAAAACGTCTCTGGCAGTCAGGACAAAGCTTCCTCCTTTATGGAGCAGTTACGGTATACTGACATTGTCCAAGGTAAATATGAAGAACAAGGAGACAATGGATCAATTCCTGGAATTTTTAAAAGATTGCAGTTCCCCAGTCCATAACCCCTGAGTATTTCTGTCTCCCCTCCCCTTAATACTTCAAAAAATGCTGCTGAAACCTTTATTGTTTTAAAAAAAATTGTACATGGTGGAACCGTCTTGGCGATATCTCCACCATACAAAGTATAACACAAGTCTCTTATGTATTCAATATACATTACTACTTACTAATTATATATACATACTTAATCTCTTATACATGCTTACCCTTACATACCATATTATATATTATGCCTCTTGTTTCAATCTACGCATCCTTGTTCTTATCTGTTCCGACTTCTATTACTTAAGTCTAGCCATTGGTAAAATCTATTCCAAATCTCATAGTAATCTGTCTCTCCTTTATTTTTCAGTTCTAGCATCAGTCTATCACATTCTGCACAGTCAAGTATTTTCTTTATTATTTCCCATTCTTTAGGTATGTTTTCACTCTTCCACTGTTGGGCATAAACTATTCTCGCTGCTGTTATAATATGCAATATTAAATATGTTAACCCTTTACTTAGATCTTCTTTTATAATTCCTAATAGGAATAATTCTGGATTGAGTTCCAAGCTCTGTCCTGGCATTTCTTCCAACCACATTAGAATATTTTGCCAATATTCTTTTGCTTTTCTACATGTCCACCACATGTGGTAGTGGGTGCCCAGTATTTGGTCACATTCCCATCATTTAGGTGATAAAGTTTTGTAATTTTGGCTAGCCTAGCTGGTGATAGGTGCCATCTATAAAACATTTTATATAAATTCTCTTTGTACGATGTGGCCAGAGTTAATTTCCTATTTTTGTCCCACATTTTTTCCCACTTTTTCAATTCAATATTGTACCCAAAGTTCTTTGCCCATACCACCATCGTCTCTTTAACACACTCTTCCTCCATTTTGTATTCTAGTAAGAATTTATACATTGCTTTGGTCGTTTTCTATTCTGTCCCCAATAGAAGTTTATCTAATTAACTTCATTAATTAGATTTTCATTAAATTTCTGTTGATGCCCCACATTTTCATATCTTTCATATAACTTGACTGAATTTGTAAGTATGACCACCATTCTAATTCCAATCCTTGTTATTTTAGTTGCGGCCTCAATTTTAATTCACCCTACTCATCTAATATGACAGTTCCACCATGTACAATTTTTTTTAACAATAAAGATTTTAATAAAACTTTTTTAAAAAGTGCTGCTGAGAAAACATTGATACAGGTAATTCGCAATTTATAACAGTTCATTTAGTGATCAAAGTTACAACAGCATTGAAAAAAGTAAATTATGATCATTTATCACACTTATGACCATTATAGCATCCTCCATGGTCATGGGATTTACATTCAGATGCTTGACAACTGACTCACATTAAAGATGGTTGCAGTGTCCTGGGGTCATGTGATCACCTTTTGCAACCTTCTGACAAGCAAAGTCAATGGGGAAACGAGATTCACTTAACAACCATGTTACTCATTTAACAACTGCAGTGATTCACTTAACAAATGTGGCAAGGAAAGTCATAAAATGGGGCAAACCCCACTTAACAAAAGTCTCACTTAACAACATCAATTTTGGGCTCAATTGTGGTAAAAAGTTGAGGACTACCTGTACATACTCCCACAACAATATATATTTGATAGCTGTTTCAAAACAAGCTTTTTGCTTGCAATAGTGCTTGCACCTAATATTATTTGAGTTTATTCAGAAATATAAACACGGCCAATATATGATGGCTGGAAACAAGTGTGAAACGAGTGACAGTCCTATCAGTGGTCTTCCAAAAGCATTCTGTACTTGAAAATAAGCCCAATAGAACTCCGTACAGAGGTGGAGCAGATGCTATTCAACTATGTGATCACAAATTGAGCACACCACTAGCAGATTTTCTGCCTCAGGGCAGATCATGCTTTTCTTTGCATACCCTCCCCAAAATAGCTCTATTTGTAGTAATAAAACAGAGAGAGGTCCACATTGAACTTTATAGGAAAAAACCATTGAGAACTCCCAGGAAATCTTGATGGGCCTTTTGTGTTATATCTGGAACTTGAGATGTTTCTCAGGTATGTGTGGAAGAAGGAGAAGAACTGTCATCAGTTCACAGGGCTTAAAGTCACCAAGGCTGAGAAACACTGTTCTACAGTATTAAACATTGAATGTTCTGAGCACCTCTTTGGGATGTCCTAATTCAGCTCTAATTCTCTACAACATATATGTCAATGTACATTCAAGACCATTGGTAAAATGAGGACCCAGATTATGGGGGGCAATATGCTGACTCTGTAAACTGCTTAGAGAGGAGCAGTGCTTACAAAAGCACTGTGAAGTGGTATATAAGTGCCACTTGGTATGGTATATATAGAAGTGGTGATTAATGACTTTTATGAGCTTGGGTTGGTTAACTGCTAACTGCTATGCTTTCCAGAAAAGGTGGAGGCAGCTTCAGTTTCATATGTCCTAACTGAATGCACAGAAAACTTTTGCAATGTTCTGGTCACGGGGCCATTTTTACTAATAGTTTGTTAATTGGTCTACTGGGATTAAACATTTGAAACACAAAGCATCAATTACCCTACCTATTATATTGACTGCATTCATTTTGGGACCAAATTTAAAGTGTTGGCATTGATCTTTAAACTGTATGAGAAGAGTTAATTTGAAGGAACATTTTAACCAAAGGAATCTTTGGAGACCTTTGGAGACTCAAAAGTGAATACATTAGAGCAATGTAATGTCTACATTAGAGCAATACAAATACAATACTTCCTAGTGAGTTGAGGCTAAAGAGGAAAAAAACTCTGCCCAGGCAGATGTGCTCCATAGCCAATCTCATGACCAGCTCTAAATGACTGAAAAGGAAATCTGCAAGGTAGCCAGTATGTAAAGGGCCCTTAGCTTTTCTCTGTAGTCCAAGGCATTCGTACCTTGCTATCTCCACAGCAATATCTCTGGTATACTTCATGATTAGAGAAACATAATACCTACCTATCCTGGCCATAGTATCAAGTTGCTGAAGAATCTGATACTTGGGCAATCTCTGAGATGGTAACATTATACGAACATCCCGCCTTGTTTTATCTCATACAGCACTAAATCATCAGGTCAGAAGGGGAGATATTGGAGAGTTCCTTTTTCCTGTAGTAGTCTTCCCCTGGAGCAATCAATTTGCCCCAGCCCAATACCCCAGAGATACTTGTGCCAGACTCCTCTCATCAAGAGGCAGCTAGCCCTCACCTCACCAATAAAAGCCATTCCAATGTGTGTGTGCAGCTATTAGATATCCACACCATGAGTATTCTGTGCAACCACTGCCACCAGATATCCTCCCATTACTGCCAGGAAGCTGCTCATGGAAGCTTCCATGATGCCACCCATCTTATGGAAGATGGGTGGCATCAATCAATCAATCGACAAATAAATAGACTCATTTCCACCTGGCTCATTCTTCAGATGGTGCCTCTGCCCTACAGGACCTCCTGCCTGAAGCTTCAGCCATCAACACCATCAGCCTGGGCAGGCAGGAGATAGGACATCTCCTTCCATATTCCCCTGCCCTCCATCAGTGGCAACTCAACTGTGGAGCGAAGTCCTCTGCCTTCCCAGCCAGCTCCCAATAACTAAGTCTAAAGTATGGATCCACAGCTCAGTCTACATTCAAAAGAAAGAGAACCAAAGAAACAAACAAACCAAAAACAATATTATGGAATGTTCTTCCCCTGAAGATTAAATTAGCTTCATCCCGTGACATTCCAGAAATCACTCAAATTGCTAGTTATGTTATCAGGCCTGGGGGTCCCAGGAACAGGAGACATGCTTTGATGGCTCCGTTACTGAGATAGCCAATTTTTTTATCCTCTCTTTGCCTTGGTTTTGCATATTAGTTTTTATAATATTTACCTTTCAATGTGGATTTTATATTTTTGATGTTTGTTGCTTTTATATTTGTTTTATTTGATTGCTGTACACTACCCAGAATCAATTTCTGTGAGATGGGTGGCTATACAAATTTGATTAGTCAATCAATCAATACCCCCACAGTAGTAGAATGGCCCATTTATGCCTACTGTTTCTGATTTTTTCCAATCCATGAGATCACTTGTCTCTTTATTTTGCACAGCACTTACATTTGCTAAGCAAACCTTGATGAAGGACTTCATATACAATTTTTGAAAGCTCAGTTAAATTGCAGGTAAACTTATTTGTAAAAATATAAACAGCCTCCAAAAGTAAAAAGTAATGCAATACAATTTACCTTTGCAACGTTCAACGTGATTCATTTTCAGCAAGGAATATACTTGTTAGTGTATTTTCTTATTCTCTCTTTAATATTTCTTATTCATATTTCTTATTCTCTCTTTTATCCACCATTTTCTTCATAAAAGGTGTTAAACAAACAAATAAATTTTCATTGATTTCTCCTTAAGACAACTAGCAGCTAGGTGGTTTCAGATTTATTCTTATTTCAAGATTGACAACCTTAGAATTCTTAAAGGATATTGTAAGTATCTTGGAGGGATTGCTATTATTAATGCCTTTTAAATATCTTAAACAGATTGATAAAATCTCAAGAAAATGGGAAGGTCGGCCATATCGTTTACTTGATTTAAATCAAGCTGGCTGAGGAATTCTAGGAATTGAAATCCACACATTTTAAAATTGCCAAGGTTGAGAAACACTGATCTACTGTAAGGTTTATTTGTTAAGAACTAAGGTTTTTTTAAATATGTATTTATTGTAAAATGTATTTCAATTTTAATTTATTATTCTGTTTTAGTCCATTTTCTCTGTTTTTCTATTTTATTTTTTCATTTTCTTGTTCTTTTGTAGTTTTATTGTTGTAGTTTGTATATTTAAAGGAATTAACATTATTTTAAAAATACTTTTATATTTTAATTATTTAAGAATGCTTTGATGGATACTATCCGGATCTACAGATGTAGTTATTTTCAGTTGGTCAATCTGGCTAATTTTCACCTCTCATTACCTCTATTTATCCCAGTTCAATTGATTTTCATTTTGAAAAAGCAAGCTCAGGCACAGGTGACTTATGACCTTAACACTGAAGATCAAACAAAGATTGATATTTATTTGTTTGATTTTTATTTTGTTGCAATCTGCTGGGACTCCCAGGAAATACAATGTCACAGGAATAATGACATCATTAAAACATACAGTCCAAACTGCAAAAACAAAACAATTAATTTTAGTTCCTGCAACTTACTTGACAGGATTTTTGAAGTCGTTTGCCGTTGTTTACTTCCTACGGCTTCCTAGTGCTATGAGAGAAATACTAGCTGAGGTTCACCCATCTAGCTTTGTGACTAAAGCTCAATTAGAACTTGTGCTCTTCCAGTTTCTATATCTCTAAAGCAAACATGAGATCTAATGTATGACTGCCTACCTGAGTTGATCCAAAGATAACCATGGTTGCCATAGAAGCCATTAATTCCTGATCCTTCCCAGAACCAAACTTCAGTACACGAAAATTGAAGTCACCAGAAATCAAAGCTTTCCAGCACCAGAGCCAACATCAATTTCTCTAAGATTTCCCTATCCCTTAATATACCCTTAATGTTGCCTTGTCCAATAGCACAAAGATGACTACTTAGACCCCAAATGTACATATTTGTCCCAGAATAGAATAGAATAGAATAGAATAGAATAGAATAGAATAGAATAG
>WNWU01000018.1:8874070-8903613 GCA_012654045.1 Ptyas mucosa | reverse complement strand
AGAAAGAAAGAAAGAAAGAAAGAAAGAAAGAAAGAAAGAAAGAAAGAGGAAAAAAAGAAAGGGAGAGAGAGAGAGAGAGAATGCAGGTATCTCTTAACAGAGGCTTGAACTTGCCTGAAATTAGATCAAGCCCTACATTACTTAACCCAATGTATCAGATTAAATTGTTATTGAATTATTTTTGATATATATACTACATTCTCTTGTGTAATTTAGTTATAGTGTAGTTTACACTATGCACTTACAGAGCTAGTTTACTGTTTTTCTTTGAAATAAATATTCAAAAACATTTAACCTACTGATGCCTCAATTAATGTAATTTTATTGGTATCTATTTTTATTTTGAAATTTACCAGTAGCTGTTGCATTTCTCACCCTAGGCTTATACTCCAGTCAAAAAGTTTTCCCAGTTTTTTTGTGGTAAAATTAGGTTCCTCGGCTTATATTCAGGTCGGCTTATACTCGAGTATATACGGTATTTAGAAAATCTAGAGGCACCTTTATCATAAGGTTTTACAACCCACTTCATCAAAGGTATGAAGAGTGATCCTTACCGGGCAGATATACATCTGTATACACACACACACACACACACACACACACACACACACACCCCTATATGAATGTATTAGAACAGCACCAACCCTGTTGGTCTTTCACAAGCTTCTAAAAACACAGCTATGTACCCTGACCTGGAACTCAGAATGTGTTAAGGTTCCCATTTCTTCATTTTATTGTTAGTTTGTTAATTATCTTAGCTGCTGTATGCATTTATTTTCTGGATGTTTTTACTATTTTATTTTTTTAATCTTTTCAATAGTTTTACAGCTTTAGAATTGTGAGCCATCCAGAGTCACTTGATTGAGATGGACAGCTAAATAAAATTGAATTTTAAAAATTAATTCATTCATTAATTAAAGTAATAATTAACCTATTAAAGCAATTGATTAATGTGTTATATTTTAAAGAATTAATTACATTTTCAAGTATGTTCATGTTTATCACAAACAAAACTTTGTGGGTTATGGAAACAAATAAAATATAAATAAAAAGCATACAAACAATTTACCCAAATGTATATATATTATATTTGGTTGCCTGGATATATTACATTCAGGCAGAAGAACATCATCATGGCTTCAAAATCTAAGGAACTGGTTTGGATAAAACTCAGCAGCACTTTTTCATGTGGCTGTTGATAAAAATAGGATCGCCAACATGATCACCAACGTCCGATGACAGATATGGCATAAGAAGAACCTTTGTGGCGAAGGTTGTCGAGAGTGTGGTTGCGCGACAGCTCCCCCAGTACCTGGATGAAACAGTATATCTGGATCCATTCCAGTCGGGTTTCAGGCCTGGGTACAGCACAGAAACGGCATTGGTCACATTGGTAGATGATCTCTGGAGGGCTCGGGACAGAGGTTGCTCCTCTGTCCTGGTCCTATTAGATCTCTCAGCTGCTTTTGATACCATCAACCATGGTATCATGCTGCATCGGTTGGAAGAGTTAGGGGTGGGAGGCACTGTGTTGCGGTGGTTCTCCTCCTTTCTCTCCAACCGGTGGCAGTCTGTGTTGGCAGGGGGGCAGAGGTCGACCCTGAGGTGCCTCATTCGTGGGGTACCACAAGGGTCGGTCCTCTCATCCCTTCTGTTCAACATTTATGCAAAGCCGCTGGGCGAGATCATCCGTGGTTTTGGGGTGAAGTATCATCAATATGCTGATGATACTCAGTTGTACATCTCCACCCTGGACCACCCCAACAATGCCCTTGAAGTGATGTCCCAGTGCCTGGAGGCCGTACAGATCTGGATGGGGAGCAACAGGCTCAGACTCAACCCATCCAAGACCGAGTGGCTGTGGTTTCCGATGTCCCGATATAGTCAGTTGGTGCCATCACTGACTATTGGGGGCGAATCACTGGCCCCCACGGAGAGGCTCGCAACTTGGGCGTCCTCCTGGATTCACAGCTGTCTTTAGAAGAGCATTTGACGGCTATGACCAGGGGGATTTTCTATCAGGTTTGCCTGATATACCAGTTGTGTCCCTTTCTGGATCGGGACTCTTTACACACAGTCACTCATGCCCTCGTCACCTCCTGCCTGGACTACTGCAATGCTCTCTACATGGGGCTCCCCTTGAGGAGCACCTGGAGGCTCCAGCTGGCACAGAGAGTGGCCGCACGGGTGGTTACGGGAGCGACATGGCGTTCCCGTGTGACACCGCTCCTGCGCGAGCTGCACTGACTCCCGGTGGTTTTCCGGGTGCGCTTCAAGGTCTTGGTCACCACCTTTAGAGTGCTCCATGGCTTAGGACCTGGTTATCTATGAGACCGTCTGCTGCCACCAGTGGCCTCCCATCGGCCGGTACGCTCTCATAGAGAGGGGCTCCTCCGGGTGCCATCGGCCAAACAATGTTGACTGGCGGCCCCCAGGGAGAGGGCCTTTTCTGTGAGAACACCTACTATCTGGAATGAGCTCCCCCTGGAGATACGGAGGATCCCAGACCTACGCACCTTCCACTGCGTTCTTAAGACCTTTTTATTTCACCAGGCTCCCCTGGCTTAATTCTCCTCTTTTAAAAATAATATAAATTTTAATCGGTTTTAAATTATTGGGGTTTTAAATATCGTTCACGGCCAAATTATTTAATTGGATTTTAATCTGTTTTAAATATTGTATTTAATGTGTTTTATTTTATGGCTGTTCACCGCCCTGAGTACCTCGGGAGTAGGGTGGTATATAAATTAAATAAACTTGAAACTTGAAACTTGATATTGTTCCATTTCAGTAAGAAGCAATTATATGTATTAATTCAACCTTGAGATTTAATATTCAATCACATTGGAGTTGACCTCTGGATAAAGAAAATGAATTTACAATAAGAAAAACATCTTGTTCAGTATTAAAAACAGAGATGTGGTTCCAATTACTCAGTGGTTTGCAAATTAATACAGACTGGTTAATATAAACCAGGGATGGGCTATAATGAACAATAGCATAAACTGTAGTGATATATGAATGTCTGTAAATACACATATTGTATATTCTTGGTTTTTAACTTCCCCCCTTTTTACTAATCTATTGTTTTTTTATTCTCTTTTTTTTGTATTTAGTTAATTAAAAAGGGAAACATAGAGACAAGAAAACATTATGCTACATGACATACATGATCTTAATCCCAATTCTGCTTTGAAAATATTAAATATAGAAGGATTATGTACAGTTTACATGACCCCATTTTCCTTCTGACTTTTTCCCCCCAAATAAATTATTTGAATGTTCTTATTTAATAATTGGATCCTGGAAATGTTGAGCATGGGTTTCTTATCAAACAGTATATTGGGATTTTATCAGAAAATTTTACCATTAATAAAAAAATTGAGTGTTCTATTGGTCTGCTTAGCTGACTGGTACTAGATGATCAAGTTAAGTATGCAATGAAAGATAACAAAAACATCAAGAAGGAAAAAAACTTCTCATAAATATATCAAATTGGACTTTGTCTATTGTTTATGCTAGTTTTATCTCCCACTGTGTAAACTCTGCAAAATATTCCAATTATACAAACACTTCCTGAAATATTCAGCTACAGAATTGTTAGAATACCTTGAATTATTATTCAAATTTTTGAAACCATAACTGTTTTATCAGTCACAAAGAAAACAAAACAATAGGTATGAACTAACTGAAAATATTGTCCATAAAATCTTTTTCATAGGCCTTCAAAATATAAATCAATCTTTTCTATTCTTTGGAATCAACAACTTGAATTATAATGATGTAGTTTAAAATAAGATCTACAGTGAAGTATTTGTATTGTCTAGATGCCCTTGAAGCAGTAAACACATATATCGGCTCTTAGAAATATGCTGTCTCTGGAAGAATCATATATATTGTGCAGTATCTTCATTCCTATGGGACTAGAAGTCATTCATAAGTACTTCTTGAAGTGCTCATTCATTCTAAAGAGAAAAAAAATCTTACCTATATTTACTGACACACAACACTTAACGAATTAATATAAAATTAATTTGTTTATCACCTTGCCTTCAAAGTAGGCAAATTCTTATAAAATACAGTACATCAGTGCAATTACACCATCATTTTACTTCAGTTCTAATAAGCAGGTGTTGAAGCTTATTTTAACATGTACATACTTAAAATAATGTGACTTCTGATATTTTAGGAAATTTATAGAGAAGAAATTCTCATGGAATTCAGTGGGATTTCTTCCAGTATAAAATTGTATAGGTAATCCTTGACTTATGACTATTTGTTTAATAACTGTGTGAAGTCATGGTGGCACTGAAAAAAGTAATTTATGAATAGTCCACACTTACAATCTTGTAGTATTTCCTGGTCATGTGATCAAAATTTGGACATCTGGCAATCCACATTCAGTGTCCCAGGGTCATGTGATTGCTATTTGAGATCTTCCGGGGGGGAGGGGGAGGGAGTGTTTCTGATAAGCGAAGTCAATGAGAAAGCTGGATTCACTTAACAGTGCAATTTAATGATTTAGTAACAGTAATTCACTTAATAAGCTTGGCAGAAAGGTGTGTCTCACTTAACAGCTCCATTATTTAACAATGGAAATTCTGTTCAAATTGTAGTCATAAGTCAAGGACTAGTTGATATAACTGCTTCTTTAAGGAGCTTTGTGACAATACAATTATTGTACAATTCGTATAAACTACACTGAACTAATCTTTTTGAAGAACATAACAAACATATAATGACAAAGTGGTTGAATGAGAAATATATAAATACATTTCAATAGCTTGGTTTGGGGAAAAACAGATGATACAGCAAGCCTTCTAAATTTACAAACAGGGCAGTATTGCAATTACTATAACAGTAGCAAAGAAATTCACAATCAGATGTGATATATTTTTCTGATATAAACTTTTATAACAAGCCATGATATCCAGTATATTCTTTGATCTGTTAACAGTTGAACCTGACACAATGCAATGTAAGATGCACAGAGAGGTAGTTGTGATTAAGTTGTTAGAAGAAGAATTTGGGGTTCCATGAGCCAGAGTGGTAAAAACAAATAATAAATAAATAAAACCCAGACATACTGTGAGAAAGGAGATCCATTTATTCCCCAAAACAAAGAGATTTGTTTCAGGGGTGGGGGCGGTAGACTACAAAGAAAATGGGGTCCAGAGACTGGGTTTCATCTGTGGTGTGAGGTTGAGGGTATGGTTTGTTTGTGCTGTTTTTAGTGAATCCTTCCTGTGCAGATTGAGGTGCTCCTGCTAGGGCTTTGTTCCTGAGGTACATATGAAATCCAGAAAGGAATTCAAAGAAATCCAGAAAGGAATTACCCTTGCCTTCAAATATGTAGATTCCTCTTTATGTGTGGATTTATTGTGAGGGGATCTACCCTGATCCCCTCACAATAAATCCACCCTGAGGAAATTCCTATTCTTTGGTGGAATCAATGAGATGCTATGAAGGGAGGTGGGGTGGGGACAGATGAGAGACCTTTTAATTTCCAACAAAGTTTATGCAAATTTTATTCTTGAAGGAGGCATTAATATGTGCTCAGACTCCTGTACACAACTGATACCAATACCATAAAAATACACTGAAAAAAGCATTAGAAAAACAGGGAAATACACAGAAGTTTTCTATCTGTCTTCTGGCTAGGAAACAGCGAACAGAGAAGAGCCAATAATGATGGCAGACTGATGAGCTGACAAGCAGATCAGCCCTTCATAGTTCTCCAAACAAGGAGAAGACTTCGCAAGTGCTTCACAGAGTTGTTACTCATGAGGAGACCACTTAAGAGCAATCTCCAACAGATTGCTTTGGGGCTCTGTAAAATGAGGGAATAGATGTATTTTTGCTCAATCCACATTAGTGACTTTAAGGCACTGGATTCACATATTTTTTAAATCACTTTTGGATATTGCTTGTTAATTGTTTTTCAGGTATTAGGAATCTTTGGATCAACAAGTTTTCTAGCACTGGGTTTCTTTTTCTTCTTTTTTGCTCTTCTTTTCTGGTTTTCTTCCTATTTTTTTCATCTCTGCATTATTTTTCCTTTTCAGTGTTTTTTAGTTTATATTTCTTCTTCTCTTTTTAATTATAACTTTTAATAAAATTAATATAAAAAAAGAAAAGATAGGAAAATACATTTTCTTGTATTATCTATTAAAGAAATTTAACTACATTGATTCTAAAATACAAAAGGGGGAAGAAACAGGTAGAGATTACACTGAAAAATATCAGAATACACAGCTGCAAGGATATAGTCCTCTTTTTGAAAAAAGAATGTTTTTGTTTTCCATAAAAGGAAATACAGAAACAAAAAAGGGTGACTGCAACTTCTATGAAACCAGGAGAATATCTGAAAACAGAAAAGCATTTTTCTCCCAATAGCTTGCAGTTTATAAAAGTAAAATGATCTTTGTGCTGTTATACCCTAAAGCACAACCATTCATGAGTATCTGATAAGGACAGGGATTTCTGATGGATTAGCTGTCTATGTGCTGCTTTGATAGAATAAGATGGAATGATAAATTGTATAAGGTGTGTTAGTCACAGCACCAAGTGGATAGAGGAACTTTTAACACTGTAGTGTAAAGAAGTAATTTACACTTATATCTTGAGAACATTAACTGAAAGTCAAGAACTATATCTTTCAAAAGGTTCAGCTATTTTGAACACTTAATACTACAGTAAAAATTACACCCGCCCAATGATGGATCTGACAAATCATAAATAATGTTCATACACTCTGTACGGAATCACAATTTCCACCACACAACATATAGAAAGAAGCACTTCTTTCCAAAGAATCCTTAATCTCTACATAGTACCCTTGTATGTAGAAAAAAAAGTAAATACTAACCCTAAATTTATCTTATTTTCTGTGGTTACATATTATTTTTTAAAAAGAGTTATTATGTTCCTATTAGAATTTTAATTAAATAGTAGTTATGTTGAAAGACTATACTAAATCTTATTTCTGCATGATGATATTGAGTGATAGTGGATCTCAGATGCCCATTCATCCTCTGTCTGGCCATGAATTCAAGAGTATTCAATGCTCAAACAAATAACCATGTTTTCCAAAAACTGACGTTAACTGAGTGATATTGAATGCAATGAGAAATTCAGGGTTAAAATAAACTTGATCAATCACTGTGTTTTATTCTTATTTTTTGCCCTAAATAAACATTGAAAACAATGTAACTGTTAGGATCCATTGCATCCCTAAGGTCTTGCTTTGTTACTTCATCATGGCAGGGAGGTGATCCTAGATGGAATGGGACAACTTAACACAGCCAACTTGCTGTGGCCAACTCACCTCAGCCAACTGCATCACCACGGCCAATTCACTGCAGCCAACTCACCATGGGACAAGGTGCCATAGCCAATGCGCTGTGGGACAACTCACTTTGGGACAAATTAACAATTCTCTTTAATCATTTAAAATAAATAAAAAATTATTTTAATTTTTGCAATTCATATTTCATTCTCTCCCTCCTTTTGCATCCTTTCTTTAATGATTCTATTGCAACATTTCTTTGATATTAGTGTAACTCTTGTCCTGCAACAAGTTGTCCTGTGGCGAGTTGGCCGTGGCGAGTTGTCCCACAGCAAGTTGGCTGTGGCAAGTCGGCTGAGGCAAGTTGGCCATGGTGAGTTGGCTGTGGCGAGTTGGCCATGGCAAATTGTCATAGACCCGTTCCTAGGAGACATGAGTGAAGAACGTTCAGAGTGTATGTCAAGAGTAGATACATCCAGTGGAGTTACCCAAAACATGAAGGTCATCCCACCATATGGAGATGAACTGTCTTTATGGTCACTAAGAGTGAATGGCAATTTGTTGGTGCATAATGAAGATCCAAAGATTTAAATTAGATGTTTAAAATAATGAATCTGTCATTTGTTAAATCAGTTGCTGGTATTACACAAAACAAATAAGGAAATAATTTATGATGTGCAACAATATTCGGTATGCTTTTAGTGAAGAATATTCACAAAAGTTTTGGACATTTCCCCCCAATTTTCATTATAATTTTAGTTATCTCTGAACTCAGACATATGTGGGGGTCAAGGAGCAGATCCAATTTACAAAGGTATTCTTTTAGAGTACAACTCATCCCAAAAAGGTTTCATCTTGATTGCCAGGTTCTGGGATAGTAACACCTAACACTTCCAGATCAAATGGTCTGGATTAAGCAACATAGTGTATATAACTATGTACACTTTTATATATCCAATTGAAACCTGATATACCCCAAAACATCTTAACAATGAGAGGGCATGGGTTCGATATATTTCTGATCTATATAAACAGTTTTAATACAAAAGAATCTGTGTTAAGTCTGCATATACAAGTGCAATGGATAGTTATGTAAAGCATAGGGCAGACAAAATGCTAAGTAATCTATTCCTACATTGCTTAATGATATATTTGAATCATCCTCAAAACTGAGATTTCTTTTAGCATGAAATTTAAATAAGAGGAAAGCAAACCTACAATCAGAATACTATTTATTATTAAAATGTATACATTCAATTTCCCCTTTTCTTCATTTTAACATTTCTAGTTTGTTGATGAACTAGCTCTATTTGGAATAATTAACACAAAGAACTTCAGAACTCAATGACTGAAAATAATTGCTTCACTCTTTTCTTTTCTGAGTATGCTAGAGCCCAAGCTAAAGATTTAGAGCTGACTGGACAAATATAAAAGATGTCAGAAACAGTGACCACTGACATGCCATTCAAGGCGCATGGAAGAACATTCAGGCTTGAATGCCTCTAAACTGCTCATTGGTAAGATCAGCTATCAGTGAGGCACAAGTGTAAGTCAGCACAATTCACTGAGCCTGCCATGACCTTAAAATCATTGCTCCTGGGGCATGTTCATCCACCAATTAGTTTATATGCTCACTGGAAATCTATTGCTCAGTAAATGCACTGGCCTCTCATTCCACAGTGTTGATGAAGTGTGTGTGATGCCTTTTCTCTTCACAACTTGACCCCTAAAGCTGACCCATCTAAAACTAAGGTATTCATGCCAATTGAGTACACCACCACCCCGGCTTATCACGGGTCTCAATAGTTTCTTTAAAAGCCATTATATTTTCCCCCCCTCTAGCCTAGAACGATTTGCTAGACAACCCAGCTAAACACGATTTTAAATTTGCTAATGTTGGGAAGAACATTTTTAAACAAAGGATGAAGCACAACCTAACAGATAAATATAGTTCAGAATCAAAGAAAAACTAGGATAATAACACACAAACATTTCTTACCCTGGAATGCAACCTTAAAAGATTATTGTAAAGGAAAAAAACATTTATATATTGCTTTCACCAGGAAGAAAAAAGATACACTAGTATTTTTCATCATTCAAGGACCATAGAAAAGATTAAATATGTTAAATAAAATATGTTTGAATGATGCAAACATTTTGAAATTCTGTGTGAAATAAGATTGCAGATTTCAAAAAGCAAAAGGTTTGTAAATATTTCATTTCTTTAGTATTGTCTACATAAAAGTAAATAAAACAATTATTTATCAAAACAATTGTTTAAGTCAATTATTTACTATAAAGCCAGAATAATTGTTTTGGATGTGGTGCCTTTTTCAAAAATTGTGTAACTGAAAAATTGTTATCATTTCGCTTAATGCTAAAACCCCTGTCAATCACTTTTTGCTATGAACTCCTCATAATTCTATAACTTGGATAATAATATTATATTGTACAGATAATTTTGTCAGAGTTTAGGCAACGTGACTAGTATTATAAGATAAACCCAGGAGCAAAACACAGCACACAGCACACAGCACCTTTAGATAATTAACTGTGGTTTTATCTACAGCTAAATATATACAGATTTATACATGGTAAATACCTTATCATACAGCTACTGACACAGAGAGCAATGAAATACACAATGAGAGGGAACATGAGGAGATCTAATAATTAGAAAGATATTAGATTGGTTGAGATAGATAAAATGACATTGGAACTGAAAGGACAGATGAATTCAAACTTTTACGTAATATGGGAGAAATGGTATAATTGGATTGAAGATAGAAAAAAGGGAAATAACAGATAGTAGATTTTGTAAAATTATATAGAGTATAGGAGAATATTAGTGTGATGATATGTAAATGGTCACAGTCATGCACAAGAGTTGAATAAGAATTGTTTAATTGTTAAAACCCAATAAAACTCAAATGGAAAAAGAAAATCTACATACCCTGACAAACTTTGTTTTATTTGGCCGCTAATCATTAATGGCATTTTTTTCATTTTTCAAACTGTGCTGATCCTTTCCTTTCCTTTCCTTTCCTTTCCTTTCCTTTCCTTTCCTTTCCTTATTTAAAATTATAGAATTATAAAAATATAGTTGTGAGGTAAAATTTAAGACCTTAGTTTTGTAGACATAACAGAAATGTCTATTACTTATCTCACTTTAACATATTGAAGTTTGCTGCTTTGATTTTTCTTTTAACTAAAAAAAGTTAGATAATATTATCATGTGCTAGTAATAATTATATAATAATAATAATAATAATTGCATTATTTAAGCTTTTGTTTTTAAAAAAATTCCTAGGAAACTTTCTCAATTGAAATTTATTACTAGGTTCTGATGGAAAATAAATGTAATTATTCAATTCTGTCTTTGATTCGTAGATTAATATTCTACCCTTGTTTACTCAAATGAATCTACAGATTTAATTTAACAATTTCTTGTGTCACGGACAGCCACTGAAATATTCAATATGTATATTTCTGTGAAAAACTGCCCCCTGTCGGATATTATTAATTTTGTGTATTTTTGCCACTGAATTTTTACAAAAACTCATATGGGTCCAATGAAATACAGAGAGAGTTTGAATAAATCAACAACTCAATTGGTACTACTTTAATCTATTCCATAAATGAAATCATCCAACATGTCAATGTAAAAAAGCAAACATTCTCTTATATTCAGTAACTAGTATACTACTTTTAACTGCAACAATTGCAACACTGGTTATTGATTTTTCATATTGTTATATTTTCTCTGTGGCTAACTAATTCAAGTCAATAAAATTTGAGGTACTCAATTCAGGTCATGCTACAGTATTTCTATAGGTTTAGGTTTGGACACCTAAACACTTAATTTGTGCCTTGTTATTCATTCTGTTTTACTTGCTTATAATTTTGGGTTTTCTTCCTTGCCCCATGACTCATTTTGTAGGTTTATAGGTAAATTGTAGGTAAGACTGTTCTACTACTGTACACCTCTTATCATCCTGAAAACTGAAATTTAAATCCCGTTTCTCATCCTAGTGTCTGTGACCATGGAAAATAGTTCCATCTATCTTTCCTACAGCTCCTACACCTAGAACTATGCAAAGTACTCCAGATGTGGTCTCATCAGTGCAGAGTAGAGGGGAAGAACTTCACATGTCTTTGATATAGTGCTTTTTCTATCACAACCCTGCACTAACTCTTCTAGCCACTATCTCACACGTTCCGCTCATGTCAGGTTAACCATAATCAAGTCCTTTGCTGAAGTCATGTTTCCAGACTATATTGCATGTGTGCCCTATATTTTTGCCTAAGTGATATATCTTGCACTTCTTCCTGTTAAATTACATTTCATCTCAGTCCTTTGACCTAGCTGTGGTAGCATAGTTAGAAATAGGAGAACTATCACATGAATTAAAGGAAGTTTAATCCTGGACTCCGACTGGGTAGTCCCGGGGGGAGGGACAGGGGCAGGTCTTGTGAGTGTTATCTGGACTGAGTTCGATCCTGTGACCCCTGAGGACGTGGACAGGATTCTGGGCAGGCTGAACGCGACCACTTGTTTATTGGACCCGTGCCCCTCCTGGCTAGTACTGGCTTCCTGGGAGGTGACACGTGGCTGGCTCCAGGGGATTATAAATGCTTCGTTGGGTGAGGGTGACTTTCCCGCCGCCTTGAAAGAGGCGGTGGTGAGGCCTCTCCTCAAGAAGCCTTCCCTGGACCCGGCAATGTTGATAAATTATCGTCCGGTCTCCAACCTTCGCTTTTTGGCGAAGGTTGTTGAGAGTGTGGTTGCGCAACAGCTTCCCCGGTACCTGGATGAAACGACGTATCTGGATCCGTTCCAGTCGGGTTTCAGACCCAGGTACAGCATGGAAACGGCATTGGTCGCATTGGTTGATGATCTCTGGAGGGCTCGGGACAAGGGTTGTTCCTCTGTCCTGGTCCTGTTAGATCTCTCAGCGGCTTTTGATACCATCGACCATGGTATCATGCTGCACCGGTTGGAGGAGCTAGGGGTGGGAGGCACTGTGTTACAGTGGTTCTCCTCCTTTCTCTCCGACCGGTCGCAGTCAGTGTTAACAGGGGGGCAGAGGTCGACTCCGAGACCCCTCATATGTGGGGTGCCACAGGGGTCGGTCCTCTCGCCCCTCCTGTTCAACATTTATGTGAAGCCGCTGGGCGAGATCATCCGTGGTTTTGGGGTGAGATATCATCAGTACGCTGACGACACCCAGCTGTACATCTCCACCCCAGACCACCCCAACGATGCCCTTGAAGTGATGTCCCGGTGTCTGGAGGCCATGCGGATCTGGATGGGGAGGAACAGGCTCAGACTCAATCCATCCAAGACCGAGTGGCTGTGGTTCCTGACGTCCCAATATAGTCAGCTGGTACCATCGCTGACTATCGGGGGTGAATCATTGGCCCCGGCAGAGAGGGCGCGCAACTTGGGCGTCCTCCTGGATTCACGGCTGTCTTTTGAGGAGCATTTGACGGCCGTGACCGGGAGGATTTTTCATCCGGTTCGCCTGATTCGCCAGTTGCGTCCCTTTCTGGATCGGGACTTGTTACACACGGTCACTCACGCCCTCGTCACCTCTCGCCTGGACTATTGTAATGCTCTCTACATGGGGCTCCCCTTGAGGAGCACCCGGAGGCTCCAACTGGCGCAGAGTGTGGCCGCGCGGGTGGTGATGGGAGCGACGTGGCGCTCCCATGTTACTCCTCTCCTGCACGAGCTGCACTGGCTCCTGGTGGTCTTCCGGGTGCGCTTCAAGGTGTTGGTTACCACCTTTAAAGCGCTCCATGGCTTAGGACCCGGGTACTTACGGGACCGCCTACTACCACCAATAGCCTCCCACCGACCAGTACGTTCCCATAGAGAGGGGCTCCTCCGGGTGCCGTCGGCCAAACAATGTCGGCTGGCGGCCCCCAGGGGGAGAGCCTTCTCTGTGGGGGCACCCACTATCTGGAACGACCTCCCCCCAGAGTTACGGAGGATCCTGGATCTTCGTGCCTTCCGTCGTGAGTTAAAAACTTTCCTGTTCCACCAGGCGGGCCTGGCCTAATTCTTCCCTTTTCCCCTTCTTTTGTAAAATAATTTAGAAATTTTAAATTGTAAATATTTTAATTTGGGGTTTTAATATTTTAAATTTGGGATTTTAAATATTGGGGCCAATGTTTAATTCGGTTTTATTTGGCTTTTAAATTTTGTATATATGTTTTTTATTTATGGCTGTTCACCGCCCTGAGTCCCCTTGGGGAGAAGGGCGGTATATAAATCTAATAAAATAAAAAAAAATAAAAAATAAGTTTAGGATACTGAGTTAAATAATCCCATAGAGGAGATAAATTGGCAGGAGCAATGGAAATCAGGCGGATTTACTTCAGATTCAATGGAAGAAATGTAGTGGCTTATACATGATTGGCATTTGTCTCCTTTTGAACTTGCAATACATATATCACAATTATTCTTTCAAATGATGGAATGTTGTCCAAAAAAAGGATCAGTCTTTTATTTATGGTTGTCATTTGATAAAGTAATATCCTTTGGCAAAATAATTTTTGGAAGAGTATTATCACCAAACAAAGAATTGGCTTTAGGGTTCAGGTTTAAGGTTAGTCTTATTGCACTTATTTACAGGAACAACCCAAAAATTTAAAAATAAAGAATTGATTATTTATTTTATTATAGAAGACAAAATAACAATTGTGCAACATTGGAAAACTTCGATAATGAAACAACTGAGTTGTGGATTAGTAAAAATCTCTTCAACTGCCACATTGAGCCCTTGTCATGGTCGGATCACTCCCTCCTTCACTTTGACCTTCGAACCACCACACCCTGCCACAGGGAGGCGGAACCGATAAGGTGGTTCCGCCCCAAGCGCCTGATGGACCCAGATAGGTTCCAGAAGGAGCTTGGGCCATTTCCTGAGGCTCTGACACATGGCTCGATCGAAGACCTGGTGGCCACCTGGGATAGGGAGGCTGCCGGGGCCTTGAATCGAGTCGTGCCTTTGCGGCCTCTGACTCGACGCCGATCTCGCCTGGCTCCTTGGTACACTGAGGAGCTGAGGGAGATGAAGCGTCGGAAAAGACGCCTGGAGAGCAGTTGGAGAGCCAGCCGATCTGAATCTGACCAAACACTGGTAAGATCTCATATTAAGACTTACCTAGTGGCGATAAAAGCGGCAAAACATAACTATTTTTCCGCTCTTATTGCATCATCAGATAACCGCCCAGCCGCCTTGTTTAGGGTGACCCGCTCCCTGCTCCTTCAGGAAGCGCGGGAAGACCCCTTGGAGGGTAGAGCCGAGGATTTTGTTCAATATCTGTATGATAAAATCGCTCAGATTCGGGAACACCTGGACTCTGAAATAGTAGATTCAGAGGAAAGGATGGAGGCAGGTCTTGAGAATACCACCTGGAAAGAGTTTGATTCTGTGACTCCCGAATATGTGGACAGGATACTGGGGAGGCTGAATGCTACCACATGTTTATTGGACCCGTGTCCCTCCTGGTTGGTGCTGGCCTCTCAGGAGGTTACACGAGGCTGGCTCCAGGGGATTATAAATGCTTCTCTGAGTGAGGGTGTCTTTCCTGCTGCCTTGAAAGAGGCAATGGTGAGACCTCTCCTCAAGAGGCCTTCCCTGGACCCGGCAATATTGGCTAATTACCGTCCAGTCTCCAACCTTCGCTTCGTTGCGAAAGTTGTCGAGAGTGTGGTAGCACAACAGCTTCCTCAGTACCTGGATGAATCATCTTATCTGGATCCGTTCCAGTCGGGCTTCAGGCCTGGACACAGCACGGAAACGGCATTGGTTGCATTGGTTGATGATCTCTGGAGGGCTCGGGACAAGGGTTGTTCCTCTGCCCTGGTCCTATTAGATCTCTCAGCGGCTTTTGATACCATCGACCATGGTATCATGCTGCACCGGCTGGAAGAGTTGGGAGTGAGGGGCACCGTGTTGCGATGGTTCTCCTCCTTTCTCTCTGACCGGTGGCAGTCTGTGTTGGCAGGGGGGCAGAGATCGACCCCGAGGCCCCTTATATGTGGGGTACCACAGGGATCGGTTCTCTCGCCCCTTCTGTTCAACATTTATGTGAAGCCACTGGGTGAGATCATCCGTGGTTTCGGGGTGAAGTACCACCAGTACGCTGATGACACCCAGCTGTACATCTCCACCCCAGACCACCCCAATGATGCCCTTGAAGTGATGTCCCGGTGCCTGGAGGCTGTACGGATCTGGATGGGGAGGAACAGACTCAGGCTCAACCCATCCAAGACCGAGTGGCTGTGGTTTCCGACATCCCGATATAGTCAGTTGGTGCCAACGCTGACTATTGGGGGCGAGTCATTAGCCCCCACGGAGAGGGCTCGAAACTTAGGCATCCTTCTGGACTCACAGCTATCTTTAGAAGAACACCTGACGGCTGTGGCCAGAAGGGCTTTTTATCAGGTTCGCCTGATACGCCAGTTGCGCCCCTTTCTAAATCGGGACTCATTAAACACGGTCACTCATGCCCTCGTCACTTCCCGCCTGGACTACTGCAATGCTCTCTACATGGGGCTCCCCTTGAAGAGCACCCGGAGGCTCCAGTTGGTCCAGAATGCAGCCGCGCGGGTAGTTATGGGAGCGATGTGGCGCTCCCATGTGACACCCCTCCTGCGCGCGCTGCACTGGCTTCCTGTGTTCTTCCGGGTGCACTTCAAGGTTTTGGTTACCACCTTTAGAACGCTCCATGGCTTAGGACCGGGCTATCTTCGAGACCGCCTTCTGCCACCAGTACCCTCTCACCGACCAGTACGCTCCCATAGAGAGGGGCTTCTCAGGGTGCCGTCGGTCAAACAGTGTCGACTGACGGCCCCCAGGGGGAGAGCCTTCTCTGTGGGGGCACCCACCATGTGGAACAAGCTCCCCCCGGAGATACGGACAATCCCAGATCTCCGTGCTTTCCGCCGTGCCCTCAAGACGTTTCTATTCCAGCAGGCTGGCCTGGACTAACCTCTTCTAAAATTGCTCTTATATTTTTAAATCTTAATCTCATAAATTTAGAGTTTTAATTTTAGGTTTAAGACCAAATTATTTAATTCTATTTTAATCAATTCTTTAAAATATTTGTATTATATGTATTTTATCATTTGTCTGTACACCGCCCTGAGTCCCCTGGGAGTAGAGCGGTATATAAATATAATATAATAATATAATAATAATAATAATTAAGAAAATCACAGATAAAGTAATGAAATTTTAGAAGCAGGAACCACAATTTGATCCAACTTTTAGTTGGATTTTATGATTTATGTTAATAGCAATAGATTGAGTCTATCACCTGTACCTCTATAACTGTCTGGTTTGACTCTGCAACCAAACAAGACAGACACAGACTTCAACAGATAATTAGAACTGCAGAAAAAACAACTGTTATCAACCTGAAAAAGAGGGCTGCGAAAATATCTATGGGCCCCTCACATCCTGGACATAAATTGTTTCAACTTCTACCCTCAAACCAACACTATAGGACACTGCACACCAGAACAACTAGACACAAGGACAGTTTTTTTTCCTGAATGTCATCACTCTGCTAAATAACTAATTCCCACAACATTGTCAAACTATTTACTAAGACTGTATTACTAATTCTAATTATCTGTTGAAGTCTGGGTCTGTCTTGTTTGGTTGCAGAGTCAAACCAGACAGTTATAGAGGTGCAAATGACAGACTCAATAATTCCTCTTTAGAAGAGGCGTTGGTCCTACCTGATACACTCCTTCTCAGAGTGCGGGGAAGATCATCCAGGAATGGGTGGTGCTCTGCTTCTCTGCTTGGAGACCGAGTAAATTTTTCTTCGCCATGTCTCCCCTATGTGGGTCCTTCCCAGTTCAACGAAGGCGTAACAATAATGATGATGAGGCTCACAACCTGTGAAAAGATCAATCCCTCCCGGACTATGGACCAGACGGTCACCAGGGAGGGGCTGGATGATCTTCCCTACACTCTGAGAAGGAGCATATCAGGTAGGACCAACGATCCTTCTCCATTGTGAAGAAGAATGCAAGGAAGATCATCCAGGAATGGGACTTACCAAAGCCTATCAGTCGTACGGGTGGGAAGCAGTCTGGTCCAATGTCCCCCGCTCTGTACAAGTCCCAGGAGGATTCACCCGGTTCCGGCTATGCCAGCCAAATGTGAAGACTAAGAAGCGCAGCGATGCTCAAGGCCATGGATGGACCTGAAGCCGCCCACGAGGTCATGCCAGACCGACTGCAATCTCCCGGAAATAATGAAGTGACCAAGATGTCGCGGAAGGGCCCAACAAACTTTGTTGGCCCAACCCAACAAAGAACTCCACCTCCCCCAAGGGAGGAAGACCCCATTATGCCAGCGCGCCAAAACCCAAGCTGGCTAAAGGATCCGGCCGCTTATCAAACCTGCTGGGTTATGGGCTAAGGCCTTGGAAGCCATTCCAGGTCAGTGGTCCCCAGAATACCCCTGGAAGATAAAGTGAGGGTCAGCCTGAACCCAATTGTGGTGGGTTGGTATGTCTATCAGGTCTGGTCCTGTTGGGAAAGATGCCAGGAAGGGAATCCGGTGACCGACTCGATGGTGAGTAATCCACCAATGCTATTAGGTAACCAGCACCCCGCTCAAGTACAACCGTAACCATCGAATGATGGGAATGGTAAGTCCGGGCCACCTGACTGCTCCGTAGACAGGTGGCCGTGGCTCCCTGTCCACTAGGTGCCTAGCCTATGTCCAGTGGAATGTGGAAAAACCCGTGAACATGAAAGGGTAGAGCCAGCGAGAAGACGAACATCTATGCTGCATACGTTGGCAAAGGTCATCCGGGCAACCGTCACCGGTGATAAGGCCATCAAGAGCTTATGATGAACAGAAGTGCCCTGAGGTGGTGATAGCCCTGCAGGGCTCCCTGGCTCCTGGTGCTGCCAGCCCGAAAGGACCAAAGAGGTTCTGCCACCCCATGCCCAGGAACTTCTGCCCCGAGGGTCCTGGAAGGAAACTACGAAGTGGGTCATAAGGGCAGTGCAGACAGGCAGACAGGGATAAGCAGGGCCACTGGACTACAAAATTCCAGGCTTGAGCAGCTGCAAGTAGCACATAGCTACTGTCCCGGGAGAGGTGGTCCGAGGCAATTGGACCATAGGCCCTGAGCCAGTAGGACAGAGCTACCTGCCACTTCAGCGAATGGTGGTACTCACAGTAGGAAGTCAGTATCCTTTGGCATAGGGCCTCCCACCCAGTGCAGGTAGCTCACAGTGGAGAGATGGCCCCGCCCCACCAAATAAGGCAGGTCAAGAGGCCCCCTGCTGCAAACCTGACTGGAATGGACGTTGTCCTACCTGAATGTCCCTTTTATTCTCGTTATGACGACAATCCTCATTATGGGCTCTCCTCTTCTGATTGGATCCACTGAGTGCTCATCAATTCATTTGCAGGTCCTGGTCCTGCCCTCTCTGTTTCCCGCCGTCAGTCTTTTTCACGAAGTAGTTCTCACAGGTGAAGACCGCAGCAGGCAACAAATGACGCCTCCAACGACCAGCAGGACTGCAGCAGAAAGAAAGGGAACACCCCCTACCATGACAGGGGATGGCTGACTGACAGGCGGGCCAGATTGATGTCGCAGTGAGCATAAAAGGGACGTTCAAGTAGGACAACGTCAGTCTTTTTCACTCAGTGAATTGGATAAGACCTGAGTGCTCGTCGTTAGACAAATTGGCTATTTTTCAACTATTTCTGCTTTGTTTCTTCACTAATTGGCTGTTATTCTTGGTTAAAATCATTTTTGTGGAGAGCTGCGCGCCGTGGAACTCTTCTGTGTTTATTTTAGGAGCAGCAGTTTTGGGAGGCGCTGAGTTCGCCATTACACCATTTTTTTTCTTAGCCGACGGCCAGCTGAGAGGTAATCCACATTCTGCCTCAGCTGAGAGGCGCGCATTTGCATGCTGCCTCCTCCGTAATTGCTGTGGGAGAAGGAGCTGGTTCCCGGCGTGTTGGTATAACCGCCCTCGTCCTCACAGCTTCTCCCAACGTTTCTGTGGCTCCAGAGTCCCTGCCCGTCGGTGGCATACTCTGACGTGGGAAACGGCTTCACGGCGGTGGGAGTTCCCGCCATCTCCTGTCTGGACCGTTTGTAGGCTGGGGTTTGCCTTCTTATTGTTGAGCGCCCCTTTTTTTCCAGGTGGCGGATTCCTGGTTTGAGGCGGCAGGTTTGGCTCCACTGCAGTGTTGTCCTCCCGCCCGCCATTTTCTGGCTGCGTTTGAACTACATCGGCCATTTTGACTGACAGCAAAGCATGTCATTGCAGTTGGAAGATTGCTGCACCTCGTCTCCCTGGCTGCTATTGCTTGGACTCCTTTGCTTCTGCAGGGAAGTCTTCCTTATTTCTATTGCTTGTTCGTTGTTGGGTTTAGTTTTAACTTTATTTAAAATTTAAAAAAAATTCAAATTTCCAAATTTCAAATTTCCAAATTTTAGAATTTCAAAAAGTTCAAATTTATTAAATTTCCAGCTTCTTTGTAATTGGATTTTACTACAAAACTATGACGGATTCTGCCTTGTCTTCTGAAGTGGAGCAGGAGGTTTCTCCTCCTAGGGTACCCTCCCCCAAGCCTGCTGGGAAGAGGAAGGCTAAGACTAGGGGTACTGAAAGTCAGGCCTAAATCCTCCCATCAGGAGGTGATCATGGACAAGGAAGCCATGAGAAGGCATAAGGCCTTAGAGCACCAGTTTAATAAGGCTAAGGCGGCGGCGCAGACAGTTTCTATACCAGTTTTAAGTGTGCCAGATGATGCAGTTCAGCCAACTGTTCCGCCCGTGCCAGCCCCTTCAGTCCCAATGTGGTTGCCTGGCCTCAGGGAGATATTATCCTCATTCCTCAGGGCCAAACCTTGCCTTGCATGCAGGGTGACATTGGGGGTTCCACTCCTGCTCCCATTCAGCCCTCACAGGTGGCACCAGCTACCATCCCGGCTCCCGCTGTGGCGGGTTTGCGAGATGTTGGGACTCACACTCCGGATCAGGCCCTGGACTTTCAATCCATTTTGTCCCAGGCCTTTGCAAGTATTTTTCAGGCTGGTCTACAACAGCAGACTCTTGAACGCTGCAGGGAGCTCGGCCACGGCTCCGCAGATTAACTCCAGGGCTCAGCCCTCTACTTCTAGTCAGTCTTACCATAGTTTGGAGGATTCAGTTCAAGATGATGATTATCTTGAGGACTTTGAAATCTCTGATGACAAGGACAATGTTGCTGACAAACCGGCCTTTCCAGGTCTTTTCCGGCAGCTCTTTTTAAATCCCTCTTGCATAAGGCGAAAGTTGCGACCAACATGGGCAAAATACTTGATCCAGCGTCTTTGCAAATGATACATCTAATCCTAATGACTCCTTGTTCAATTGCCTGAGCCTGAGCTCGACTTTGTGCCATGCCTGAATCTGTTTTTGCAGGTGATTCAACGCCCATGGGACCGTCCGGGTTCCCTCTCTGGTCCGTCTGGACATGACAAAAGAATGTACTGTGCCTCTCCGGAGTTGGATGCCCTTTTGCAATTACATGGGGTGGATGAACCTGTGTCCAGTTCTCGCCGGTGATGTCGGTGATGGCCTTAAAATGGAAGATAAGCGGGCAGAGATGTCCTTTCGGAAGATGCATCAGGCGACTACCTGGGCTATCCGTGCGGTGTCTTCTGCCTCGTTCTTTAATAGGGCATCATTGATCTGGCTCCAACAGCTCTGGGACAGGTTGCCTCCAGAAGAGGCCCGTATGCATCAAGATGTCACCAAGTTGATTGCTGCGTCCGAGTACACCGCAGATGCATCGTTGGACGCTGCTAAGTTCGCATCCAGGGCTCTTGCCTCCCTAGGCTTCCACGTAGGCTTCCTGGCTTCGCCATTGGCAGGCCGATTTAAAATCTAAGTGGAAATTGACCGCAACCCCTTATAAAGGTTCTGCCTTGTTTGGGGCGGCGTTAGACCCGGTTCTGGTAAAGAGGCATGATAAAGGAAAAGTACTTACCACATCATATCAATGACCGGATCGCAGGTACACTCCATATACCCAGCTGCCCTTTCGTGCTGACTCAGCGCCCAGATCTGCTGCCCAGCCACAATTCTCAGCCTCTGATCGATCTTCATTTCGAGACCAGGGCAGACGCCAGCCAGGTTTCAAATGACCATTCCAAGGATCTGGATTTCGCTCCTTCCGTCGAGGCAAGTGACTCACCGGTGCCTCTCCCCATCGGCAGAAGGCTCCAGTATTTTTGTCACGAATGGGATGATTCATTCACGGATGCTTGGCTTCGACACACTATCACCAACGGCCTGACTCTGGAATTCACCTCCACTCCCCCAAACCACTTCATCCTATGCCCCTTGTCGGGCTCGCTTCAGCGACACCTCATGGATCTAGAGATCCAACATCTGTTGGACATAGAGGCCATCGAGCCGATCGTGGAACATCAGGTAAGGACCGGATTTTACTCAATAATTGTTCCTTGTTCCCAAAGGTTCGGGGGGGTTGGAGGGGAATCCTCAATCTCAAACAGCTCAACCTGCAGGTGTTGTATTGACATTTCAAAATGCATTCGCTACGATCCATTCTCGGCTGCATCAGACGCGGGATTCTCATGCAATCCATCGACATCAAGGAAGCATATCTCCATGTGCCGATACACCCGTGTTACTGACGCTTCCTCCAGTTTGCCTACAACAGACACCATTTTCAATACAAGGCCATGCCGTTTGGGCTATCGTTGGCACCTCAAACATTCACAAAGGTCTTGGTGGTGTTGGCAGCCTTGTTGAGGGAGCAATCCGTCCAGATAGTTTGCTATCTGGACGATATTTTGCTGTTTTTGGATCAGGTGATGCGGGACAGAACGCTGGTACTTCATGTGCTACAGAGTCGTGGTTTTGTTGTCAATATGGACAAGAGTCACTTTGTTCCAACCAAGTCCATACTCCAGCTGGGGGCGATCATAGATTCCTCACAGGGTCGTGTTTTCCTTTCTCCAGATCGCCAGTGCAGTATCAGAGACCTTGTCACCAGGTCCTGTCGAAGAAGTCGGTTCCCGTCTTTCTGCTGTCTCAGCTCTTGGGGAAGTTTATATACTGCATCCATATAGTGCCGTGGGCGCGACGTCACTCCGTCACCTACAGTGGCTGCTGCTCCCTTTTCAATGGACAGGTCGTGCAGAGGTGATGGATAAAGTTGTGGTTCCTCCTTATGTGCGGGAGTCGCTCCGCTGGTGGATTTCTCCAGTCCTCCAAACTGGAATGCTTTTCTTCAAGCCCCAATGGGTCACGATTATGATGGATGCCAGCCTCTATGGCTGGGGCACACATCTGGAGTCCCTTCTTGCACAAGGCTCTTGGTCCCCTCTGGAACGCCAACACAGTATCAACTGGTTGGAGTTGCGTGCTGTACGGTTCGCCTTGACTTGGTTTCTTCCCCATATTCGCAACAAACATATCCTCATCCTAACAGACAATATGGCCACAAAGGCCCATCTCAATCAGCAGGGCGGCACGAGGTCTAGGGAGATGATGGAGGAGACGGAGAGGTTGATGTCTTGGATAGAGCAGAATTTTCTCTCGTTGCACGCGGAGCACATCTCTGGCAAGTCCAATCTCCAAGCAGACTTCCTGAGCAGGGGTCAATTGGATCCCTCGGAGTGGTGTCTGAGTCCTCAAGTATTTTGCGAGATGTCGGCCAGGTTCGGAGTTTCAACTGTCGATCTGTTTGCCACGCCTCGCAATGCGCAGCTCCGCTACTTCACTCGCTTTCCGTCAGCAGGCACAAAGAGTACTCTTCGTTCTCCATGGCCCAAAGGTCTTCTCTACGCATTTCCCCCGATCCCCATCATCCCGAGGTTGATCCGGAAAGTCCTTCAGGAACAAGTGGACCTTCTCCTGGTGGCGCCCCATTGGCCACGGAGGGCGTGGTTCGCCAATCTGGTGGACCTGTTGGTCGACATCCCATGGCGCATTCCTCCAGACTGAGTGTCCCTGAGCCAAGGCGTGATATCCCATCCGGATCCAGGTTGGCTCCAGTTGACTGTCTGGCGCTTGAAAGGATCATCTTAAGAAAGGACAACATTCCATCTGACGTCATTTCTACCATTCAAGCGGCCAGGCGGTCATCTACCGTCTGTATTTACAATGTGTCCTGGAGAATCTTCGCATAGTGGTGCGCATCCAACCTCGTCGACCCTACGTCAGCTTCCATGTCCAACGTTCTCCAGTTTCTTCAGGCAGGGCTTACCAAAGGCAGGCAGGTGGCAGTGTTAGCTACTGTGTTAATGGTAGATGGTCAACAGTTGTTATCTCATGATCGTAGGATCAGATCTTTCTTGCAAGGAGCGGCCAATTTGCGTCCCGCCATAATACATCGTTATCCTACCTAGGACTTGCATCTGGTGTTACAAGCCCTCACATCTTCGCTGTTTGAGCCCCTGGGTGCGGCATCCTTGCGACACCTTTCCCTGGCTTTCCTCATTGCAGTGACATTGGCTCGGAGAGTGTCAGAGATTGCAGCTCTCTCCATTTGACAAGATCTTTGTGTATTCTTCCCGGATCGTGTGGTGCTACGGCTGGATCCTGCGTTTATGCCCAAGATCAATTCAAGGTTTCACCGGGCTCAAGAAATTGTTCTGCCAAATTTTTGTCTGGATCCGAGGAATCCACTAGAAAAGAATGGCATACGCTAGACGTGCGCAGGACTCTGTGGCGTTATATTCGGGGTACAGCATCGTTTTGAAAGACGGAGGCTCTGCTGGTGTCCTTCTTGCCATCCTCGCTAGGCCAACGGGTTTCTGCTTCTACTGTGGGACGCTGGCTTAGAGCCTGCATTTCCAAAGTATATGAGGTACAAGGTACTGCGGTGCCGGGTGGGGTCGTTCCGCATTCAACACGGAGCGCTGCCACATCTGCGGCCTGGGCCACCCAGGCCTCTGTAGAGGACATCTGTAGGACGGCCACCTGGTCATCCCTTTCCTCCTTTATTAGACATTATCGTTTGGACAAGTTTGCTTCTGCCAACGCCTCTTTCGGCGGGCGTGTTTTACAATCAATAATTTCTCCCCATGTTCAGGGGATGGCTCCGGTTCCCTCCCAGAGTCTTAAGCTTGGGCATGTCCCATAATGAGGATTGTTGAAGCAGCGAGTCAGGAAAATCAAACGCAAGGGCGGCTGCAAAGCAAGAGTCTGGAAGGTAAGTACCAGAAGGATATACTGCCCTCTAAGGGTTCCCCAATACCACCCCCCCCCCAGGGAGTAATCATACGTGAGACTACTGATCATAGGTCCCATTCAGTGAGAAGGTCCGGCCAAATAAACCCCGGAACCGGAATTGGTAAGTCCAGCCAGGGAGTCAGGAAATGGCTGGAAGGAACTGACGCCTGCTTGGCCCAAGCATCCTAGTAGCAGCTCCCCCCGGGATCGACGAGAGGTCAAATCCTGTCGCCGACTGAAAGTGCCAGTCGTGATAAAGTGAAAGCCCAGAGGCCTCGTACAGCAAGCTGCAGGAAGGCAAGAGAGACAAACAATGTGTCCCCTGGGTCAAGATTCCCGTCAGCGCTCCTCGAAATCTCTGGAAGCCAGTATAGAACGCTCACACTGTCAACCATTAAGGTCAGTGGCTGCGTCATCCTGTGGGCTAGGGTGCCAAGCTTGAGCCAATGCGGCAGATAGATGGTCCGGCAGGGTGCTCGACAGCGAAGGCTGGGCCCCCCCTTGTCCCGAACTGATGTTCTACCCTGCAGTAGGTAGTGAGCCTGATCCTTAAGTGAGCCGGCGACTGTCATCCCTGGCCAAAGAGCAGCCAGAGGCATCTGCACTCGATGCTGCCTCTGAGTTCAAAGGGCCCCATAGAGAATAGGAAAAGAAATAGTAACAGCGTTGTTTATACCAGACAGGCTTGTCTCTCTAGTACCTGCTAATGAAAGCTGGGTCAAGTCCCTCCCTGAGTTGAGTGGAGCCCTTGCCGGGATGGGTGCACAGGCCAACTGTCACTTACCCTTACCAACAGCAGCCCATGTCACGGCCAGGTCAGAAGATTAGTCGTTGCTGCAGAAACACTCAGAAGGGCCAGCAGGCATGGCACATCATAAGCGGCCTCGGCCAAAGCTCAGCAACTGGTATAACCGAAGCAGTACAGGCATGGAAACATTGTACAGAGTTAGCATATTGCTCCCAACCGTGGTTGGGTCCTCAATTGACCATCCCTGGTAGAAGGGAAGGTTGGTGCTATCCTGAACGCTCTCATAACTTAGTGTCCGGTAGGAGGACTTCTCTGTGTGCAAAACTCGCAATCGCTGCCAACCCCAGGCTCCTACAGTGTGCCCTAGGAAGGGGTCTCTGCCCTGTCCTCCATGATATCACTGCCCCTCGCGTCTCTCTCCAAGGCAGAGGGCGAGCCAAAAATGGCCACCGTGGTGGCTGCTGCCAGTGTAGACTTACATATCACTTCAGTGTGCCAGTTCTGCCACCCTACGTAGTGTACAGATTAAATTTAGTGGCAAGTGGGGTCTGTGGTTACTGTATGTAACCCTTCCCCTGCATGAGAGGGTATAAGGATCACCCCTGGGTCGGTAGTAAGCTGAGGAAGGGCTAGGTGACCAAGGAACCCTCCCATGTATAGGCGGTTCTGACACCCCACATGTGGAGGATTAAGGACCTCAGGAGAGTTGTCAAAGATGCTGGTATCAATGCAGGCAGGCCGGGACTTCCAGTGGGATCGCGACATCGCCGGACGCTTCTTTTTGAAGCGCCAACCCAGGGCTCCGTAGAACCGCAAGAACAGCGACTATCAGCTGTCTTGCGGTTTGGAAACTTTCCTCCTGGTAAGAGGGGGGAAAGTGAGTAGACAGGTGGGGTAGAGCTCCCTAAGAGTGCCAGTTTTTACCCATAATCTGGAGCTCGAAGATGAGAGCTCCCCGCTAAGCCTGTCAGTACTCCAGACCCTGGATGTCTCTGCTTTGCAGAGCTAGATGTCGTGACCATCCCAGCAACCAACTTTAAATAAATATTTTTGAATCGAGCTGGCGGAGCACAAGCAGCAAGAATAAAACAGCAAGTATTTTCTTTTTTTTTAACTCCAAAGATTTACCTTCTTTAAAAGATTTTCTTTAAGCAGAGAAAGTGAAAGCAAGATGGCGTTTGAGTTTCAACGGGGCGTGAAGAAGTGAAAGTTAAAAGCAATTATTGACAAGCCCCTGTTGAAACGTAAAACTCTTTTCTGAAAAGTGGATTAACCAAGAAAGGAAGTAATTATAATAATTGAAGCAATAATATAAATTACAAATTGCAAAGGGTCTTTTTTTCTTTTTGATACTTTTTTTTTCCCTGTTCTTTTGGAAGGGAAAGAAGAAGGGGGCAAGATGGCTGGTCTTTTTGAAAGCAAAGAAAGCAAAGAAGGGTTAATTAACCCTCATATATGGTCTGATTTTGAGGAAGCTTGGAGCTCAATTACCTCTGCTTTATTGGAAAAAATTGATACTATATTTCAAGCTTCTCAAGCTGGAAACAATGAAATACATGGAAATACTGAGTTGCAATCTAGCAGTGGGGGATTGATTGAAGAGCTGGGAGAAGGAAAAGAACAACAACAACAGCCTACAGTATTTTTGGTGAGCAAGATGGATGCTTTGCAGAATAAGGAGCAAGAAATTTTGGGAGCTGATGAGACTTTGGCTATACGAATTTTTTGTTACAAAGTCCAACCTGTACTTAAAGAGCTGTTTTCAGAAGAAGTTATACTTTTGCAAAAATTTTATAATATGCAATCCCAAAAAATGCAAGATTATATTGGAGTTAAAAAAGGCAGAGGAATCAAAGTTAAGAAAAGAGTTCGTAAAAAGGAGAAGAAGAAAGACTGGAGACAAGGAAAATAACCCTGCTTGATGAGATGATGGTCCTTAAAAAGTATTGTTTTAGTGTTTAAAGATTTTGAACTTTTGGAAGAAAACATCCAACAGCTTAATGCCAGTTAACTAAGCGATGAGCGATGATGAGGAGGTAACCTACAGCTGTATTGGAATATTTTGAGAAGAATAAACAGTTCACTGCAATGCTGGTGTGTTGGGTTGTGAAATAAGCCTTTACCTGAGTGATTTGGAATATTTTATTAAGGACTGTAATAAATTTGGATTTAATTGTAATTGTAGAAGTTTTATTGAATATAGTAAATTGGAGTTTTCTGTTTGAAGGTAATAAATATAAGGCAAAAGGACTACAGGCCTAGGGCAATTGCAGCTGATCTGGTGGTTTCCCTAATATGTCTGATGAACTTATTAATCTAATTTTTGGCTGGATTTGTTGGATATTATTTGAAATACAATTACAAAGTCACTCGGGGGGGGTTATATAAAGAAGCAATTTTTATTTAGGTGGGTAGACGCAAATGAAGACATTCTACATGCTGTTGGAAGATGTGAATATAAGAAGATTAACAACTGGTTTAATCTAGTATGAAGAATTTAAATGTTTGATATAGCTATTAAATGATGTTTTTACTTGATTTGTTAATATGTACTGATAAATTAATAAGAGGTTTGATTATTACTTTTTAGTTAGGTATTGTATATAGGAGGATTTCTCCTAAAATCAACTACCATTTCTACCACACCATTTTGAGTGTTTAGTTCAAGATTGTTCCGGTTGCACCACAAGGCTAGTTGTTCAACCTCCTGTCTGTATGCAGACAGGTCTGCATGAGACCAATCACTATTGTATCATCTGCAAACTTCAGTACTTTAACAGAGGGATCTTTTGAGATGCAGTCATTGGTATATAGAAAGAAGAGAAGTGGAGAGAGCACACAGCCCTGGGAGGGGGAGGGCTGTGTTAATTGTACAGGTATCTGATGTGATTTTGCTTAGCTTCACCTGCTGCTTCCTGTCTGTTAGGAAGCTTATGATCCATTTACAAGTGTGGTCAGGTACAGCTAGCTGATTTAGTTTAGTTAGAAGAATATCTGGAATGATGGTATTGAATGCTGAGCAGAAGTCTACAAAGAGGACCCTTGCATAGGTCTTTGGGAATTCAAGATGTTGTAGGATGTAGTGCAGAGCCACATTAACAGCATCATCTGTTGATCTATTTGCTTGGGAGGCAAATTGCAAGGATCCGTGATGGTTTTCAGGTGGGACAGCACTAGCCTTTCAAAGGTTTTCATAACTACAAATGTTAGAATAACCGGTCTGAAGTCATTCAGTTCCTTGATGGAGGGTTTCTTCGGCACTGGATGATAGTAGAGCATTTGAAGCAAGAAGCAACATAGCACATTTCTAGTGATTTATTAAAGATGCGGGTGAAGATGGGGGCCAGTTGGTCAGCACAAGCTTTTAAGCAAGAAGGAGTTTTCTTGTCTGGGCCTGGTGTTTTTCCTGGCTTTTGTCTGTGAAACAGACCTTGCACTTCATTTTCTGTAATGCTTTTATCTTTATATCTTTATACAATTATGCTTTTATCTTTATACAGGGAGGGAGGGAGGGAGGGAGGGAGGGAGGGAGGGAGGGAGGGAAGGAAGGAAGGAAGGAAGGAAGGAAGGAAGGAAGGAAGGAAGGAAGGAAGGGTGGGTTCTGACCTAAGCTTCCTTAGAAAGCATGAAACAAAGTCTTAATCCCGGTAAAACCCCTTTTATTAACACGGCTGTGAATTCCGTTCATTCACAGTCAACAAGGCTTTGGCAAACAGTCTTTCAGAGTAATGTTTATCAACCCCCACCTTATCTCACTTGGAACACTACCAGAGAACCAATTTCCAAATGCAGAGCAAGGCCAAACTTGGCACCGAATCTATTGGAGTCACGAACAGAACTTTCTAATCTTGAAATGGGATGAACCAATTGCTTCCTGCAAAAGCCCACATTCCGTTCACTCCTCTTTTATGTCCTATGGGAGAGGTCAATCATCTCCAAGGTGTGACCTTACTCCCGGTCTACCCTGTTTTCTTAATTGTTCTTGTCCTCTGGCAGCTCTGTGCATGCACACACTGGGAACGGGCTCCAGCTGTTTCTCTGCCTCGCTATTGTCTAACTCCCTCTCTGCCTCTGACGCAGAGCCCTCGTCCGAGCTCTCCCCAGCCCCCAGGACTGGCCCAAGTTCCTCCTCAACCTTCTCACTGTCCGACTTTGCTGCCAGCTCCTCTGGCCACCAGCAGGCCACAACAGGAAGGAAGGAAGGAAGGAAGGAAGGAAGGAAGGAAGGAAGGAAGGAAGGAAGGAAGGAAGGAAGGA
>WNWU01000018.1:8791165-8874060 GCA_012654045.1 Ptyas mucosa | reverse complement strand
GGAAGGAAGGAAGGAAGGAAGGAAGGAAGGAAGGAAGGAAGGAAGGACTGTGCATGCATGCACAGAGTGCATTTGGAGCACAGTGCGAATGCAAGTGCATGCAGCATGCATTTGGCGCACATCAGGCATGCGTGGGGAGAAAACCAGTGGCAAATCAGGGAAGATTTCACCACTGGTCTGGCAGAATTTTTTTCAGCCTACACTAGTGATAGCTAACCTTTTTGCCATTGTGTGCCAGGAAAGGGGGGGTGGGGGAGGTTTGTGTGTGCACGTGCCCACACCCATAATTCTATGCGCCCCCCTGCGCATACACGTGCAACCCCCCTTCCCCCCTCCCGCTCCTGGCATGTGATGGCCTGGTAGGCCCATTTTTCTTTCTTACCTGGCTCCAGATCCTCTCTATGAGGGCCTCCGAAGGAGTGGGAAAGGCTGTTTTCACCCTCTGCAGATGCATAGAGAGGATCTGGAGCCAGGTAAGAAAGAAAAATGGGCCTTCCCCACCTACCCCCAGGTCCTCCGGAGGCAGGAAACAGCCTGTTTCCCTACTTCTGGTGGGCCCAGAAGGCCCAAAAATCAGCTGATAGGTGTGCGCATGTGAACCAGAGCTGAGTGCCACTGATATGGCTACGCGTGCCACCTGTGGCACGCGTGCCATAAGTTCGCCATCACAGGCCTACACCATGCTTTTATCAACCTCTGCTACACAAGTAATACAAGATGGTGCAGACATTGATTTACTTCCTATTTTTCCATTACTGATGAGAAAGAAGAGGCTTCGAACACAGAGAAAAGTGGATTGCTGGAGTCATGTGGATAGAACTGTTCAAAAGAGGTAAATTACCATAAGGTGGACAACATTTTCATTTTTCAAGTATAAGTTCACATGATTCCACTTGAACTGACTGAGCAGCAGACTCCCAGTGAGATAAAAATACAAGACGTTTTGTCATGTAATGGAATAACCTCTAACCTGATTTCTATATAAAATACTAATGCCTTTTACATAAAGTATTATATATATGAAAAGACATTTTACTGCTATTTGGCTGCAAATGGTATGAATAAAAAAAACATTATGAAGATGAGTAGGAAGAGATCTACAATCACAACAAAACAAATCCATAATCCATTTATATATAGCAATAGCATTAGACTTATACACCGCTTTACAGTGCTTTACAGCCCTCTCTAAGCGGTTTACAGAGTCAGCATATTGCCCCCAACAATTTGGGTCCTCGTTTTACCCACCTCAGAAGGATGGAAGGCTGAGTCAACCTTGAGCCTGGTGAGATTTGAACTGCCAAATTGCAGGCAGCTGGCAGTCAACAGAAGTAGCCTGCAGTACTGCACTCTAACCACTGTGGCTCATATATTAAATGTTGGGGCTATTTGATTATTAGATAGAGACCTCCTCATCTGAAATATTTGTTTATATATGTTTCTTGTTAAATAAGGATGAGATAGTTTACAACCATTTATAGACCCATTATATAAGGGGAGAGAATTACCGTATTTTTTGGAGTATAAGACGCACTTTTCCCTCCACCCCAAAAGAGGGTGGAAATTTGGGTGCGTCTTATACACCGAATGTAGCCCTGCCCACCCACATGTCCTCTCAAACGGAGCTTTTGGAGGCTGCAAATGCAGCCTCCCAAACAGAGAAACTCTCAAGCAGAATTTTTTTTTCTTATTTTCCTCCCCCCAAAATAAGGTGTGTCTTATACTCCGGAGCGTCTTATAAGCCAAAAAATACAGTAATTAGGTTTTTTTATTTTTATTTTCAGCATCCAGCCAGAGTGGGTTTTTTTAAAAAAAAATGTTTAATATTGGGTGTTTGGGTCATTTCGGCCCCCCCCCTTTTTTTTGTACACATTTTTTCTATTCTTTTGTTACTGTTGGGTGTATGTTTTTTTTTGTTTTCTATTTTATTCCCATTGATAAAACATAATAAATATATACATGGAAAATCCAAGTGAAGCATATATGGATTTCCAGATTCAGGTAAATTGCATTGTTGTGCTAGATTCATAAGGTGAATATATATTTAATTAAATTTTAATAATTAAACTATATAATTTGCCTGTCTCATGCAGTGACTGCAGTTCTAGCTCTGCTCATTGTTGTCAACTGCATGATTGATTAGAAGGTGGTAGATTCCAGAGCTCAATGGCACATGGAAACTTGTCATGGGCTAGAAGGCCTTAACTGGGCCTTCTGCCCCCTCCCCTTCCCATTCCCAGAAGATTTTAACTGGCTAGGCCCAGTGGCATTTTACTTGGGAAAGCCCTAAGCAATGGAACCTCCAGAAAGAGCCAAACAAGTCCTAAGCACCATCACCCAATTTAAAAATAGCCATTCGGTTTACAGGAATAGTCAGCACCTCAGAACTACAAACATTACAGTTTTCTATCTCAAGCTCTCTGACAAGAGGAAATCGAAATTAGGCTGAAGTGTCCAGACCAACAGCCAAGATCCCTTCAGGTGAATGTCACACTATCCTTTAAATATTGGATAGTGTTTGTGCCACGCTTCACAAACAAACAAACAACAAAAAATAATCAGGACAGTGGATGCAAAGCTCCCACTCCTTTCATCATCCTAACCAGAACCAGAAATATATAGTATTGAAAAGTATAATAATCAGAAAATATGACAAAGTACAACCAAAGATATAGCAGTGCTAGTAAAATCAGAAAAAGATATATAAGATAATGAAGAAGTGAATAACATTAATAGAAACTAAAAGTATACCCATAAAATGTTAATATAAAATTAGCTCAATCCTTTAAAATATTATTAAATATAGTCATATACACTCTCTAATTATCCATCTTCTAAATTTTAGTAGAATACATTATTTCTTTATAATGATATTTATAATATATGCTTAAATTGTTAATATTTTATTATGTAAACACCTTAGAGTATTAAATATAAATAAATGAAAAGAAGAAAAATATTCTATGAGTATTAAATACAATTTTGAATGCTAATGTCCCAAGCATTATAATTATTTAACTTTTTTCTTTCCTTCTTTCTTTTTCTTTAAATTAATTAATTAATTTCTTCAGAAGTCACATCACAATTTAATGAGCTATATGCAACAAGAATAAATTTTGCTCAAAAAAACACAATTTTGAAATCTTGGGAGGTTTTACAGAAAAATAGCCAGGACTAAGCCCAGTACCGTTATCATTGCATGGACCAGTTACATAGACATATAAAACCAAACAATAAGCCTCATAGACACATGAACGAAAGAATATCTATGTGTCTGCTAATAAATCAATGCATTTGCCACTTTTCATTTGTAACTGTAACTGTTAAGATATCTATATTTCATGCAACATGAATACCTTAGCTAATTGGTATGTGCCATTCACTTATGGTTTTAGGCCCACCTATTAATTGGCATGTTTCTAACAGATTAGCACTTTCTACCATGGAAATGCAGCTTTTGGTAGAAAAAAATATATATTCTGGCCCTTCCTTATTTTCTAATTTTGAATCGACTGAATCACATTAATAAACTCTAAATACTGCATTTTTTTAAAAATGTAACTTGTTTAGTTAAATCTCATATAATTATTAAAGAACTCTATTAATATTATATATTATAGTAAAACTGAAGTATTTAGTAACATTAAAAATATCTGAACCAAATAAAGCCTATATCACCGGTGATATTGTGACATTTCATTATCTGTGGCATTGCATGTACCTTGCTGGAAAGTATTTAATGTGATAATATAAATTATTATATTATAAATATAAGCCATAGCATTCAGTTTAAAACTACACTCATTAACACAATACCTCAACAAATTAAAATATCAAATGTCACCTTAACCTGTTCATAAAAGACTAATAGAATGTAAAATTACTTTAACAAAACTGAGCTATTTCAATGACAATACTTACTAGGCAGGTAATTTTTTTTATAAAAGCTCTCTAGTTAGTGAAATTGCTACTTATGCATAGCTAGAGCTGAAGCAAATGGTTTAATGTACTCATATCTTTATTTACAAATTATGTGTGTATAAAATATTGAGGTTTGCCAAAGATACTGCCTTCCTTGCAAGTTACAACTGCTCATTGCTAGGTAGAAAACTATTCCAATGGTAGCTCTCGACAATATTTATATGTCCCTTTAAGTGTAGATTTAGTTCCTAGTTGGTGAGATGCAAGTAACAATAAAATTGGCCTGCAAGGTACCCTAGAGATCCTCCTTTGCACAGAGTGTGTACATCCTTGGGGTAAAGTTGGGCTTTGATTGCACTTCTGGTATACTGGTCAAAAAGTGCCCAAGTTGACCAGTACTGTCCTTACCATCAGCAGGGACAGGTATATTTGGTATAAGGATGACAAAGGCTGGTAGGTTAGTTTGCACATTCTCTAAAATGCAGCTTTTCATATCTCAGGGTCTTGGACACTAGAGGTAATGATCAAAACAGGCCTTAAAGATGTGAATATGTCACTGGGCATGGAGATCAGAATGTAGGGCAGAGCCCATGAGATGGTTATGCCGATACTGAATTTGAACTTTTGTTTACAGTTTTATGCCAGTTGCATAAATAGGTAACTATTGTTATGTTGTTGTTTGAACGTTTTTTAAAATCGTGGTTAACCACCAAAAGTCACAATGAGAAGATTGGTAGCAGTAAACAAAAACAAACAAACAACAAACAAATAGAATGATTCTTCAGGGAGAGTTAAATATGCCAAGGTCTCATAGAGAGCTAACCCAAAGTAGATCAGGAATTCTGGAAATTCAAGAATAGGCACATCCAGGTGTAGTAGTCTGTTCAGAAAGTGAAAGCAAATAACTACTGTAAATCAGGGTATATATGCTGATTATAGTATACTTCAATACCCTCTATAAGAAATGAATTGTTTAATCAAAGTTTTCAAAAATGCTGTAAAAATAAGTTCCATATAATTTTTCTGCAAAAAGGCTGTCTGGTCCAATAAATAAGAATGTGTTACAAGAAGAGGACATTGAAGAGAGAAATCCAGAATGTCAAGCAACTCCCACCCCTTAATATTAGCAAATAAAAATTAGGATCCCCTTGTTTATATTTATTTAATTTTGCACAGAATATTAAATGTACTGCAAGTTGAAATGTGGATTAAGGTTCCCCCCCCCCCAATATTTATGAAAACTTTAAAGAATCGCATGGTGATACCACAATGGTGTGTGGCTATATATACCCTGTTTTTGAACAGACTCCCACTAGCTTGAGAATACTAATACTGCTCTGTGGCTGGTGTTCTGTCTGCACAATCATTGGGAGGAAGGATTATAATAACAATTTGTGACATAGTGGGTATTAGACTCTTTAACAATCTCAGTGAGATACCCAGCAGGCAATCTTCAAAGTCTATTGGAGAGTAGGCGGATTGCCTGATAATCGGATCATTGCCCTATACTATGCCAGGCTATATAAGGTGCAGCCAATAATCTTGTGTGCAGGCTATTTCCCCCCCCCACACACACACACACTTCATGGACACAGCAAGCATAATATAGTATGCAACAATAGGAAGAGAGACGCTTAGTTTCAATGAAAGTACTATATATGACAATGAAAGCTTTTTAGTGGACAGTCACCTCAAGGAATAAGTAAAAATGGGGACAATGCCATTAAATTTTATAGGTGCTGAAAGTGGAACTGGAATGTCAGGATGAACAGGCTGGCTGAATGAAATCCTTCTTTGCAGGAACTGTCAACATAAAACAACAAATATCATAAATAGAGAGAAATTAATAGCAATATTAATTGCAAATTCTAATCTCACCAGGCTCAAGGTTGACTCAGCCTTCCATCCTTTCTAAGGTAGGTAAAATGAGGACCCAGATTGTGGGGGCAATAAGCTGACTTTGTATAAATATACAAAAGTATGAAGGCTATTGCTTAACTCATTGTAAGCCGTCCTGAGTCTCCAGGGAAAGGGCGGCATATAAATCAAATTATATATATATATATATATATATATATATATATATATATATATATATATATATATATTTGTTAAAGCTAGTTTCAGATGTGATGTCTAAGGCATTTAAATCAAACAGTGTTATCGTTTTATTCAAGAGGAAAATTTTTAATTATCCTATACTACTTTTATCATTAATATGAGTGCATATTAAAAACAAGACACATGCTTTAAATAAGGAATTCTATAAGGAATTTTATAACTAGATTTTGAAATCTAGGTCAATTGCCTCTGAACTTTTTCCAGTGGCAGTGCATTGGTTGCAATCCTTTATCAATTTGGCAATACAACTTCCAGTGCTTCTTCTAATCTTGTGTAATTCGCCCTACTTAATTCTTTGCTTCCAGATAGACTACATTTGCCACCCAATGAGTTTATTTTACCAGTCATTTCCTTTTAACAGTAAACTAAAACTATTTGAGAGGAATAATCCGCCTACAAATTCAGCATAGGGTAAAAAGCTCTTATTTATCCAGTGTTTTGCACTTTGAATTGAAGCATTATCAGTAAGAGTAGGCAATAAACAAAAACACCTCAGGGGCCTGAGAAGAGCAATGTAGCCAATTACATTTAATTAAATCAAAGGATGGGAGCAGTAGGGATGAATGAGCTGAAGAATGAATTTGCATTAACACCTAGCAGCCAAACATATAGTCATTGGTTTAGTCTGAAGCTGCATTTCTTGCTATCTCTTCTACTCACTAAAAGAAGCCATTAGCTAAATAATGAGGCATTGTTTACTCAGTGATATAAGAGCAGCTTTCCCCACATTTTTCTTCATAGTATAGGAAAAGAGATCTCTAACCCATACTTTATTCAGAGTAAAATAAAGAGAATAAGCCATCTTGTTTTAAAAACCGAGTTCTGAAACCTGCAGTTGAATATTAAATAATACAAAATTAAAGGGCAAGAGAAAAGAGCTGAAGGTACAAAACATGGCAAAAAGCAACCGATACCCAAACTACAGCGTTTGATCAGAGAATATTTTTCTGTATATCCTTGCTATGTTTCAGAAACAGAAAAGGAATAATTAACACAGCTAAACTTAGAGATTGAGAAGAAACACAGTCATATAATAGATGAGGAAGATTGCTTGTTTTAACATGTTTTAACGTTAATTATGTTAACTTGTTTTAACATAAAATCAGACACACACACACAAAAGATTGTTTTCCCCTATAGTTTATAAGATACTAATATAATAATCAGGAGATAACAATAAATTACATCTGGCAACACCAAGTCCCACATTTTGTGAGGAAAATGTGATTCATTAATAGCTCCAACAACATATTTGTCCTTCATGTTGCAAACCTAGCAAAGAAACTATTTTTTCAAGTGCAAATTAAGCCTGCTTTTTTTCAGAAATGCATGCAAATAGACTGCCAGGTTTTTAAATCACTTTTCTCTGTGACTCCTACTAAAAGGCTGAATTTATAAAATGACTTTTTATAGGCAATCAGTGCTTATTGTGCCCTGGTGATATAATAGAAAGAAAGCCAAGTCAGTTCTGTGAAAAATGCCTGCTGTACAATAATCTCATAATGTTTTATGAGCTTTATGATTTAAGGTTCAAAGAAGAGTGCACGTAACAATAAAATGTTTTTATGATGAAACTTTATGAGATACCTCAGGTTCTAAAATAGCATGTATATGTTTTGCTAATTTTATGTTCTGAAAGGTTTAAACTAAAGTTTGTTTATGCGCATGAGAGAACTGATACAACAGTTAAAGTATGTCTATAATAATTAATAAATTGTATGTCTAGCCATAAGTGAATTGTTAGTGCTTGAACCATCACATTAGTTCTTATAGTGATATATATACAAGGCCTGACCAAGCCTTTCAATGTTCAATAATTCACTCATTAATTATTAATAACTAATAATGAATACTGAAGCCAAGGAATGAAACAAAAGACCCATGTTTAGATCTACTACCCTATTTTCCCCAAAATAAGACATCCCCTGATAATAAGCCGAATCGGGCTTTTGAGCACATGGCAATAAGGCCAAGCATTTATTTCAGGATTCAAAAAAATATAAGACAGGGTCTTATTTTTGGGGAAACACGGTATCAATCCCAGAAGCTTACCAGTTGATCTTAGGTCAGACTTTGGGCAATGTTACATAATGGTTTATTACTGGGTTTGGAGTTTTGCTATTTTTCTTTTGTTATAATTGCTATTTCATATCTGTGTTATTTCTAAGTGAAGTAGTACTTTTTCAGAATTAAATGACATACATATTGCAACTTTAAATAAAAAATAGATTGTTGCTACCATTTATACTCTACTCTATCCTTGTAAAGGCTGTACAAAAACTTTTATTTCATAATATACTGTATGTCAAGTACCAATTGGATCTGTGTGCTTTTAATCTTATTATTTCAGTACTCTATTGTATTATCTTTCCTGCTTCCTAGGTCATTACTGGGTCAAGTGGCAGTCACTCAGTATATGAAAAAAAACCCGCTCTTCTGTTATATCTAAGTCAAGTTCTGAGACCATAATCATGTCTGGCCTTGAGGCCTGATAATCTGAGTACAAGAGACTATTTCGAAATCAAAGTAGTTTGTTGTAGCAGTAGCACCTTAGATAAATAATAATTATCTGGAGCCTACTCTTTAACTTTCTTAGTGCTAGGCAAAGGTAGTTTAATTCTTCTAGTTTTTTAATTTCACTTTACTGTTGCTGTGTTGTGTTTTAAGTTTTATATGTGTGATATATTTAGCTGTTCTAGTGTTTTTAGCATGTTGCTTTAACTCCATTTTTAAAGTCTGTTGTTTTTTTCTTATGCCCATACAATTATATTCTTCTAACCGATATTTTCCACCAATTTTAATTTTGTTACTATGTAAAGTATCATTACCTGTATTGTTTGTTGCATCGGTAAATTTAGTGAAGGTCTCTTATCATTGTTAAACTGAAAATTAAAATTAATCTGATACAAGTTTAAATAAATTAATGTACGGTTCAAACATGCCTTGAAAGCAGAGCTTTTCAAATTCATAATTCTTGGAATCTAGGAAACATAATTTTTTGAATTGAGTTTGGGTCAATGAAAATTTAGAATTAATGAAGGTAAGAATATCAAAACTGTTAAGAGTTTGAGAACTGAGTGCTGTTGCACCCATTTCCTTTATATTTAACTTATTTTCCTCTTGAGTCCCGAGGATTTTACATCTATTAAACCTGATTCACATTAGTACAGAATGTTTCTGTACTTATTATAGAACTTTTGATTAAACCCTTGGAGAGAAGACAAAGTCATAATACATTACTTAAAAAATATTCTTTCTTAAACTTTTTGTTCTCAGGACCCCTTCTGTCATGCCCCAGGTGTCAACCCTGAAGCTCACCTGACTGAGGCCATTTTGAGGCTTCAGGGCTGCTACAACTGGAGCTAAGGGATAGAGAGGGGGGAGTAGAGAGCTGGGGTTTGTAGCCAAAACAAAATACTTTCTCTTGGGAACCAAGAACATTTCAGCAGGTGCTTGGAAGGAGGAGACTGAGGTGACCTAGCAATTGGACTGTATCCTGATTGAACCATGTGGCAGATTGTTTTGAGAAAGTGAAAAACTTTTACTTTTAATTAGGTGAAAACCACAGGAACATTTAGAGTTGTTTTCACCAGCCCGTGCCAATATGGCATATCCAGTAAAGCTATTCTTTGGGGACTCTACCTGCCTTGGAGTTTTGTTTACTGTGGGTATGTTACTTAGAACCCTGACACCAGGTTTCTAGACCCAGATTCTGAGTGTGAAGCTGATGAAACTGTTCCAACTGATCCTCTGGCATTTAGCTTCAGGAAGCACAAAGCCAGACACCCAGTGGTAAAATCCGGCTGGATCTATCCGGCTCGCGTGAACCGTTAGGGCCGGCAACAGGAGGCTCCGTCTACCCACCAGGATGTCATTACGTCCTGTTTTTGACCCTCTTTGTATGCACAGAAGAGGCGCGCGCGCTCACATTTCCGAACCGGTAGCGAAGGTAAGTGCATTTCACCGCTGCAGACACCACATGATCAATCGCAAATACCACCTGCAGCTAGATCGATCAGAAGAGGATAACTTAAGGTTTCCCAGTCCCTGCACTAGAAAGCAGAGCAGAACAGAGAAAGTCTATAAAGCTACTTGCCAAGCAACAAGTAAACATTATGATTAGTTACAGCTAGCTGCAGCCTATATAAGACACTTGTTTTACCTCTGTTCTTTTGGCTGAAAACAACATCTGGCTTATGTGTGATCCCTGTGGGAATGCCACTCTTGAAATTTGGACTAGCTGACAACTTTGATCTGGCTCTTGAACCTTGGACTGACTTTAGACAACTCTTCTTGAAAACACATTTTGCATGCAAGCCTTTGCTTTTTGACATTTCTGGCTCCATTGCTAACTTTATTGTCTGAAAGTAAAACTAATAACCTCCCAAGAAACCAGGTCTGCATGTGAGATTGAAGCATCAAGGAGTATTGTGACCACAGAGCTGGCAGCAGAGTCGGACAGTGAGGAGGTTGGGGAGGAACATGGGCCAGTCCTGGAGTCTGGGGAAGGCTCGGATGAGGGCTCTGCGTCAGAGGCAGAGATGGGGCCAGGGCCATCTGGGAGTTATGTGTGGACTCCAGAGCCTCCAGAGTCAGACATCAGAGAGGCAGAGGAACAGGGGGAGCCTGTTCCTAGTGCGCACATGCGCAGAGCTGCCAGAAGGCAAGAACAGTTAAAACAAAAAGGACGACTCGGGAGTAAGGCTTGGAGATGATTGGCCCCTCCCATAAGACATAAAGGAAGAGCAAAGGCACGTGGGCCTTTGCAGGAAGCAACATTGTAGATGGTGTCGGTTTGTACTTTGAAGCTCCGTTTTTGACTCTGTGTTTCCGTGCGGCCTTGCCAAGATAATTGCCAATTAGGTCTTTGGCAGCGTGTCAAAGAAGATAAAGGTGGCCTTATCCGAAGGACTGTAGCAGACTTCTGTTGCACAATTTATAAACTCTTGGTGATTCAGCACGTGCTGTGAATGAAAGGAATTCACAGCCGTTAAAATAAAAAAAGGGGGTTTTGGGACTAATTGTGTGTTTTTTACTATATCAGGAAGCCTAGGTCAGAACAAGAAGGACACTTCTCACTTTTAAAAGTTATGGAGGACCCCAAAAGATCTTTTGTTTGCATCAGCTATATTTATTAATATTTACCATATTAAAATTTAAAATCGATGCCTTCATACAATATTTATTTATTGAATTGTGTAAAAATAAAAATAGTAAACCATTAGTTATTAAATATAAAAGAGTGTCATGATTTGAAATTTTTAAATATTTTCAGTATCTGTTGGGTCCAGATCAGAAGACAAGTGAAATCCAATTAAGGCCATTCCTTTACTTGCTTACACCTAATGAACCAAATCTTGCCAAGCTAAAGCTATTAACTCTCTACATGACAGATATATTCTGAGAGATTCTAGGATGTGGCTACCCTGAACTTTTTCCTCTTTTCCTCATCCAGCTCAGAATTGTGCAATCTCTTAATCTGGGCTTCTCTCTGGGATGTACTATCTTCTCATGACTGGAATGTGCTGATAGAAAGATATAAACTGTTCAAAAGAAACAGACTCAACAAAAGAGGAGGTGGAGTTGCATTATATATTCGCTACACCTCCGTATAAATGCCTAAAATTAAGAATGAAAGCATGGAGAATAATGTAAAAGAAAAAAGAATGACGTAAGTCATACTACAGGCCCCCCAATCAAACAGAAGAAATAGATGAACATTTTGCTAGTCAGTTAACTAATGTGTGCAGGAAACACACCATAGTAGTAAGAGAAGACTTTAACTAAACTGACATCAATTGAGACAAACTCTGCATCAAGTGGTAGATCGAACGGGTTCCTAATGAGCCCATTGACAATTTTGTCGTCCAAAGGAAGAGGAGGGAAGTAGAAGGTCAGTTATACTGGATCTAATTCTTACTAACAGAGAAGAAATTATAGAGGGGGTTGAAGTTTCAGAAACTTTGGGGGAGAGTGTTATGTTAGAATTCAATAAAACGCAGACACAAACAATAGAACAAAATCAAACCAGTATCTTACATTTTAAAAGAGCAGATTTCAACAAACTTGGAGTTTGGGAAGGATTCCAAGGATGAAAATTTTAAAGGGGAAAACAATTCAAGAAGCTTGGGAAACTCTGAAAAATATGATTGTAAAAACCCAGTCCAATATCATTGAAAAAGAAAAATAATACATCCAAGAAGAAACCAGTATGGTTGCATAAAGAACTGTCTGATAAACTGAAAGATAAAAAAGATAAGAATAAAAAATGGAAAGAGGAGCACATAACTAAGGCAGAATACCAACATATAGCCCGAATCTGCAAAGATGAAGTCAGGAAACCTAAGGCTCAGAATGAACTAAAAGTTGAAACAAGTATCAAAAATAATTTTAAAAGTTTCTTTCCACGTGTAAAAAAAACAACAGAAAAGTCAAGGGGAAAAAAACAGTCCACTAATGAAAGAAGATAGCAAAGAAGTAACAGGTAGCAGAGAGAAAGCAGTGCTGCTTAATTTGTTTTTTGGATATGTCTTCACACAAAATAAAAAATAGCCCAACCTACCAAAAGCAGAACCATAAAAGACAGACTAGGAATACAAGTTAAAATAGGCAAGAAGATGGTAAGACAACACTTGTCCACTACAGATGAATTCAAATCACCAGGACCAGATGGATTACATTCCAGAGTTCTGAAGGAGCTGGCAGACATGATCTTGGAACCACTGAACCATATCTTTCAAAGATTCTGGAGCTCCAGGGAAGTTCCAAAGGACTGGAAAACAGCTAACATCATTCCTATCTTCAAAAAAGGGGGGGAAACAAATCCAGGAGACTACAGACCAATCAGCCTGACATCAATACCTTGGAAGATCCTGAATATCAAAATCAAGCAACACCTCTGCAAGCACCTTGAAGCAAGCAAAGCTATAATCAAAAGCCAATGTGGATTTGTCAAAAATAATTCATGCCAAGCAACTCTTATTACAATTACAAAGTGATTAAATTAGTGAATCAGCAAAATGCCATGGTCATACTGTGTTTCCCCAAAAATAAGACCCTGTCTTATCTTTTTTTTGAACCCTCAAGTAAGCACTTGGCCTTATTGCCATGCGCTCAAAAGCCCAATTGGGCTTATTATCAGGGGATGTCTTATTTTGGGGGAAACATGGTAGTATATTTGGACTTCAGTAAGGCATTTGACAAAGTAGACCACAATCTATTTTTTCCTAAGTTAGAAAAATGTGGGATAGACAACATCACCACCTGATCCATAACTGGCTGGCAAACCACACTCAACGTGTAGTCCTTAATGGAACTATATCTACATGGAGAGAAGTAAGCAGTCAAGTACCACAAGATTTTGTCTTAGACCCAGTACTCTTCAACATCTTCATAAATGATTTAGATGAGGGGATAAAGGGGGAACTTATCAAATTTGTAGATGACACCAAGCTAGCAGGAATAGCCAACACTCCAGAAAATAGGCTCAAGATCCAAAAATATCTTGACAGACTTGAACACTGGGTCCTATCTAACAAAATGAAATTCAATGGTGAAAAAAGTGAGGTTTTACACTTAGACAAGAAAAATCAAATGCACAGGAATAGAATAGGTGGAACCTGGTTCAATAGCAGTAACTGTGAGAGGAATCTTTGAGTCCTAGTGGACAATCATTTAAATATGAGCCAGCAGTGTGCTCCAGCTGCAAAAAAAACAAAACAAAAACATATTGTAGTCTTTGGCTGCATTATCAGAGGGACAGAATCAAGTATTAGTACCACTTTATACTGCCTTGGTAAGACCACACTTGGAATATTGCATCCAGTTTTAGTTACCACAATATAAATAAAAGATGTTGAGATTCTGGAAAGAGAGCAGCAAAGATGATTGTGGGCTTGAAGTTAAAACATATGAAGAACAGTTGCAGGAATTGGGTATGTCAAGTCCAGTAGTGAAATCCAAATTTTTTTACTACCGGTTCTGTGGGCATGGCTTGGTGGGCGTAGTGTGGTTTGGTGGGCGTAGTGTGGCTTGGTGGGCATGTCTTGGTGGCCATGGCAGGGGAAGGATACTGCAAAATCTCCATTCCCACCCCACTCCAGGGGAAGGATACTGCAAAATCCCCATTCCCTCCCCACTCCTGGGGGAAGGATATTGCAAAATCTCCATTCCCATCCCACTCTGGGGCCAGCCAGAGGTGGTATTTGCAGGTTCTCCAAACTACTCAAAATTTCTGCTACCAGTTCTCCAGAACCTGCTGGATTTCACCCCCGGTCTAGTCTAGTGAAAAGAAGGAAGAAGGACTTTTTAATCAAATAAGCAACTTAAAACTAAGGAGAAACTTCTTGACAGTGAGAACAATTAACCAGTGGAACAGCCTGCCTCCAGAAATTGTAGGTCTCCATCACTGGAGGTTTTTATGAAGTAATTTGTCTGAAATGGTATAGGATCTCCTGCTTGGGTGGGGGTTGGACTGGAGGACCTTTGGCATCCCTACCAATTTTCTTATTCTGTTCTGATACTCTGTTATTCTTTCAATGAGCATGTGTATCCATCTCATCAAGCCCAAAGAAAGTCTGGAATAGAATAGGATCTTCTGCCATGGGCAGGAAGTTGGACTAGAAGACCTCTAAGGTACCTTCCAACCCTATTTTGCTATTTCTACCTGCAGAAACTCTGTGCTGCCATGATTCCCCTCTACTGCTTCTCCAGATGCACTTTCCACCACAATATCTGGCAAATAATGTTGATTTGAGGAACCCTACAAGGTCTTGAGGTACACCCAAGGGTACTAGGACCACACTTTAAAAAAACATTGCTTTAGAGTATCAGACTCTTCACTGGGACTCTAATTTGGCTTTTAAATTCTTCAATTAGAAGAAACGTGGAATAAAATATTAATAAATTATAATTTTAATACTGATTTTTTGGTAAATTCAGTATGATTAAGGCACATTATCAAAATTGGATGGTTTGGCATAAGGCACATACACATACACTTACTTTAAGTATTTCATTTCTATAATGATATCTCTAGAACTTAATCTCTAGAACTTCTATAATGATATCTCTAGAATATTATTCACATTAACTGAGCTATAATAATAATACAAATAAAAGTAGTTCACTCCAGGCTTGTAACACAGAACATTTAGCAGATGTTAATTATCCTGACATTGTAGATGCAGGATTAGAAATTGGTTCAAACAGTAGTCTATCTTAATTCTACATATGTACAAAATCAACTATCAAGGCCTATTAGTGTACGGTAATTGTTTAGCGCTTGAAGAAGTGACCCTCAAGTCTTTGTTTTGACCCAGTTTCACAAATGGGGCGCAGGAATGACCCTCACACAATATAACCAGTGGAGGATCTCAAAAATGTATCTGCCTGTTATGTGAAACCACAGCCTTGCTTACTCAGGCATGTTCACTTAGAAAATAAGTGAAGGATCATTCAAGCGTCATGTCAGGGTTAAAGGATGCTTTATAAAGCCTATAAAACCTCAGGCTTAGCACCATGTTTTGCACTAATACATCAAAATACTCTCTCCACTAGTGCAAGCATTATTCAAAAACCCTGTATGATTACATATTGTAAAAGTTATTATTTTATATATAAAATAAATATGTATACTATATATATTTTATATATACACCTATCTGGAAAATCTCAAATGCATTTAACATAGCATGGATATCTGCTATTATGGTGCATGTTAAAAAAAGATTATATATGAGCATGGTTTCATACAGAAGCAAACTACTTTTGAAATACTAAAATGCCATCAGTATTTATTTTAAAACTGTGTGGATTTAGTGTATACTGATGACATACTATGCCGTGTTTTTTAAGTAGAATCTTGGTAACCTTTGAACTTCAACCTCTAAAGGAAATGGCCAAGGTGAGATGTAAGTGACACGCAAGCCTATTTCCTCTTCTTTTCTGTAAGGCCAACATTGTATAAGAATTTATATTGGAAAAAAAGATGTAAATTGTTTCAAATTATAACTAAGCTCTGCAGATGCTAATGTTACGTAGTAGTTTTGCAAAATTCAGCTAAGGTAACGTACATGAACATGCAATTATTTTGTCAAATTGAATTTATTAAAATTGGTTTTTATCCTATTGTAAGCACTTTGTACATCAAAATAACAGAAAATTTAGGTGAAATATCTTATGAATGGCTTAACCTGTGTATATTCCTCTAACATGTATGCCCTTGAGGTTTAAATATGCTCCCCTTGTTGTTTAATTTGTTCATTAACCCTCTTGTGGTTAATATAATTAAATTAAATGTAATTACATTATAGCACCACCCTTTGAAATTAGACAATAGGCATATTGCAACCTTGCCATAGCAGCAATGTAGTACTTCTATCACAAACATTTACTGGACTAAAAAAAGCCTTAAGTCCCCTAGCCAATTATTGTTCTGGTAGTTAAGATCAGTTGAATTTCTAAAATAAAGTTCCTAATTGTCACAAAGTGATTTCAAATGCATACCTGGCAACTATATGTCCAGATTAAGAGCAGGTAAAAATCTTCAAATATGACTTTATTATTTATAGTGCCACCTGACTTTGAAGCAACTCTGGGAAGATAAACAAAGCTAAATCCACTGAATATCAAAATTATGTCATCCACAATGCACAAAAACAGCAATTAGAGGGGGGGGGGGAAGCTAAATTTAAAACTACAAACTGAATGACAATCACTAATAAAACATTTAAAACTAAATACAAGTCCATTGAAAGTAATGAACCAGAAATACTCAGTAAGAATTTGGTTTGATTACTAGAAAGGCATTTTGCCTTCGACACTTCTTATGGTATAATGGAATCACTAGAACTGCAATGTGTCTACATGGGGCTATTCTTGAAGAGTATTTGAAAGCTATAATTAGCATAAAATTTAGCACTGCATAGAGTCCTAGGGCCCTAAGGCTGGCCCATGTAACACTGCATGAATTGCAGTGAATTGCAGTGAACACATTGCATGAATTGCCCTGGTTGCCAGTTTGCTTCTGGGTCCAATTCCAGGTATTGTTTACATATGTACTAAGCACTAGAACTTTACAAAAGAGTGGGGGAAATCTAAATAAGATTTACACTGCATGGTTGCAGTATATTGGGAGACTCACAGGGTTAATATACAATAAAGTATTTCTTCAGTAAGCTACTACTAGCAGAAGCAGGTTCATCAATAAACTTTGAACCAGAAGCAATTTTTTAACAATGATTGAAGAGTATGGTAAGATATTGCTTCTAGCAGAGTGATTACCCTCCATATATACAAACGGACAAGTATGTGTACTCCTATATAGAAATAGATGTACTGTATTTTTCAGAGTATAAGACGCACTTCTCCCCCCCAAAGTGGGTAGAAATGTCTGTGCATCTTATACAATGAATATTGTGGCGAAAGGGTGGGAGGGTGTGGTACCAATCAGCTGTTCTAGATGGTGGGGATTGCTACCACCTATCTCCGTCTATCGCCACGGCACATTTGCTGCGATCGCTGGCAAACAGGCCGTGGTGGTGAACAGGCCACGGCAGTGAATGGGCCACGGCGGCAAACAGGCTGTGGGGGAAAATGGCCACAGCAAACAGGCAGCAGCAAAGAACCGTAGCGAACAGGCAGCGGCGGCAAACGGGCCACAGTGGCAGAGGCAGATTTTTTTTTCTTGTTTTTCTCCTCTAAAGCTAATGTGCATCTTATAGTCTGGAGCGTCTTATAATCCGAAAAATACAGTACATTGGCACAATGAACCATGTAGAAGAAATAAGAATTCTTCTCAACGGGGTATTCAAATTGGTCCCACATGGCAGCTAAATGTAACATGAAATTCATTGTTAAAAGATTTTTACAATCTTCTAATAGATCTAATTTAAGGTGTCAAATCATTTTATAAAGAGTAATTTGTTAAAAATGGGCAAGTCAGTTTCATGTCACATTTCACTTCAAAGGGTATTATATTTAAACTTTCAGAACTCTCTCATCATTTAAGAAAAAGTCAGAGAAGGGAAAGCCAAAGCCAAAGCTAATGCAGGAAAAAGAGAAAAAAGAAGGGTCTTATGAATTACCACTGTATCTACTGAAAATGTTACTGTAGACAACAGTATTAGTGTATACTATTAATAATGTTCAGTGTGTGTTTGAAAGAAGTAAAAGTTTAACCTCCAATCATATGGCTTAGTATTCAACATATGACCACAATTGAATCTGGAATTCATATTGTGGTCATAAATTGAGTCACCATGTGTCCACATCTAGGGATTCCCATCTGTGGCCATTAAGTGATCACATGGGTTATTAAGTATGGTATGGGGATGCCTCAGGGGCCTGATGCAAATCACACATGAGCTGTGGGGGGGATGGTACAAAGCCATAGCTGCCCTACTTCAGTCCTACAATGTGGAGGAAGGGCTGGATCTGGCCTGAAGTAGAATGCTTGAGTTTTCAGAAGTTTTAGCCAGCTGTCACCACCTAGGCCTCTACGTCAGCCCTAGCATCATTGCTGCCACTGAGGAATGCTGCACAACTTCCCACACCAGCCTATCTTCCTCCTGATCTAGACCACCCTGCACAGTAGCTCTTGGGTGCAGCATCAGACCTGGGCCTGAAGTAGAGGCCTAGAGCCTTTAGGAGTCTCATTCAGCTGCCACCACCACAGACCTCTACATTAACTCTTGCACTACTGCTGCCCTTCAGAAATGCCACCTTGTGCCCTTCTTCAAGATGCACAATTGGAGAACAGCACAATTGCCCCCAATGTTCCTCCAGATTTGCTGTCCACCATTTATCTTTCAGCATTTTTTACCTGCTGTTAAGGGGCCCTTTAGAATGGGCTCCAAAAGTAAGCGGCATACGTATCATGTTTACATGTGCTGTCAATTTCAGACCCAAGCTTGACCATAAAATTTATCAACTGCTTTCTTTTCTGCATCAGTGGTTAAAGCATACATTTGGAAAAGCTTCATAGGAGACAGAGCTGCTAGTGGATTAATTGCTAAATATATCATCGTGACATTCCATTACAGTATGACAAGGATGGGAAAATCAGATTCTCCACTCCATAGGAAAATGTACTATAGCAGCTATCAAACTGGCAGAAAATTGCAAATATTTTCAGGTATGATGGGAAACAAAAGGACTTAGAAATACTTACTCCACAACCTATTTTTTCATTCTACCTGTAAAACATATGCAGAAACCTGATACCAGCAGGCAGGTGGGCCAGAGAGATCTCTAGCTGAATGCTGTCCTACTGACATACTTCTCTCTGCACAAACAAGGCTGCTAATGTTTAAGTATATAATGATGATTTTTAAAGGATGTATGCAACTACTAAATGGTAGATTTGGGGCTCTGTGTGTATGTGCCTGCCTGTCTTTAGGTCAGTCTTGACTCTTGGCAATTACTTGGACAAGTCCATGCAGTTTTCGTAGCAACATTGTCTAAAGTAATCTGCTACTGCCTTCTTCCTAAGGTTGAGAAAGTGTGACTGGCCAGAGTTACCCAGCAGGTTTTGTATCTAAGGCAGCGCTAAATACATAGTTTCTTTGTTTCTACTCCAGTACTTTTAACCCCTTCACCAAACTGGTTCTTTACTGAATTTAACTTTCATAATTTCCATTTATAAATTTATATACTGGTAAATGTTCTTTTATAGAACTATTCTATAGAACTAGAGTTAAGGAGAAATTTTCTGACAGTGAGAACAATCAACCAGTGGAATGGCTTGCCTTCAAAAGTTGTGGGTGTTCCATAACTGAAGGTTTTTAAGAGCCTGGATAGCCACTTGTCTGGAATGGTATAGGTTTTGAAGGAATGTGAGCAGAATGTTATTGTCCACAGTAAAGTCAGAATAGTAGAAATCTAAATCATAATTTTAATCCACTAAATATATGCATATATATTTCTCCTTTTCTTTTTAGTAACCCCACAGTCCTTGAAAAGCTATTCTGAAGGGTTCCTAAATGATCTTGATCAGTTTTTGCAAATAGATGGTAAAGAAAATATCCCCATTCTGCTAAGGGAAGCAATTCTTAATAATGGTATGTTATAAATAATACCTAATACAATAATTATTGTAATCTTAAAAGACAATGTAATAGAAGTGCTACACTCAATATGCCAGCAAATTTGGACTCAACAGTGGCCACAGGATTGGAAAAGATCAGTTTACATTCCAATTCCAAAGAAGGACAATGCCAAAGAATGCTCAAACTACTGCACTCATTTCACATGCTAGCAAAGTTATGCTCAAAATCCTCAAGATAGGCTCCAGCAGTATGTGGACCGAGAACTACCAGAAATGCAGGCAGGATTTCGAAGAGGCAGAGGAACTAGAGATCAAATTGCCAACATATGCTGGATCATGGAGAAAGCTAGAGAGTTCCAGAAAGACATCTACTTCTGCTTCATTGACTATGCTAAAGCTTTGATTGTGTAGATCACAACAAATTGTGGCAAGTTCTCAAAGAGATGGGAGTACCAGACCATCTTATTTGTCTCTTGAGAAACCTATATGCGGATCAAGAAGCAACTGTGAGAACTGGATATGGAACCATTGATTGGTTCAAAATTGAGAAAAGAGTTCAGCAAGGCTGTATACTGTTGCCTGCCTATTTAACTTATATGCAGAGCACATCATGAGAAAGGTGGGGCTAGATGAATCCCAAATTGGAATTAAGATTGCCGGGAGAAATATCAACAACCTCAGATATGCAGATGATACCACTCTAATGGCAGAAAGTGAAGAGGAACTAAAGAGCCTCCTGATGCGGGTGAAGGAGGAGAGTGCAAAAATTGGCTTGAAACTCAACATTAAGAAAATTAAGATCATGGCTCCCGGCCCTCTCAATTCCTGGCAAATAGATGGGGAAGAAATGGAGATAGTGACAGATTTTATTTTCCTGGGCTCCAAGATCACCGCACATGAGGACTATAGCCAAGACATTAAAAGACGCTTGCTCCTGGGGAGGAAAGCTATGGCAAATCTAGACAGCATACTAAAAAGCAGTCATCACCCTGCCAACAAAAGTGCATATAGTCAAAGCTATGCTTTTCCCAGTTGCAATGTATGGCTGTGAAAATTGGACCATAAGGAAGGCTGAGTGTCAAAGAATTGAGGCCTTTGAACTATGGTGCTGGAGAAGACTCCTGTGAGTCCCTTGGACTGCAAGATGATCAAACCAGTCAGTCCTAGAGGAGATCAACCCTGATTGCTCTTTAGAAGGCCAGATTCTGAAGATGAAACTGAAATACTTTGGCCACTTAATGAGAAGGAAGGACTCACTGGAGAAGAACCTAATGCTGGGAACGATTGAGGGTAAAAGAAGAAGGGGACGGCAGAGAATGAGGTGGCTGGATGGAGTCACTGAAGCAGTTGGCATGAGCTTAAATGGCCTCTGGGGGATGGTAAAGCAGGAAGGCCTGGAGGAATGTTGTCCATGGGGTCGCGATGGGTCGGACACAACTTCGCAACTAACAACAATAATGATACAGATAATATATCTAAAATGTATTATTGTTAGAGGAAACTCTCTCAAATTTATCAAAGCAATTTCACAGTATATTATTCCTTGATTACATTTTAAAATTTAAAAAATATGTTCATGATATTCAGGAAAGCTAGCCATTCACAATCAAAGAAAATCAAATTCATAAATGTATCATTTGTAAATACTCATTTGTAAATTAGTATGTGAACAAGTACAAGACATTTATAATTTGAGGGCAGAAAAATGTATATACATTCATAAGATTATATATTCAACAATATGCTCAATTTTGTCAACCAGTTTTAGCAATCAGAAACACATACACAATTTAAGTGCATTTCTATCTGCTGAGTGTTGACCACGGTTTTTAATTGCTTGGCTATTTAAACTGCTTCCTCAATGAAACATAAGCATGGAGAGTTGTACTGCCCTCTGCTGTTTACTTTATTTTAGGACAATAACTTTTTTCCTGGAAAGAGCATTTTTATTAATTGAATTGATTCAAAGATGGTTCATCTTAAAATGATGTATATCTAACTTAAGAAATTCAAATCTTCAATACTTTTCCCACTTGGCAGAATTTATATTTCACTTATCATTGTTTGCTTACTAAATGAGAAATATATTGCCATTTTCCTGAAGGAAAAGAGGGATATAAATCTAAAAAATAATGTTTCTTTCCTAGCTTCACCCCCATTATATGCAGCATGAAATCATTAAATCAGCCTACTCAGCAAGGTTATTGTAAATCTATTCTGAAGCAATTTATAGGCAATACTAGATGCAAAGATTCATAAGAATTTTGATTTGTTTTTCTTTGCATACAAAAATATTCCTCAATATATTATTAACATTAACTAAACTAAGATATAAAGCAGAGAGAGAGAAATAACCCTCTGCATCTCAACTTTACTTTTTAAATTTTGCATCCAAATTATTCAGTTATACAACTGTTTACTGTTATTGTTATAGCAGTCTCTGCCACTTATAAGAAAGAATTCAGATTTTTTTTCAATTCTTCTCCAAAGGGACACTGGCCCCAGCTGTATTAATGCAGTCAACAATTTTTAGCAAATCTGAATTGTCCTCTGGGAGTAAGCCACATAACTGGGTAAACTTTGGAGTCATTTAGAACTTGAATCATGATCAATTAGAACGACCTTGAGTATATCATCAGCATAGTAATGGTTGTCCACCACTCCCAGAAAGCATCCACATAGATTTGCTATATTAATGATAAATAGCCAATGGTAATTTGCATATATTAATGCATTTAAGCATGTGAACATTTCAAATTGCCCTTAGCGTAGCATTGAAGCCAAGCAGTTTTAAAGATGCAAAAATGCAGCTGGCAATACAATGCCAGACTAATTTTAAACTATACAGGTGGTAACAGTATTAAAGCAGAGCTTGTCAAGCATGAAGTTCATCCCAACCAACTCTGTATTGTAGTTACAATTGAAAGGCCTACTGTAGCAAAAACCAGCCCTGAGTGCAACAAATCCATTACAAATCCATACTCCGGTACTTAAAAGTTTGTGAACCTCTTTCAACTTTCAATATTTCTGCACGAATTTTGATATTAAGTACCCAGAAATTATTGATTGATTGATTGATTGATTGATTGAGTTTATATTGCCGCCTATTCGTCTGTGGCGACTCAAGGCGGCTTACAGAATAAAAACCACATTTAAAGCAATAAAAACTAACAAAAAGAATCAAATAACTTAATATAGTACGATATAACAAAATCACCCCCCACCTCCCATCCCCGCCCTGGCAACAGCAAATCACACAAGCCATTTAATGGGCTCCATCCAGCTCTGGGTTCCCCAGGCCTGCTGACAGAACCAGATCTTCAATGCTTTCCGGAAGAGTATTAGAGTGGGACTGTTTTAATCTCTGGGGGAATGATGTTCCAGAGAGAGGGAGCCACCATGGAGAAGGCCCTTCTTCTGGGTCCCACCAGGTGTATCTCCCTCGGGAATGGGCTTTAAAGCTGACAACCAGCACCTTGAATTGCACCAGCAATTCGGCAACCAATGCAGTTCCCGCAGGAGAGGTGATACATGTGCATACCAGGGTCTGCACAAAACCATGCGGGCCACTGCATTTTGCACTAACTAGAGCTTCCGGATGCTCTTCAAGGGCAGCCCCATGTAGACCGTGTTGCAACAGTCAAGATGGGAAGTGACTAGGGCATGAGTGACCACGAGTAGGGACTGTTGGTCCAGAATTACTGTTCTTTATATAGGGAGGACCTCACTTACTCACATTCACCACACACATAGTCCTATTACGTATTATCCTACTGATTGAAACAATTAAGTTGACTCTAATTTCCTTAAATGAACTGGTAATCTTATAGGCAAACATACTTATGCAATATATCTAATATGTAATTTTAGAATATTTTTCTCAATAAATAAATGAGCAAGCACAATGTTTTAGAGTGACATATTTATTTTATTGGGCTCTTTTTAGTTTTAGGATTTGTGTGCAGAACAGATCGCATTTTAGGGCAAATGCTTGCATATTTTACTGAATAACAAAATAAACATTAAAATAGTATAAATAAATAACAGGATAAATAAGTAGGATAAAATCATTTCATTCAATAAAAGATAGGTGTAATCAAATAATATAAACATAAGAAGCCATGTTTCTGTTTCTTGCATGAGGAATATACATACCCATATAAAGACCAGCAGTTGGTAAAATATAAAACTTAAACCTGAAAGTAGTTTATTCAAATTTAATATAATGCTGCCAGCTAGTGGCAGTATCTTATTTTGAGCTAATGAACTAGTTTACTACTGAGCTGCTTTAGAAGTTAGACTATTTAGCTAGTAAGATACCTGAAGTAAGATACATGGATGCAAACTGTATATTAATCTTCATTAAGCTAGCTGAAAAATGAAAGAAGCTAATATTTATGATTAAAATTATTTGGATTTTGTGGTTTAATAATTAATATCTTAGATATTTTAATATTAATACTATTGCTTCAATCGGGATACACATTAGAGCAAGTTTGTACATTTTTTATTTGTGCAACCAAATATTCCTCCATGCTTACTTGTACAGTTTTTTTCAGCACCCAATTTTGGAAAGCTTTCCAAATGCAAGTCTCATTCACAGGGAAAATGTGTGATACAGATAGTCGTCACAACCACACGTTCAACAACTATTACAAAGTTACAAAAATGCTCAACAAGTGTTATTTATGACTGGTCCTTGACGTTCTGGCCATCCAGCACCCTGTGGTCACATTAGCATGATCCAGAAACTTGGCAACCAGTTCACACTTACAACAGTTGCAGTGCCCTGCTGTCATGTGATCACCTATTCTGACTTCCTGCTGGCTTCTCACAAGCAAAGGCTGACAGGGAAGGTTGCAATTTGTTTCTGTAATTCACTCCTGCTTCCTTCCACTTTTCCTTCTAAGGAGCATCCACCCATCTGCAGACCCTCGGCTCACACTCTATAGCACAGGCTGGTGGCCACCAGCATAACCTGCACCCAGCACCAGTTCATGCAGCGCTGTAGTAACCACTGGTGCACCCTCTCACACCTGGCAGCAGCCACCCTCAGCCTATCTGCACTTGCAACAACCACTTAACTGCCCATTGAGAGCTGGCTGGGACTTGCAACTTTCTGCCATTGCTTCCCCATTGATTTGCTAGATAAAAGCGGCATAAAGTTGTGAGGAGATTCCTTGCGTAAAGACTCATAATCCTCACTTAACAACGGCAACAGGGATGGCTGGGTTTGCCATGGCTAAGCAATGGAGTCATATGACATTGCATTTTACAACCCATGGCTTTGTGACCAAAATGTTGATCCCAACACCCACAAACATACAGAAGCACAAACTTCACAAACTCTACCAGTTTTTCAACCTCTGCACTCATTTTGTTTTCCAATTTAAAATGCTATTAGGTAGAGGGTTCTTTTTAATGAATCAATAGTGTTTCAAAAGTTAAAGAAGATGATTCTTTTTATTATGCTAGAGGTAGGTGAGTTCAAGATAACCTAGTGAAACTTCCTCTTGTTCATTCATTTTTCCTTCTCTCCCAGCAGCATGTGATTTGAAATGAAAGGATTGCTTGGGGGCCATCCTCAAATCTGATACCAACAAGGCTGATTAGTAATCACTTTCCTCCAAATTTCCTGTCTCTTATTCTCCCCCTCGCATACCCCAAAAAAGGAACAGTGGCATACTGTAATCAAAGCTAGGCTATCATGGACAAGTTTGGGACAAGTGGGACAAAACAGACCCCGGTAATGGAATAGTGATTTTGTCTCTATTGTGGATACTGAAGATGAAAATTAAGCTTCAGGTAAATTTAATTTAGTCCCAACAAAATCCAAGTCTTTAGGGTGTTAAAGCTAAACCTGTTTGGATTACTTGGCTACGTCAAATAATTGGGTTTTGAAGATTGCACCATAGATTCTTTCCTATGATCTAGTTAAGCATATTGTCTGAAAAAGGACAATGACAGCCACTGAAAGAGGAATTGCAATAAGTACTGGGTGTTAAAATTTCTTCCAAACTTCAACAGATGGGAAACTGCATAGAGAACTACTAAGGGGAAAAGACAAGATAATTGGGTTGAAACATCTGAAAACAACTCCAAAAATATGCACTCATACACCAATAGCAAAAATCAGAAAATCAGAATGAATATTTCAGGATATTCCAACAGTCAAATCCTCTAATATACAGTATATCCCTCTACAGTAGTGGCCAAAATTGTGGAAACCTTTTGCAAAAAGTGTATTTTTGAGGTTTGATGGCTAATAACACCACCTTTTTTTTTGGCATTTCAAGATAATCATATTCCACTGCTGGAATGATCTGGGAATAGCCCAGACCTTAACCCAATTGAAAATCTATGGAGCCAACTAAAGAAACTTGCTAGTCAGAAGCGACCCAGCAATAAAATCCAGTTAAAGAAGCAATCATTCAATCTTGGTTTCACATTATAACAGCTGCAGAAAAGACTTGGTTCACTCCATGGGAAGACATTGTAAGGCCGTAATTCATGCTAAAGGTTACCCAACTAAGTATTAACTGATATGATAATTTTTATATATCTCGTTTTTTCTACATGTTTCACTTTTCTTCTTTATACTGTAACTGCTATTCTTATAGCAAATCCTTCGTAAAAGTTATTGCATTACATTCTTGAATAAATTATCTTTCCATCGATATATAATTTTATGGTACTACTCCAAAAAAAAGTGGTGTTATTAGCTAGTTTTAGAAAATACACTTTTCCCAAAAGGTTTCACAATTTTGGCCACTACTGTATACTGAAATAACTTGAAGGAAGCCTAACTCTTAATAGGATTGTATTGTGACATGGGTAATTGGCTCTCTGAATGGCATACTCTTTCTATAATAAACAATATTACAAATGAATAAATTGAAAGAGAAGTAAAACCTTTGTTGATAATTATATTTTCTACATTAAACTGAGATTCAGTGTTACTTTGCATGCACAGTCATTGTTAATCTTGATCTCAAAGATAATTGGTATTATACATATGTAGATTCTCTAATGTAATGATGATACTTAAGGAAGTTAATTATGTGTCAAAAGAAATCTCTGAATAAACGGGCCTAGAAAGCCAAATGGATGCAAAGCGCTATGTCAAAATATTTAATCTGATGAATAATTTCTAATTATTTGTTATTATATTTAGTTCTAAATCAGACTGGAAAAAACAAAGCAAATTTATTTATTGATTTATACTTGTGAGGTGATATGAAGATCAGGTAAATCAGTTAGTCATTATCTCCATTTCATGGAATATTCTCCCCCACCCCAACCCCCACCCCCAAGAAATGAATTTTCTCAACCTACTTTCATTTTATAAATTAAAGCACTTTTGTTCCAGTGTGTTTATTCACTTCTTGAATTAGTTTTCAGTATGCTAGTACTCCGTGAGTACTAACACTGCCTTTATTGTAAGATTATAACAGATTCTTGCAACTCTGAAAACACTTCCCCCGTCCCCTGTCTTTACTTTCCAGATAATGGGGGGGCATCTTCTAAGGTATTTACTCCAACCTCATTCCTCCTTTCAAGACAGATTTTATTTATCAGATCATTGTCTAGGCTGCAGTTCTTCCTCCTGTTTCCCAAAGTTGTTCTCGCAACCCATTGCAATATATAAATATGTGATATTATAATCAGTTTTAAGGTTCCATGTGAAGCAGATATTTCAACAGATAATTACACAAGGAAGAAAAATGTTTCAAATGCAATTAAAGTCATAGCTATTCAATATAAGCATTAAACTATTTGTTACATCTCATGCTTGCTATTGCTATTTTTTTTTAAAGGATGATAAAACATTCAGTTTACTATATGCCTTCTTTGTGATCACTTTTAAATAAGTTGTGCTAAACATTAGTTTTATCTTTTTATCTATTTTGTTTAAAACATGTAGATTTTTACATGTATAAAATAGGTTTATATTTAATTTGGTTTTATAGTCCTGTTATAGTGCCTGGCTTCTATACAATACATTATTTCTTACTAGCACTTAAGTTACTTTCTCCTCTTTGTCTGATTTTAGTCCTGGTTTTCCTTTTGCGATATTCACATTGAAAAAATATCTTGGCACAGATTTTTGTACTGAGATACATGCTAAATTTTATTAATAAAACAGCCATAATCAAGAACAAAAGTCATTACTTACAAACATTTCCTGTGTTGTCAAAACTTGTCAGAACATCTTCAACATTTAATAATCTGCTGTTGCATCTAAAAAAAAATCACCACCATTAACAGTGCAAAAAAGGACAATGTCATACTTACAGCCATCACAATTTTTAAAGTCTTACCACTAGAGGGAGAAAAGGAAAAAGTCCATATCTTAATACTTTGTGTTCAAATTATAACTCATTAACCACTGAAAGGTAAGGAGCAGGTACCCTTTGTGAAAGGGTAGAACCTGAAGATAAAATGATCCATTTTAATAAACAATAGGCTATGTTCTCATTTCTTCATCTAGTTTTTTTTTCCTTTTTTCCGTTCTGGGCTCCTTCTCTCATTTTGTCTTTTCTTGTACTTTTCCTGATCCATTTGTGGTTTGTGTACCACAGATGCTGATTCTCACTGGTACTTTTTGTTATTATAAGGCACAACTATACCAAGACTTCAGAATACAAAACAAAACTGTAACTATTATTCCAACTGAACAATTTGTGTTTTCATTAGAAATGGTTGCACGTGTAAAATCTCTCACTCAATGACAAATAGATTCTTGACTACTTACCTTTCCTCTACTCTCAATGCAAGATTAACAATACACAGCTAATACAAGTCACCATAGCAACTATATCTATAATACAAAGTGAATATGATCAAACTTTCATCTCTTTCTGGAACACAGGTGTGTATCAATGAATAAGAACCATGTAAAATTGAGTGTTCCCATGAACACCTGAGTGGCGCAGTAGACTAAGGCACTGATTAACATTCAGCTGCCTACAATTACTGCAAGTTCAAATCCCACCAGGCTCAAGGTTGACTCAGCCTTCCATCCTTTCTAAGGTAGGTGAAATGAGGACCCAGATTGTGGGGGCAATAAGCTGATTTTGTATAAATATACAAAAGTATGAAGGCTATTGCTTAACGCATTGTAAGCCGCCCTGAGTCTCCGGAGAAGGGCGGCATATAAATTAAATTTTAAAAAAAATATGCACAAACTGTTCACTCAGATGTATATTTTCAAATGATCATTAAAATGTAGTCAATGCTCATTGGCCTGTATATTGTTAGATATTAAGAATTCAAAATCTATGGAGTACATAAAAAAGCTTGGTCTTAACTTTAAGATTCAAAACATTCTAAGTAAACAAAAACAAAAAACCGCACAAGAACAAAAAACAAGAGTCATCTACAACATATAGTGTAAAGACTGTTAACAACCACAATGTAGGACAGGCAGGCAGAAAATTAGCAGAGAGCATCCATGAATACCAACTATCAGACAGAAAACATGATGAAAACTCTTTAATCTCACAACACATAGCTAGATTCAGCCATAGTTTCAACTGCTAGGGAATTCCTGGAATCTTGGCAGTCAGACAAATCAGCCAACAATAGACACAGAGAGATAAACCACATTTACATATCATTCCAATAGAGACAATAGAGAAAAGCTAAGAAGGAAATAAAAAGACCAGAACTCTTCCTCACCAGTAAAGAATACCCAGATAAGCAGGGACAAACAATCTAGCAGAAAACAATATCCTAATCAAGCAGAACACAAAGGACCCCAATGTTCAACCCTGAGCTACATATTTTTATTATTTATTTATTTATTTCGTCAAGCATGTATTAGGTAACATATATAAGTATAAACATAATTATTAATACATGAAATGGATACATATAAAAGGGAACATTAGGACAGGGACAGTAGGCATGCTGATGTGCTTATGCACCCCCCTTAGAGACCTCTTGGGAATGGGGTGAGGTTGACAGTAGACAGTCTAAGGTTAAAGTTTTGGGGGTTAGGGGAAGAAACCATAGAGTCAGGTAGTGCATTCCAGGCATTAATGGCTCTGTTACTGAAGTCATCTTTTTTGCAATCCAATTTAGTGTGGTTTACTACAAGTTTGTATTTATTGTGCGCTCGTGTATTGAAGCTGAAGTAGTCATTGACAGGTAGGACATTGTAGCAAATAATTTTATGTGCTGCGCTTAGATCTGACCGAAGACGGCGAACTTCTAAATTGTCTAATCCCAGAATTTGAAGTCTGGTGGCATAAGGTATTCTGTTGCAAACAGAGGAGTGGAGGACTCTTCTCGTGAAATATCTCTGGACTCGTTCGATTGTATTAATGTCTGATATGCAGTGCGGGTTCCAGACAGATGAGCTGTATTGAAGAATTGGTCTAGTAAAAGTTTTGTATGCCCTGGTTTGCAATTCAATATTACTGGAGAAGAAGCTACGCAAGATTAGGTTAACAACTTTTAATGCTGTTTTGGCAATGTTGTTACAGTGAGCTCTGGCATTTAGATCATTTGAGATGAGTACTCCAAGGTCCTTAACAGAGTGGGTCATCTATTCTGTTTTATTAGATTATTATTTTATTAGATTGTATATTCTCTTTTATTAGATTTTTCTCCATATTGATCTGGAGAAACCTAGTCTTTCAAGTGTTCCAATGGTGCACATATCACCACTATAAGCGAAACATCCACTGTGCTGCTGGTCACCCTCTTCTCCTCTTTCCTTCCACCTTTCCCTCAGAGAAGTAGGTCTTCACATAATATTTCCTGCTATTTGTACCACTAGTGAGAAATCTGGGTTGATTTTTATCCAAGTGGTTTTTTTGATATATAAATAAAAAAATGGTTTACCATTGCCTTCTCATGGGCACTAATAATTGATGCCTTTTCCATTGCCACTGTGACCTTTTGTCTGCAGCATCTTCCCATATTGCTGTTGCCCAATATAGATGGTTGCTTATTTTAGCTGGCAGCTGGGATGACCATCACGCTTTGGGTCATCTTGCTAAGATTATACTTTCTAGACATATATGCCTAATATGTTTTACTAATGCCTTCCAAAATACCCCACCACCACCACCACCATCACAATGAGGTGGGCAACTGACAATAGATGCTGCTTTAAAAAAAATTCAAATAATTAAATTGTTTACATTCTTTGTGTAATCGCATTTATTACCAGGGCTGTATTCCTTCCCCATCACCACCACAGTCCTACCACAGTCCTGGTTTTGGTTGTGCTTTCAGTATCAGTTTTCCCGAAGTGAATGATACACATTTAATTATACATAGTTTTCATTTGCCTTAAAACTAGTTCAAAAAAACAGAATATGTAGCATGCAATTCAAGGTCTGGTGGCTCAGTAGACTAAGGCAGTGACTAACATCCACTTACATCTGCTGCCTGCAATTACTGCAAGTTCAAATCCCACCAGGCTCAAGGTTGACTCAGCCTTCCATCCTTTCTAAGGTGGGTAAAATGAGGACCCAGATTGTGGGGGCAATAAGATGACTTTGTATAAATATATAAAAGTATGAAGGCTATTGCTTAACGCATTGTAAGCCGCCCTGAGTCTCCGGAGAAGGGCAGCATATAAATTATTTTTTTTTAAAAAAAGGTGCTGGTTATATTTTTTTAAAGTCCTAAAAGGCTTGAAACTATAGTATTTAAAAGACTGTCTGCTCCCACATGAATCAGTCCAGACCAGAAGAGTTTTTCCACTGTCCATGAGGCCAGGCTAGTATCCACACTGAAATTTCAGAGAATTCCTATAATTTAAAGTTCATCTAGAAACAATTTTCTCAGTTTCCACATATAAGGTAAAGAACTTGGTGTTTTCCTTTGGTTTTCATTGCCTTTACATAGTAACTCTAGTACTGATCCCTCCACTGACTGGTATTTTTGATTTTATTTTGAAGTTATTGTCTCGTTTATTGTTTCCATTCCTGTACAGGTAGTCCTCACGTAACAACTGCTCTGTTTAGCAATTTTTTAAGGTTATGATGTGTTGAAAAAGCAACTTTATGATTGGTGCTTGCACTTTCAACCATTGCACCATCCCTGCAGGCACATGATCAAAATTCAGGTACTTTGCAACTAGCAGGCAAGATCACATGATCATCATTTTTGCACTTCAAAGATGACTCTCAATAAATAGAGTCAATGGAAAACTGGAAGTAAAAGAGCAAATTCTGGTTTCATTTAATGACTATGGGGGATTCAATTAATAACTGCAGCAGAGGTGAGGTTGTAAGTCTATTGCAATCACACAATGTCTTGCTTAACAGCCATTTTTTTAGCAATAAGAGTTGCCATTTGGGGTTGTTAAGCAAGGACTACCTGTTGTGTCATACCTTAGACACTGGAAAGTGCTAGCAGTTCTGTTTACTCATTATTAAACAATTAATAATTGTGTAATTATGAACAATTAGAACTTTGTATAAGAAGAACATTGTATAATCAGACAGTACAAAGTACACTCTACTTTCTCTAGATAGTTTTCACATAGTCACAATACACAACGTGATACTAGGACAGGTTTTTTTACTAAAAACTAGAAACACAGGGAAACAATACTGTCCAAAAGCGATTTGTTTCCAGTCCTTTGGGCAAAGTAGAAGGAAAAAGAGGTACAAGACATTTGAAAAATAATTATTACAAACAGTGCTCACATTGGATAAATAACAGTCACTAGATTTCTTTCATATTGCTTCACAGTCTTGTCATAATAAACATACTTTATCTGATCCTCTGCATTCTGGAAAAATACATTCTTGCAATCTTTTGCCTTGTTAGTGTGAGTAATGCGACACATAAAAGATTTCTCTGCTTTTGGATATCTATCAACTTTTTTCCAAGAAAAATCACATCCTATTTTAAATTCTTTATGTAGCATGCTTAATAATGATATATGAATTGGTTACAAGAGTGCATGAAATGGAAAATGTGTTTTCTTTCAAACCTGAAACAATGATAGTATATTGCAAAAATTCTGCTGATCCATTCCAGATGGGCCATCATTTAGCTGCAACGAAATTGGATTGCCGTTTCAACCAAAACAAAAATCCTCAAGTGGTGTTCATGAAGTGAGAAGGCAAAGCTGCTATACATTTTCCCTCCTTCCCAAGCAGTTCTAAGCATGCCACATCCATAAACCATCGTATTATACCTTTCCTCCTTTCCTCTCTGTTTTCCCTCAGCCACGGTTGCCAATGTGGCAAATCCCAGCAGCCCACCAACTTTCTGATATTCCCAGGGCCATTATTTCCCTTCCCCTTCTGCATTCCCTCAGTTGTCATTGATAAGCTTTTTGCTTCTCTTATCCCTTATCTTAAAACATTTCAAACTTTAATAATTGTATTAGTCTAATAACTAAACCCAGTTTAGTATATCTGTATATCGACTGAATAATCAAATTTGGACATAAGCCACATGAAACCAGTTGGTCAACGCATGGAACTGTTTCTAACTGAACTGTTGGCACAGCACTATAAGCAGCTTGTTTTTCAAATAGGTCACTTTACATCTATAAATACAGTATTTAGCATGGATTTCATCAAATCCATTCTATGAAGTCCTGTCAGACTTAACTCTAGGCAATAAAGCATTCATTTTATTTTTATTTCACCTTTATTATTTTTTGCAAATAATTCAAGGTGGCAAACGTATCTAACATACCTTCTTCCTCCTATTTTCCCCACAACTCTGTGAGCTGAGCTGAGCTGAGCTGAACTGTGCTGAGAGAGAATGACTGGCCCAAAGTCACTCAGCTGGCTTTCATGACTAAGGCGGGACTAGAATTCACACTCTCCCACTTTCTAACATAGTGACTTAACCACTAGATAAACTGATCTTGTCATTAAGTCACTGGGTTAGTAACTGGTCTAGTCCTCTATTCAGAAACTTGCTTATACCAGAAAGTCACAAATCATATGCCCCCACACATATATGAGTCCTGTTCTTTCTGAGTACAATAGAGAAGTAGCCTCAAACACCAGGAAAATCTCTTCCCAAAGGCATATTTCAAAATCCATTTATTTGGCCAACAATGTGGTAAGAAGTTACTGTTACAGGGTGATGAGCAGGGTAAGTATGAGGCCAAACAAAATGTAAGTGTTGCATGCCATAGAATCAAAGATTAGGTTCTTCAGTCCCAATGAATATGTGCATTGATACACTGGACCAGTCAGTTCCTAGGACTATTAGTAAATTTAATGAGGATGCTAAATAAAATTGTAGAGGATTGCTTTGATTATTGATGGTGAATAGGAGGAGATCAGTGCGCTTAGACATGGATAAAAACAACCATCAATAGTTTCAACAAACTGAAGTATCAACAGGCTCCCGGGGGACAGCATATTTATAACTGATGAAGTTTTCAGTGGTGCAAATTCTATTTCTGTTTGGGTCTATAATGTAATAGGAATGACTAAATAACAGTGCATCACATCAAATGTTTGCGATCCACTTAACGTCTAGATGCCTCATTTCTGACCCTGTGGGATCATATTCTTGAGGAAATTAGCAGCAAGGACAAGAGGCAATGGAACTTTATTTTAAAATTCCATAATTGGAAGAAGTACATCACAGGCATATTTGTCTTGCCTTGTTATACCCTTGTCCCCTTTATTCAAGTCTAAATATATTCTTTGCATATAGGTAAGCGTTAAAGACAATAGGACAGTGCAAACAAAGGAGGAAATTATGCAAACAATGCCAGTGAGTGCATCTTGGTGGGCTTTAATGGTCACAAGACTGAGCTATTAGCAGCAATTAAGGACAGTGTTAGACAAATCTATTCACAATACTTATTGAATTATAAGGACTTAACAAACCTTGAAAAGTGTAAACAGGAAGAAATGCAAACAATGCGTGCTTATAGGCAGGTGAAGGTCAATCTTAACCTAGCACTGAGAAACTTAACCTCTTAAGAATCTCTTCAGAGGTGGGGAAAAGATCCAGTAATATTGACAATGTATTAGAATAACAGTAGAAAATCAAGAAGGGAAATTCAAGGATAGAATAACAAGGAAAAATATGAGGTTAGCTTGTTTTTTTCTAAGATACCTATTAGCAAATGTAGTACATAAGTAGCACAGCAATGAAAAAAAGTAAAACAGGGAAAATGAGAAAAGCTTCTTAAAGCTGCAGTATCAAGAACAAATTATTACAGTGTAAAAATGCACGTAATGTGAAAACTGTTTCATATATAATTTCTATAATCTCATTTTTTGATAGTTTAGACTTAGAACACTTCAAGCCTTGCTTAAATTTAACCATTGTGTTCTGAAAAGAGATGTTTTAGCTGTGCATCTTCTACAAAATGGCCATATTCTCTATAATATGAATGTAGACATTGTGTAGGAAGTTAGCACCCAGCCCTCTCCTAGAAGAATGAAATATTCTAGGAAATATTAAAAAGGCAGAATATTATACCTCCCTGGATGAGAAAAGGAGAAACATGCTCTTGGAAAGCAGCCTGCACCTTTGTTAATAGCCCCAAAAAGACTGGTGCCAACCTATATACAGGACAAAAGACTGGGCTATCTACAAAAGACCTTCAGCTCCAAGGTGATAGGATTAGCCCGCACTCAAGATCCAAACCAGGAGAAAGCCATAATAGGAATTGTCCAAAGCCCCTTCTTTACATCACCCAGCAAGATTCAACCAAGCCTGAGACTCAAGACAACTTATAAAGTTACCGCTGCATGGCCCCATAAGAGTCTGACAACCAATCAGAATACATTTCTTACACAGGAACAGGAAGGTCCAAGGTGGGACCTAAGAAAGGGTAGATAGACAGACAGACAGACATAGACATAGACATAGACATAGACATAGACATATAGACATAAACATCTCTCATGTGCTCGATTACCCAGGACCTCAAACCATGTGGTCCTGTCCACCATTAAACCATCTTTACGAATAGCTTCCATGTTTCCAGTGTCTTTCTCCAGTGGTGAAATCTGAACCGGTTTATTACTGGTTCACTGGCTGTGCATGTGCGCCAAACACGCACTGTGTGTGTGCGCATGCGCAGTGCACACCATGCACCAAATGTGAAGTGTGCACACATGCATGCAGTGCACACCAAAAGGAGTCATGGAGTAAGTAGAATAGCGCACGCGGGGGGGTGATCAGCTGTGGTACGCGATCTTTTTTTTACTTTTAAAAGCATCTTTTTACAACCTATTTGGCTGAATAGGCTGTAAAAAATGCTTTTAAAAAGTAAAAAAAAGGCTCTGACGATTGCAAGGCACAGCTGTGATTGTCAGAGCCTTTTTTTTACTTTTAAAAGCATTTTTTTACAACCTATTCAGCCAAATAGGTTGCAAAATAAATGCTTTTAAAAGGTTAAAAAAGGGCTCTGATGATTGTGAGGCACAGCTGTGATTACTTTTAAAAGCAAAAAAGCAAAACCTTCTGCGCATGCGCAGAGGGTACAAAATATATTACTTCCAAAGTAACAACAACCGGGTGGGTGGGCGGAGCCTTGCGCCACAATCGCTACCGGTTCTCTGAACCACCCGCCACAATCGCTACCGGATCAGGCGATCCGGTCTGAATCGAGAGCATTTCACCCCTGCTTTCTCCTCACTTGGAACTGAACCCAGATGGACATTTCTCCCAACAATTGTATATATCGCCACAATTTTTCTTGGGAAAAATGTAGAGCTCTGCTAATGCCTATGAACATGAGTTCAACTTTTGAAATATGGGGGGAAGAGGGAAGGGGTCTTAAATAGCTTTGGCTGTTTAAATGCATTTAAGGAAGAATAAATAGACAGGAAATGTGGATGTCCTGTAACTGCCACCAGGTAATTGAAATTATTTAAAATTTTGTCTTGCTTCACTTTAATTGTTTGTGTTTGTTCAGTCCTGGCTGAGGAAGATGTTGGAACTACCTGCTCCAGTAAAATCTTTCCTACTTGCTACATTAGTCGATTCAGTGTCTGAATTAATTAGCTCCTCTCACAACTTTTTTGTGACACTAGAAAAATGATGGTCAGCAGAATTCCAAGAGTTGAGTTACTGTTTAAATCCTGGGGTTGTAACACTATAGCTTTGTTTCCCCCTTTGGAAATAGAAATAGCCAATCTTGTTGCCGCACTTCATTACAGGCAAAGTCTGATTCATGACTCTTCAAATACAATCACCATAGATAAGTAAAAGTTTTATTGGTGTTAGAAGAAGCCACATTTATGAAGACAATCAACTAGATTATAACACAGGAATTGGGTTGTATCAGGGGTGAAATCCAATTTTTTCCCCTACCGGTTCTTTGGGCGTGGCTTGGTGGGCATGGCAGGAGAAGGATATTGCAAAATCTCCATTCCTACCCCACTCCAGGGGAAGGATACTGCAAAATCTCCATTCCCTCCCCTTCTGGGGGAAGGATATTGCAAAATCTCCATTCCCATCTCACTGTGGGGCCAGCCAGAGGTGATATTTGTCGGTTCTCCGAACTACGCAAAATTTCCGCTACCGGTTCTCCAGAACCTGTTAGAACCTGCTGAATAGCACCCCTGGGTTGTATATGTACATGCGTAATGTCAGTCCCAGGGTTTGTATCTCAGGTCTCTTTCTCCCACTTTCATTGTAACAGTCATTACGCAAGATAAGAATGTAAAATATATTAACATTTAAAATATAAAAAAGAAACATACCCCACTGAACCTAATGCTGTATGAGCCTGTAAGAATTCTGTAAGTGTTCCAAATCCTTGTGATCAGAAAAGCTTTATTTACAGATAGAAATCCCACTTAAAGAAAACCCAAATTGATAGACAAAATCCTCATTGTAATTACAGAAGCAAAACTAGGAGTAAATTTACAGTAAAAATTGGCAATGCCAAAAGACTACATAGCCCTGAAAGTGCTAGGGGGAAGGGGACTACTTTTATTACTACTAACTGAATTCTTTTTGACAAGATACAGTGCAGTAATATGAATGACCCAATATAGGCAGATGAAAAGCACATTTCTTGAACTCTCTTTAGAGGTTATAGATTGAAGGTATCACCCAAATTTGATCAGTACAGACAGGAGGATTCTTAAAGTGAATATGCACAGTGCCCCAGGGCCAGGCACAACAATACATTTTCACTCTGGGGCACTCAGCCTTGTATGCAGAAACTTGCTTGCTTCAGCGCTCATGACTTAACCCAACTAGATAAATTGCTATCTTCTAAAAAGGATAGAGGCTTCTCCTATGCAGAAGAATACAGTAATCCAGCCCTAGTCTTACAGGCTTTAAATTTTAGGCTTTTTCCTTCTGCCTTTTGCTATCAACATATATTTGACCATTCTCTTCCCAACTTTGAGAATGGGTCAAAATGCGTGCCCATTTACATCACAGTTCTGTCTTACCTGAGAACTGCTGTTTCCCGCTTAACTAGCTTCGGAATTTACAGTGAAGGAGAAAAACACAATTGCATTGAAGCACAAATTGCTTTATTACGAAGTATGGTATTGGAAACCAGGAAGCAAAGGCATAAAGAGGAGTGAGGTTACAAGCCTCTTTATAGACTTATACAAATAATTAATTTGATTAATTGTATTACAATTAATTAATACCAGTGCAAAGTGTCATTATGAGTCAATATGATTCATGAGATTAATTTTACTGATTGGGTAAATCTATATGCATATCAAATAAACAGGGGATATTAAATGAAATAATATTTCCAGTATGTAATACAGTTTTTAAAGGTCTTTAGAATTGTAATTAAATTACAATTTAATTTCATCCAAACTTTATCAAAAAATAACCTTGCTTTTCAGTACTAACGTTAATTGTAAATTAAATGTTAATTATAAACCCATAGTTTCCTGGTATTGTCTCTTTCACTGGGTCTTTTTGAATCAAATACCTTTTTCCAATTAATTTGGAAAAAGTTTGGCATTATTGTTCACAATAATCATATTAATCATAATAATCATAATAATCATAATATCCATTTGAATGTTGCAATTCTATTTCTTACTTCAGTGAATTGTACACCCCTCAAAACCACAAAAATTGTTTTATTGCTACTTAATTAAAGATGCACCATGAGTAAAGTACACAATTATTAAAATTAAAGGAGATAATATTTTAAAATTTACATTACAAAATTTTAAAACTGTTTTTCTCAAGCATCCAGCATTAGAAAGAGTGCGGCTAAACATGAAAAAAGTCTCAAATTATACTTGGTTGCCTCAAAAGATACATGAAAAAAAATATTTATTGCATACTTTGAAACCTGGGCATTTTGCTCAATTTTTTTCACCTTTATCCACATAAAAACATTTTTTCAAGTAACAAGGCACAAAATCCCCTTTGGGCAGCAGTTAATAAATCAAAGGCTATTCTGTTCTGCAGGACTACCTTTGATAGGGAAGTTATTTCAACCTGCAGAGTCTCTATAGAGTCCAAGATTGTATTAAAAACAAATTTGAACTTTGCTGATATTTCTTTTCAATTTCTGCCATAGCCAACCTGGGGTGTTTAGAGTCTTAAAAATTTACGGAAACTCGATGTTCACATTTTTATAATAGAAACTCTTCCAGAAATTGTTCCCCAGGTTCTTTTGACAGAACTATCCAAATTTAATTTTTTTAATTTATCAAATTTATTTGCTGCCTATCTCATGATTCTTGCAAGGCAACTTTTTGGGGCTCTCAGCTTAATTTGAAATAAGACATTGGGATACAATAATCTAAGTCCATGTTCTTATCTGTCCTGAAGGTAAGGTTTTGTAAGCCTAGTTTCCACAAACAAAAAATAAATGGGATGTCTTTATCCATAGTATCAAAAAGTCTGTAAGCGCTTCTGCCACTGCTCTGCCAGGCTAGCAGTTTACCACTTCCTCTGCTGCTCCACTGCCAGTTCACTCACTGCTGCTAACCTCTGGTCTTCTGGGCTATACTCCCTCTTCACCTTTGTGCCATTTCTCTGTTGGGTTGCAAACTCATCCAGGTCTCTGGACGCTCAGCTTGCCACTCAGCTGCCTAGTACTCAGCTACTCTTGCAGTTTGCCAGTCCTCCAGTCCAGATGCTACTGCTCACTGCTCAGCCTTTTTTTTTTTTTTTGCTTCTTTCTCCTTTTTTCTTTTCATTTTTTTCTGCATCTTTTCCCTCCTCCTATCCTCCTTCTCCCTCTTCTTCTGCTCCCTCTTCTCCTCTTCCTCTCCTTTTCTTCTTTCTTCACTGAATAGAATACATTTTTATCGCCACGACACATTTCCTCCATCATTGCCGCCTTCTTCAGTTTCCCTGAGCTTGCCTGCTCTACTAGAATGTAATGTGTTGGAGGAAAAACCTGACTATAAAGATAGAACTCTGTATGCAAATTACAGAATTAGTCCATACTTTGGATTTATATTATTCATTTATATTAATACTGTAATAATAACCTAATGGCTGCTTTACTTTAGGGGAAAAAAAGCTTTGCTTTCTTCCTTGCAATTTTTCTGTTCCAATTCACTATGTAAAACTACTTTTATCTTTGTATTTTTAAATATAAACTTACTACATTTTTATCCTATCCTGCTGGTGATTTTGCAACACTAAATGAAATTTATCAACAGTTAGAAACAGTACTACGGCATTATTTAAAAGATCAAAAAAATTACAAGAAGCTTATAAAGAAAAAGTAGGCAGATACAGTAGGTTATTGTCAGGCACAACCACACGTGAAGGTTCTCTGTTTTATTGCTAAAAGCCTATGCATAGAGATAATCTCAACTAATGGTCAGCACTTGGTTAGTTAGATAAGAGTCAACGGCAATCAAGTGGGTTGGATTCAGGGGTGAAATCCAAAATTTTTCCCTACCAATTCGGTGGGCGTGGCTTGGTGGGCGTGGCAGGAGAAGGATATTGCAAAATCTCCATTCCCACCCCACTCCAGGGGAAGGATACTGGAAAATCTCCATTCCCACCCCACTCTGGGGCCAGCCAGAGATTGTATTTGCCAGTTCTCCGAACCACTCAAAATTTCCGCTACCACTTCTCCAGAACCTGTTAGAACCTGCTGGATTTCACCCCTGGCTGGATTTAGTTCACTTGTGGCTACATAAGGATGCCAAACTGATAGGGTAACAGAAAATGTACTCTAGAAATAGTGTATATGAAAGTCCAATTCAAGTTAAAATTTTAACAGATAATGAGCCTTGGTAGTACAGTGGTCTAATGCACCCTGTTATTAACACCAGCTGCCTGCAATTATTGCAGGTTCGAATCTCACCAGGCTCAAGGTTGACTCAGTCTTCCATCCTTTCTAAGGTAGGTAAATTGAGGACCCAGTTTGTGGGGGCAATAAGCTGACTTTGTATCAATATACAAAAGTATGAAGGCTATTGCTTAGCGCATTGTAAGCCGCCCTGAGTCTCCGGAGAAGGGCGGCATATAAATCAAATTTTAAAAAAAATAGTTTTGAGTCCAGCCTTGGCTGAAATAATTCAATTTTGTCATTAAGTAAAAACTAAGACAAAGAAAATAAACAACATGCGGACATAGAAAATATTTGCAGAACTGGAATAATATTTACCTTAATGATATAATATAGTCAGGATAATAGTTACTTTTGTACTGAAACCAAGACCTTGAGTCATCTTCTGCCACAATACTGTCCTCAGTTATTGAGAAGAGACCAAATGAAGCAAATCGTCTTACTGATATTTGCTGAAGGTTGGCATTCTCCAAGGGCTTTTGCTTCAAAACCTATAATGAAACACACCATGACTCAAACTAAGGAAGCTGCAACAAAATAACCATTGTCCAGATTTTAATAAGCTTGAAAACATACTGTAAAAAAAACCCCAGTTAACATTAGTTTGAAAATGTGTTGAACTATGTTTGTTAAAGAGAGAATAATTAGGTTTTCCAGAATCTGAATCATTTGCCATTTCTTTTGAGGAGCAACGTGATGCTTGTTTTGTTAGACAATGTCTTTCATGGTCTATTTGAAACATACAGTACATACTGGTAACAGAATAACAGTTAAAAGAGACCTTGCAGGTCTTCTAGTCCAACCCCCTGCTCAAGCAGAAAACCCTTTACCCATGGATGGCGAACCTATGGCATGAATGCCACAGGTGGCGCACAGCGCCCTCTCTGTGGGCACACGCGCCGTCATCCCAGTTTACCTCCGCCGCATATGTGCGTGCACCTCCTGCTGGCCAGCTGATCGTTGAGTCTCTGCCGCACATGAACGGGAGGCATGCGGGGGCAGCATGCACATGTGTGGGGGCGGGCTTGTGCAGAGGATGTATGCGCATGCGTGGAGGTGGGGCGTGTGTGCATATGCGGGGGGCAGGTGCATGTGGGGCTGCGTGCGCATGTGCGGGGGGCTCGTGAGGGGGGCACACATGCATTCACAGGGGTGGAAGTGTGCAGGGAGCGTGCATGGGGGACATGCACACATTGCATTTTGGTGGTTCACATGCACATCCGTGCATTCGCGCACGCACACTTTGAGCACTCGGTCCAGAAAAGGTTAGCCATCACTGCCATTTCAGAGAAACAGTTGTCCAATCTCTTCTAGAGCTATTTACAACTTATATTTCGTACAACATTCTACAAGTGAGTGCTGCTCCATATATTTTGGCTTGCCCTACAACAGGGAGCAACATCTGGCAAGAAGGAAGGAAAGCACCAGTTTGGTGAATGGTTAAGGTGTTGACCTAGAAACCAAGAAACTGAGTTTTACTTCCATCTTAAGTATGAAAGCCAGCTGCGTGTGACTTTGCTAGTCATTTTCTCTCAGCCCAACCTACCACACAGAGTTGTTGTTCAATAGATTTGCACCCTTGAGCTACTTATAAAAGGAATAAAAACAGGATGAAAAAAATTCTAAACAAATACAGGATGAGAATCAGCTATTACACTGACCTATTTGCTTCATGGAACAGGTACACAAACATGCAATACCTTTCCATTCTTTGTACATAATAGCACAAAACACTATTGCACAAAACACTATTGTGTACTGCATTATAATAATATATTATTATTATGTCTGTCACACAATCAGACAAATGTTCAGACTGGGTTTGGTATTTTTAATCCATCTATCAAGTTAATGTAGGTAATGCGGGTTCAGCTAGATGATCACTGAAGGGCCCTCTTTATTCATAGTATTGTAAGAAAGAAAATGTGTTTGTTTGAGAAAAGCAAATGTATCTGGTTGGAAAAGTACAAAGTTAGCCACATTCCTTTGAATGAGAAACATTATGTGGAGAGGCCCCTCAGTTGTCAAGAGATAGAAACATTTTGGTGATAAACAGTTTGGAGATTAAAGAATCTAAGAATTATGACTGTTTGCCAAAGATAATGTAACAAACTTAGTAATTAGAAATGTCAATTGATGTAACGAATGTTTGTAACCCTGAAAACTGCTGAATTCACAGAATTCTTTGTTTGAAACTGTATAAAGACTAAGGTCTTAGAACCATAAGTTGTTCAGATCTCGAGGGATCAATACCTATCTGATCCTTATTGCAATAATAAACTGGCTCTGGTTGACCCAGAATGTTGTTTGGTCCCATCATTCCATAACAAAGTCTTTCCCTAGGAACTGAAATCAGCAGATATTACAGATATTGTCCCAGGATGTAAGCTGTTCCAAGTAAAGCTGCCTTTTGCAATTGACTGATGGTGATTTTGTCAATGCCCAAGGTGTTCAAGCGGTGCGCCAGATGTTTTGGAAATGCACCCAAGGCGTCTATTACTATTGCGACTACCTTTGCTTTCTTTTGCGGCGGTCATTCTATTATTGCTAGTATCATTTCAAACTGCAAAGTTAAGCCCTTTCATTCTCAAAAGCAGGTGTGATAGCATAGCAAGTTTCAGAGATCCCTGACACAGAATCGCCATTCAGACCTGAAGCAACATATAAAAATAACGCAGACTGCCAGGATCTCCCTGAAAAGATGCGAGAGCTGCAAGAGAATCGACGCTTCTACCCATTTTGCCCTGGCGGCCAATTTATTAGCTTTGCAAGAAAGCCGTTGGGGGCGTCATTCGAGATCAGCTTTACCGCCTCATCAGTGAAACAGAGGCAGCAAATAACTTATATTCAAAGGAAGCGAAGCGAAATCATCGCCCATCTGCAATGCTAGAGAAATGGCAGGGGATGCGACAGGGTTCCCGGTTGGGGGGCGCGGGGGGGCTGGAGAGAAAGAAGCGGCCGTTGACTTTTCGTACCTGTCTGAGAAGCGCCCAGCGGGCTTTGGCTGTTGCCTGCTTGCTCCTTTTCGCGGCGTCTCCCTCTTGGTTTTCTGCCTGAGCCCTGTCAGCTGGAGCAGGAGAAGCGCTCGGGGAGGGTTCTGCAGCCATGCTAATGCCAGCTCTCCCTTCTTCCTCGGCTCTAAACTCAAACTTGAACGAGCGCGCCAAAAAATAAATAAATCGTGAAATGAACGGGGGGAGGGGGGGGGCAAAGGGAGTCCAGAAAGAAAAACCCTAAACTTAATCGGGGGATCGGTCGCCTCCCCAGAAAGTAGCGACCGAGGCACAAGAAACAGCCTTCAGGGCTGGGAAGCTTTTGCCCGAACCTTATTCAGCAAGAGTTGCTAAAAAACCTCCCATTTAACAATTAGGAGCATGAGAAGAGGACGGAATCATCTTTGATGCGGGCAAGGAAGCGGACGTTTTGACAGTAGCACGGCTACGGGGAAAGAATGCAGTTAGTGAAGGGTTATTTCTTGCTAAGCTCGTCTCTTTTATTGCCACGGTAGCGGAAAGCATTGCCCGATTTTTAACATAACTTTTTTTTTAACGTTTAAAAAGAAAAAAAATGAACAACGCCATTCAGACCTCGGTCGCGAATCAGGGGCGGTGTTTCAGTGCCCCAGACCAAAATGGAGATTTCGCATTTTATTTGCGGGCACAGAAAATCGCCATGTTGATAAAGGGCAAAGCGAAGACTCCGGAAAACCGCCGCCTTCTGCCATCTTGGTTGTGGGCAAGCATTGCGGTGTTCGCAGACGAAGGTTTCAGTCGCCGGTTTAACAAGTCATCGCCGTTCGCCTTTTCTATTGCTGCTTGTCTATGATCAATAGTAAATTGGCTCCCGCGGTCCCTGAGGTTCATGTTTCATTCTGGATTGTTAAGTTCCTCCTTACGGAGTGATTAAAAGGTAAAAAGGTTGCTCGTAATATTCCTGTTGATTTGATTAATATATTCCAGTGACTGGAGATAACTGCTACCCTGTTCTGAAATGGTTCGGATCGAGAAATCAAGCCAAAAGAAGGCTCGGTTTCCCCCGTTATCTACGATTTAAAATGTTGTGATAAAGCACAGAATGATAACTTCAATTGTAAAGGCAAAAAAAAAGTTGAGACTAAGTATGCAATTCTAAAATGTTGTACTGCACAATGAACTGCTATAGGGATGTGTGTTAGAGTCCACTGAATTCCTCTAGGCTTAACTTTGAGTAAGTATTGCAATGCCTAGGTTATTAGCTGGGCCATTGCCTGCTATCTTATGAAATGCCTTTTTTCCTTGAGGCTCTAACTAAATCCTTGATTCCAATATAGTATCAATTTTATAGAATGGAAAGGCATTTATTTGAAATTTGTTGGATCAGTACTTATTTGTACACACTTGTACCAAAGAACGCCCCCATCGCAACCAGTTTTGTGCAGTGGTTAACATGCTTACCTAGAAAGCAGGAGATGGTGAGCTCTAGTCCTGCCTTAGGCATTACGGCTGGCTGTGTGATTTGGGGCCAGTCATTCTCTCATAGCCTAACTGGTGCAAAACATGGTGGTGCAGCCAGTTCTTGGGGTCCCTAGGGTGGCCCATGTTACACTGCTGTTCTGTTCTGTGAGCTGCACTTGCAGGTGATTTGCTTCTGTGTATAATTCAGGATGTTGGTTATCACTTCTAAATCCCTTCACGGAATGGGCCAAGGTATCTGAGCAACCATCACACCCAATGGAATTGTCCCGCCCCACTCATGCCAGCAAACGGGACATGCTATGAACCCCATCAGTCAAGGAATTTCAGCTGGTGCATCCAGGAGAGGAACCTTTTCTTCTGTGGCTCCTGCCCTGAGATCTGAATTTCCATAAAAGCCTGAAGATCTGGCTCTGCCAGTTGACATGGGACCCCAATGAGGGTACATCATGCTGGATATGGTCGATGGATTAAGACAAGACCCCACCTCTCCCCGTTTTCATTCTAAGCCCTTCCTCCCCAGCTTTTTAATTGTAAATTATTGTTATTATTCAGAGTATTTATTGCTTCAATGTTTTATTGGCTTTTAATAAGCCACCCAGAATTATTTCTAGATGAGATGGGTGGCAAACAAGTCAAATAAATTAAAAAATAAAATCATACATACATACATACATACATATCTGTGTGTGTATGTATAATGTATATGTTTATGCACATGAACCTTTACATTGATTATTATCCCTCTGATTGACTCTGTATTTATCTACACATTTTGTCACAGCCGAAGATGTTCCAGTAACATTGCATTTAAGTATGACATCCTCAGCCCATCTCCAACCCGATGCAGAAACAGGTTCTACTCAACTTTCCATGCTGTATTTCAGAAGTGAATTGTTGCAACAATTGTGTTGAGTGGTCCATGTGGCACAAATCAAGGTAAGACTTGAAATGAGGTCCTACACTGCTACTATTGGCCACCTAGTGGCTATTGCAAACATAAACCTATGTGGTCAATGCTTGTTAAATTTCAGGGCTATTCACATTTTGGCAATCCGAGAATCATAGAGAAAGTGGATGTCTTAGACCTCTTCTCACACCCTCACACTTGGCTCACCTGTTGATTTGGGATGATGGCAGGTATTTCCTATCATTATTATATACTTTCCTATCAGCCTTGAAAGTTAATCCCAACAAGAAGGAAATCTAGAAGGTACTAACTCTATCTTTATTGTAAGAGTAAATTAACAGAATCTTGAAAGTCTGAAATGCAGACCTCCTGTCCCTCATTTTTACTCTCCTGAAAAACAGTGTGTCGCTTCTAAGATGCTTTCACCACCCCACCTCTTTTGTATTCAAATCACATTAGATTGTTGTCATGGCTGTGGCTCTTCCTCCTGTCTTCCAAGGTCATTCCCACATACCATTATACTTCTAAGAGGGAATGCCTCACTTGGTGTCCTCCTCCTAATCCTGGTGTGTGTGAGAGATAGGGATTCAACACTCCATGCTATATTTCTGGTAATCGAAACCTTTTTTTAAAATAAATAGTTTCTATAATATAATCCCATGGACAGGTAGTATAGCCTTTCCTCAAGAGACAGACTAATATCACAAATGTTAAACAAAAAGCCGTATAGAGCAGCCAGAAACAGCAGAAGATGACAAGTCTGATCTAGGACCTCCTCCCTGTACTAAGATATGTAGGGTTGAATGAAGAGAAGAACAGAGAAAAACTGCATTGCTCCTTCCAAGATGAGAATTCTCACTGATGACTGCTTTCATCTGCTGGAGCTCTATTTTAGAGCCATCACTAGAAAGCAGTCCTTCATTGGGAACAACCACTCCATTTACCAGACCTGTGTCTATTGTGCCCTGAACTATTGTCTGTAAAAATTCTGTGCTTTTGAACCCAGACCAGCTGATGACCTACAATGATTCTATTTTTGTACTGTGCCCTGACAGTGCTTCTGCTTGCTGCTCTGCACTTTGCTTACTGGGATCTTGTCTCTAACTTTTTAAGGGATTTAGTGCTATTGAAGACTGTGTGGGTATGTTTCTTAAGATATAACCATCCAGCCACTGCTATAATTGCTCAACCAAAGTAAAGCCTTGCATTGTATTCCTTACTCTGTGTGTGTATGTCAGGCCTGGAACAGGACAGCAAAATTCTTCACAAACATTTAAAAAGGTGTGGGCCTTCAAAAACATGTTGATTTTTTTTATACCCCTACCCCCAGGTGAATGCCTCTTACCTTAGGGATTCCATGATTGCCATTTAATGTTAACCATATCTAAGCCAAAAGTGGATCCTGTTCTAGTACAAGAAGGATCTAGCAAAAGTATGTAAATACTTTTTTACATACAAAGGTAGATAGCAAAAGTATGTAAAACTGAACTGCAGGTCTCAATTGGAAAAATAAGAAACAAGAATCAAAAGCTGGAAATATGGTTGTGGACATTTTAATAATCAGATTAAAGATAGGGGAATGAGTATATATATTGTGAATATTGTAGAACGGATATTATTGTAACAATTATATAAAGTTAAATAATTGATATAAAGAATCAGTCTAGCCATTGATGACTGCAGCATTCTTTCTCACTGGTACAACTGTGAGATTACAGTATTGGAAATATTGGGCCAGTTAATTCCTTGAACCTGTGAGGTTCCTGTAGCAAATAAAGCACTTAGCAATTACTCCTTAAATTCTTGGTATAAGTCTTCTACCACCCTTAAGGAGATTCAATAAAATTATATTGGGGTTTTCTTGTTGTGAAATAGTGACCTATCTTTTGACAAATGGAATGAAGAGCCAATTTGATGCAGTAGTTAGAGGCTAGAAACCAGGAATCTGAGTTCTTGTCCCGTCTTAAACTCAAAACTAGCTGTGTGACCTTGAGCCAGTCGTTTTCTACAAAAGACGTAATGGCAATTTTGCCAAGAAAACTGGGGGGATTTCTCCAGGCAATCACTAAGAATAAGCACTGACTTGGGCATAACAACATATTTTGAAAATATTAAGTATTCTTTTAGTGGGTTTTTTTTTCTGCGAATATTGTTTTTAGAAACTAGTAAGGTTAAAAAGTTTCAGCTTTCTTTATAATTTCTCTTCCGTTAAAATTATAATTTCTTTTTTCTCCTCCAGGTCTGAACCAGTAGAACTGAAGACTGTATTCATTTGAAAGTGAAATATCTATTGGCTGCACCTAGTTTACTTGGATTTGCTATTACTTTGGATTCTAATAGTTCTCAAAATAAGAATGAAGAATCAAGCAAGATGAATATTTTGTCATCATGTACTCAGGCATTAAATATTTTCCTTCTTTTTTGAAAGGCAGTATTTGTCACCTCATGAACCCCTTTAAATGTTTGTCCACTTCATCTGTAAGATTTTGTAGTCAAACAAAGCAACAAGTATTTTTCTTTACAACATGTTTTAGAAATGTATGCATTGTTCCTTATTCCCAGGGAAGCATTCAGTCATGGAGGTTTTTTGCCAGCAAGGTAAGCTATTTGAATAAATCATTCAGACCAATAAATCTTGGCCCTTGCACAATAAAAACTGCCTTTTTCCTTGTGTCAGTGACTCACTAAAATTGTTAAGGCAGAAAATACATTTTCAAATATGCTTATAAGACCGTGATACTTACTTTTTGGGCTTCTGTTCCGGATTCACGGTGGCACAGTGGTTAGAACGCAGTACTGCAGGCTGCTTCTACTGACTGCCAGCTCCCTGCAGTTTGGCAATTCAAATCTCACCAGGCTCAATTAAGCTTGACTCAGCCTTCCATCTTTCCGAGGTTGGTAAAATGAGGATCCAGATTGTTGGGGGCAATATGCTGACTCTGTAAACCACTTAGAGAAGGCTGTAAAGCACTGTAAAATGGTATATAAGTTCTAAGTGCTATTGCTGTTGCTGTTCAATTGTAATTGGACAGTTAGATGGACAACATAGAAATTTAAAAAATAAATTATCATTGGATTCTGCTATTTTTTTTAAAAAAAAAACCTGTTTATTCACTGGAAATCCAGTGACAGACTATAGTCTGTCTTATCTATAGACTATAGATAAAGATATTTTTCATTTCTGCCAAAGACAATTTCTAAATCCTGTAGTCAGAAATTTAATTCAAATAGCCTCATTTTGTGTTGATAGAATGAAAATGCTGAATTAAGAACTGGGGGACTGTCAAAAGGGATCTCTAAGGTTTCCATCTTCTATATAGTTTATAGAAATAAAAAGCACGGAACTAAGTGGGACTAATCCAATTTAAATTTTATATTAGATCAGGAAGAGACTGATAATGGGAACTAGGAGGATGAATGTGTACTGGACATGTTCACCACCTTAAATTATTTGTAACAATAATAAAGGTGAGATTTAAACAAATAAATACAGTAGCATTGCTAATGCTAAATAATTGTTTAACATTGCTAAAATCTTTTCAACTATGTAGGAGTTTATATATTTTTTTCCCACAATTTCCTTACATTTTTAATTTACAAGTTATTATGTTTTTAAAAAAGAGATAGATTAGGTTTTACCATTTGGCAGTGTATCAGAATAATAGAAGAACAGATAAGCCTCTTGGACCAAATTGAATTTGCAGATTATAACATTATGCATTACTAGTTTGTGCAAATGATATCATCATCCACATTGCGTTTACTTTACCGTCAACCCAATTGATTGGTCCTTGAATTTGTATACAAGTATTAAAACGTTATAAATTGTCCATAGATCAAAGATTCCACATCATTCTTAATGGACAGAGTGCCTTGCCATGAGCAAATAAATTGAGTACCTATTCAGCTCTCATATTGTGAGGCTATCTGTGTGGGAAAATGGAGAAAGTCTTTAATTTTAGAAACAAATTAAACATTGACTTTGCTAATACAATTCATATTCACATTTTTACATTATCAATAGCAGCCAGTGGTAGCTCTGGACAGCGTTGAGATCATAGGAAGACAAGGATTAATTCTTTCAGAATTAAGAAGGGGTAGAACACCTCTCCAAGTCTGCTATTTGCAATTCAAAGGAAGTAGTCATATTACTGATAAAAAAGACTCATTCAATTTAAAAAAATATTCCCATAGCTTTCCAACATATTTGGTTATTAACTTAATTTACTGAAATAGGATATACAAAATTATTAAGGGTATCTTAGTTGGTTTATAATTTCAGATTGTGTACGGTAAAATAAATCCTGCTTATTAACATTTAGCATTTCATATCTTTTCCTAGGATCTTCTGAAAGCAGAGCAAAAGAACTGGCGGGTTTGTTCAGCAAACTACATAGATTTGAGAGAGAGAATTAAACAAAAATTGGAAAAACACTATGACAGTCATTCATCAGGTCTAAATAGCCTGATGGTAAGTATTATAAAAGTTGCTAGCTTGCTTATGAGGCTGATTCAAATAATATTTTGAAAATTATTTAAAGAGATGTCTCTATGATAACACTTGTCTTGTTACTGTCTGCATATACATAGCTCATTTATGTGCATTACTTCCATATTATCCCCACCATACAGCTATAATGTATTATTATTAACCCAATTCTACACATTGAGAGACTGAAGGAGAATAATTTTCATTGATCTATTTACTGGAATACATTGGTAAAATGGAATTGAGATTTCTTCAAACCAGGATTTAAAACCAATATGACAAAGGTTTTTCCATCAAAATAAAACAATTTTGCGATGTGTCCATCATGATCATTCCAGAATTTGAATATCCATTTACATTTATTGAAGTTAATGGCTTGCATTTCAGTAGGAGAGTGGTGGGGGTTTTTTGCCTATTTGGTTTTTAAGACATTTCATGATTATTCTGTACATTTGTATTCCATTTGTTTCTGCCAAATTCTGAATATTTTTCTAAACACCTACTGCCTGCATAGGAGAGCAAATGTGATACTTATTGGTTGACTCTGAGCCAGTTTTGTGCTCTCAACACAATCTTTTTTATATGATTGTTCTTGTAGGGAATAATGGGAGGAGGGACCATGAGTCATTACCTACAGCTTCTGAATGAACAAGTTATAAATCTAATAAATAACATGGAAGCTTACCTTATATTTCTGTATGAAGGGATCTCAAGAGTTAACTATACCAAGAATATAGAAACATTTGTAAACAACTTTGGATGATCTTGAAAAATAAACCAGAGTCAGATGTACCCATACCCTGGGTGTGTTGCATAACTGATAAGTAAAAACGAACTCCAGAAGAAGGCAATGGTAAACAACTTTCATATTTTTGCCAAGGAAGCCACATGGATATGTCTATGGTATTGTTAGGAATCAAGCTTAGCTTAATCAAAATAATATATATTCATGATCTTGAACTTTATCTCACTTGCTAATAACTGAAAAGTATATGTATAAATATACTAGTAGCAACTAGATATATGTATTAGCTCCTATAGTAAAACAAATGTTTTAGATGGGAAAAATACTATATTCCAGTGCCAGGGTTCATCCACTGACAAGGATAAGAGAAGCAAATGAAATACACTTGATAGGTGGATACAAATCGAACAAATAATGGTCATGGTATATATGTTTCGGTGGGTACAAAGCAGGGGTGAAATTCAGCTGGTTCTATCCGGTCCGGGCGAACCAGTAGCGGCAGCTGTAGGAGGCTCTGCCCACCCACACAGATGTCATGACGTTGCTTTTTTGTGATGATTTTAAGCCTCTGTGCATGCGCAGAAGGCTTTACGCAGGTGCAGTCAACGGCGAGTGAAGCGAGCACATGCAAGGCGCGCACACATTTGCAAACCAGTAGGGAAGATAACTGAATTTCACTCCTGGTACAAAGTGAGGTGATGCCTGTGTACATCTATGTATGCCTTAAGTCAAGGTGCCTATGATAATAGACAACAGAGTGGGTTTGATTAACACTTTGCAATTATAGGTAATTCTTGCTTACCAACCACTCCTTCAGTGATCAGTTGAAGTTACTGTAGCCTTCAGTCTTCAGAGTTGTGGCCATAGCACTGACCCAGTGATCTTAATCAACTACTGCACATTTGTGACAATCACAGTGTCCTACAGTGATGTGATCATCATTTGTGAACTTTACAACTAGCTTCCAACAAGCAGAGTCAATGAAAATTGCCACGGTCATATGATGTTGCCCTTAACAACCGCAGGCATATGATATGATGGTCCCATCACATGACAATTAACTTTAGGATCACATCATTTAGTGATGAAATTGCCTGTGCCAATTGCAATCAGTTGGGGACTGTCTGTATTACCATAAAGATTACTACTGAATTGAGAGAGATGAAAAAGCTATTGACTGAGATGTGATGATGGTGGAATAAACATCAGATGTTTAGAATGGTATAAACTGGTTTTTCCCAACTTTGGCTTCTTTGAGATGGGTGGATTTCAACTTACATAATGCTGATGAGGGAATTCTGGGAGTTGAGGTCCACCCATCTCAAAGTGGTCAAGATTGAGAACCACTGGTATAAACTAAGACTGTTTCTTTGAGTTACTAGATCTTTACAGAAGCTTTCTTCAAATCATATGAGGAAAGGTTAAGGGAATTAGGTATATGTAGCCTAACGAAGAGAGGAATTAAAGGTGACATGATAGCTTGCGGTACATGAAGGGCTGTCACAAAGAGGCAGGGTTCGATTTACTTTCCAAAACTCCTGAAGATAGGATAAGAAGCGATGAGTTGAAGCTCACTAAAGAGACATGCAACCTGGAACTAAAGAGAAACTTAGTGACAATGAGAACAATTAACCAATGGAACAACTCTTCCCCATCACCACCACCAGAATTGTGGGTGTGCCTTTGCTGGAAGTTTTCAAGAAAATATTGGACAACCAATTGTCAGGGATGATATAAGATCTCCTGCCATAGACAGGTGGTTGGACTAGAAGACCTCCAAGGTCCTTTCCAGCCCATGATTCTATGATTCTAATACTGCATTTTCCAGAATACTTGTTTGGCAATAATTGAGGATTCTGAGACTTGTAATCCTAGTACATCTGGAAGACAGCTTGGAGAGAAATGCTAAATCTTACAGTGTTTATCAGTGTACATGAGGAATATGAAGGAGCATATTTTTCTTCTAATTATATAGAAATTCCATGGACCTCAAAAAAGTTCAGTTTATTGTACAGGAATTTGACAAAATATAATTACAGATAATGACATAATTCTAAATGCCTTGTAATGGATCCATCTTTATGTTAATGTTAAACAGATTAAGTTTGGAGACTATATTTACTTTGAAGAAAATGGCTGCATATTTCGTTCAAAGCTAGGAGAAGTAGGTATGATTATTATATTACTAAATTTAATTTTTTTTAGTCGCTGCATATATAGCTTTAATAAATTAAAAGAAACTTTCAATAAGGTCTTACGAAAACAGTGTGTTACATTAGGCAGGAAAATTGGTTAGGACCGCAACCAGTCAGAGAGAAGCTTGACCAGGAGGCCACATATCTTAGGTCTCATACTACAAGATGTATGACCTTGCATTTTGGTGTAAGATATTTTTATTTTAAAATTATGTTTCATTCGGAATGTATGTAAGTAGCTTGAGCCTTTGTGAATCTCGGAGAGGATAGTTGGATACTTAAACCAATTCCATTAACTCCAGGAATCAAACTCTATTCACAAGAGAATATTTTTAAGGGATAAATTTCACTCAAAGTAGTTTTTTAAAAGTAAACATGCAATAAAGTAATTATGTCTTCTAGGTTTGTAATTTTATTTAGCAATTTGGAAATTGTGTAGCACATAAACTTTGCACTTCTAACTCCCAGAATTCCTCAGCCAGCCAGTCATAAGCATATACCATACACATACATTTTAGTCACCATTTTATTTTTAAAAAATTAAGAGCATGGGAAAATGTACTTAAAATAACCAATTAATTTTGTGGTATCTTTTTAAAAAGTGGTGTCATATCTCTTCCATGACTTTGCCAATATATTTGGAAGTGATTAGGGAGTAAAATACATTCAAAAACAGTTTCTTTGTTTTCATTTTTTGCACAAAATTTAAAGTAGAATTTTTGAAATAAAAAGTATATGACCACAGTCTTGCCCGTTTCACTGTAATTAAGGTCCATCTATCCATCAATCAATTGATTAATGGAGAAAATTGCTGTGGTTGCTAAGAATCAATACCATCTTGGCTCAATCAATCAATCCACATCGATTAAAGCAGTGACAAACTAGTCATAAATTCATACCATTGAATTTGAGGAACTTTAGCACAATCAAGGTCTGCATAGACAAACTAATCCCAAAACATTACATCTATAAAGACATTCAATGGTATAGCAGAACAATTGATGATTTCTTTGCACTAATTCTCCTACTTTAACATGACTGTTTTGTGTATTGTAGATGAAGAGAACTATGAAGCATTACTTAGCACAGAAGCTCTACCATTTGAAAATTCTTTTATCCAGCAAGTCCGCATTTCCCCAGATCATGGATATATGGCTACTGGAATTAAAAATGCCAACTCTGAAGAATATGCTTGTATTATTGTGAAACTACATCCAATATCAAAAGTGGAATGTGTTATCCCAAATGCATTTAGCTTTGGTAAGCATTTAGTGAAAAGGGAATGGGCATCCAGGTGAAAGTATCTTAGACACATGGGCAAATAATCATGTGGAAGTGCTGAATCAAGCCTTTCAGAGGAAGTTATTGCCTAAACTCTTCTTTAAGTAGCATTTGTCTTATAGTCTTGCCAAGTGATTTGCATAACTTTTGCATAAATCTCATGTGCTAGACTAATGCAGCCTTCTTAAACCTGGTTCCTTGCATATGTGTAAATCTGTTACAACATGCTAAATCCACTTGGTTACGGTTTCATAATTTTTAGATTTGCCAAATATTCTTGAGTTTGGGAGGAGAGTATAAATTAGGTTAAATGGGAAGACAAGTACAGTATCCCAATGCAAGTTCCACACTTTTCGTATATGTATCTTGATTTCGGAATACATAAGAACAGGAGCTTGTGTCACAAAGCTTGTTTCATTATTATCATGAAACTCTCAGATATTTCTAAATCTGGATACGTATAATCCTATATCAAGCAGCCCCCTACTTCACTAGTTTTAATGAATTTTTCCACATAACAAAACCCACACTTTGGTTTTGTGTCAAAATTAAGAGCAGTTGAAATTTCCTTCTTCCAAACAAATTAAACTTGCTTAAAAATGGCATTTTTTTCAAAGGACGTAAAACATAACTTTTTTTTTTTTGCTTATTTATATTCTGCCTATCCAGAATTGAAGAAATTATATATAATATTCTCCAATTTTGTGCCATTAATAACAACCCTGTGAATTGGGTTGGATAGAAATGTAGTAACTGGCCTAATGTCATCTACTGAATTTTCATGGCTGAGTGAACATTTAAACCTTGCTCTTCCTAATCCTAATCCAACATTCACACTGTTTTATTATTTGGATTTCAGTCCACTTCATTAAATATTTAAAATGTTGTTTAAACTGAAAGATATATACATATTGGGAAGAGCCTTTTAAAGAGAAATCATATGCAAAAACTACAAGCAGTAACAATTACTGCAAAGCTTAAATGTGGGGGAAAGCATTGTGACAGTTGTTACGAGAGATGTCACAGATGTTAATAGGCCATCATAATAGTGGTATTCATACAACTCAAAAGCTGCAATAAATATGCTAGATATTGGTATCTTTTTTATTTTCACAGTGGTAAAATACTGTTGTTTGGGCACTTGAAGAAATAGAAAGACTGACAGTTGCAGTCCAGAAAGAAACGCATCCTGCACAGTGGTACTACTGCACACTGATTGTGCAGGAAAGGAAATCTTGAAAAAAACTTGCATTAATCTCTTATCGTTTTTCATTTTAAACTTAATCAGTAGTTAACTCTAGAGTTGTGCATGCATGTAATTTGTCATATGTTCATTTCCAATTTATTATTTTATATTGGATTTATTAAATACAATTCCTCATGGTCCCTTAGCAAAAACTAAACTTTCTTTTTTGTCTAGAATGGGCTACACGTGAGATTTTGTTCTATACCATCCAAAAGAATCTTCAGTGTCATACTGTATACTTGTCTGATTTTAATAAAAAGCATTCTGAACTGGTGTATACAGAAAGTGACGCAAGGTAAGTCAGATATAGTTAACTGCTTTCTCTATGTATAACTCTGTATTAAATCTGATAAATATAGATAGGACAAATATCCAGAAAGAAACTGCTGTTTTGATAATAGTCAAAAGAAAACCGACTAGAAAAGTTTTATGTAGCAACTCAATAAATGCAAACATTTCTCACTGAAGGGAAAAATTCGCACATTTACACCTTTATAATATTTTATTCACGCATGGAATAATTGTGAAACAGCACCGTTCTTGCAAAAAGAATACAAAAAATAGGTGAACAAGACTTTTTTTTTTTTTGCATATATTTAACATAGTCAGAAATCCTTGATCTATTCCCCATCTATAATGGTCATATCATCCCAAAGCTATTGCCCATATTGCCTTTTGTAGCAAATTAATTAGTACAACAATAGAAAAATTTAGGTTAGGTTGCTGCCACATGCTCCATTTAAAAAGCATAGTGGATTGATACTGATAAAATTGAGTGTGTCAACTGGATTAGCCTGGTAAGAATGTGCTGCAAATTCATGTATATAAATAATGCATACACATACATGTAAGTAAGTAAATAAACAACAACAACATATAGATCCATATTCATGTATATAAATAACAAAACTGGTGTGATAGATTAGTCTGAAACCCATTTCTAGCTGAATAATCTTGGGGTCAATTTGTTCAAGCTGCTGAGTGTAGAAAGTAGCCTACCTTCTTTTCTGTGCCAGTTTAGGTGCCTGGCTCCCAGAGTTGTGCAGTAATGTAATCAGCTGTTCACAGTTTATTGACATAGGCATCCAGCCAACTCTGTCTTATTGAACAAATCATAATTAAGCAGACTATAGTTTAAACAAAATGTGAGATAATTCCAAAGCAAAACATTTTATTTTAATGTTGATTTATTAAGTGAGACTTGAAACAGAAGAAGATTATTTTTAAAAATGATGCCTCATTTTTCCCTGCTACGTACAACAAAAACTGTAGCTTATATTTATCAGAATAAAAACAAGACTAGAGGGAAGAAAGAGAGGCATTTTAAATATTCTTTCAGATCCAATCTTCTCTTAGATTAAATCATTTCAGCACAACCCCCATAACTGTTAAGATTACGAATGCCAGCAGTTCTACATCTTTTGCCCTATCACAGAATTCTTTAACAATCCCTTCTCCATAATTTGCTTTCATCCTTGTTGAGAACACCTAAACTATTGTGTGTCCTGCCTCATGTATGGAGCCAAATCTTGATTCTTACTAAATTCTGAGCTGCTCCAAAACAAGTGACTTACTGATAAAGGAGAATGTTTGTAGCTCAGGGTTAAATGAAGAGTCCTTCGTGCTCTCTGAGCTTGGTTGTTTTCTTGCAGATGTTTCATTACCCAAACCAGGTAACATTATCAGCACTGATAATGTTACTTAGTTTGGTAATGAAACATCTGCAAGAAAACAAAACTCAGAGAGCACCAATTTGTTAATTGAAGTCAACTTAGTTGAAGTCCCTTATGTTGCTCTTAGTTGAAGGGCATTATCTCAAAACAGGCTGAAGTTTATATATTATTTTAAGCAAGAAGGTGTTATGTTGTGTTTTAATTGAATATTTGTGACCCATGCAATAAACCACCCAAAGAATTTTGACATCATGACATCTTATTTTATTTTATTGTCTCTGTGTTCTTTGTTTGAAGGTACTTTGTGGATCTCTACCGCACAAAGGATAAACATTTTATTACTATAAATAGTAATAGCAAGACCACTTCGGAAGTATGGTTGGTAGATTGTCATCGCCCTTTTAAATCTCCTGTTCTTGTGCAAAAACGAACCAAAAATATCATTTATCATGTTGAGCATCGAAACAATGAGCTATATATTCCTACTACATATGGAAACCCTGTGGGGTACAAGGTATGGGAACTAGAAAGCTTGGTTCAGAGAAACAACCACATTATATATTTTAATAATTTATTACCAGCTCAAATCAATTCATTTCTGATCCACTGCAGGATGGATGGATGGATGGATGGATGGATGGATGGATGGATTGATGGATTGATGGATTAATGGATTCAGGTTAGTTATATAAAACTGGTCCAGAGACACCTATCTTGCTTCCATGTTTAAGGGAAACTATGTATAGCCATTCCTAGTCCATTGTCCAAAAATTTAATCACTACACTACACTGACTCCCTTATTTTAATTTCCAAGAAAAAAACCTATAGTTGGCTTCATAGTCAAATCTAATGTTCGTGTTTCCTATATATGCTTTTAAAATGCATCCAATTATCACATTGCATTTGTAAGATCGTTTTATTTAAATTCTTCATGCAAAAACACAAACTTTGAAATATATGTGGTTAGGATAAATCTATCAAAATCATTGCATTTGTTTTTTATTGTATATCTTGTTTCTAAAACAAAAATTCTATCATATTTCTTCATAATGCTCATATCTGTATGACCTCCATTTCATCTTTTTATTATCTTTCCTGCTGAGATGTATAGAAGCTTTGGAAAATAACAAAAAACTGTGGAAAAGAACTACAGCATTGCTCAGCTGGATTTTTTTTTTATTTCTGACTGGTACATAAGCCAATGTTGAAAAATACATGTTAGTTATTTCATTCCTCAAAATTTAGCAAGGAAAGACATACACCTATTAAGAAGCTATATAAAAGAGAGCATGTTCATTTTCCTCTGAAAATATGAAAATTGCTTATTCTACTTCTTTATTTTCAGATGAGAGGAATCTAAACTAAAATAGTTCTCTCTCCAGAATATCTTAAGATATCCAAGTTAATAATAATCTAATTATTCGAATTATTGAATGCTTATGGAAGCATTTTCTTACATGAATACTAAAATTTGAGTGAAAATGCTTAAATGTTGGAAATTTTCATTTTTTCATATATGTATGCAGATTCTTCTTTGTTTTATAGCTGATGAAAGCTCCAGTTGGTTCGTGTGATTTTGAGAATTGGCAGCCCATTTACACAGTAAAAGAAAACACCAAATTAATCGACTTAGATATGTTCAGAGATCACTGCGTGATCTTTCTAAAACTCGGTGGTGAGCTCTATTTGGATATTATTTCTCTTGTATCAAATACAGTTGAAAATGTTAAGGTAAATATTTAAATTACTACATGTATTACTTTTAATAGTAATAATTTTCAGAATGAATTCTTTTATTAAATCCAGAGTAAGGTAAATAGTATTTATCCAAAGATTTTCAGAGAAGAAGAATTTTAATAAAAAAATAAATAAATTGTGTCCTTTGTACACACTGCTAATTAGAGGCCCCTGGTTCATAGAATAAGGCAGTTAGCCCACATTGCATTTCTAAACATTAAGTACCTAATGTCTGAAATTAGAATTGTCATAACCTTCAACACAGGAGACTTTGGGAAATAATCTGTTGGTGTATTGGATGGGATGTAGTCATAATAGGCTGAGGATATTTGTGCCATTAATTTGGTTATTATTTTCTTCATGCTTTTCCCTGTCTTGGATTATATACCCAACTTCCATTAGACTATCAACATCATGATTATTGAGTAGCAATGAAGATTCCAAGCATGCTTTGAGGGTAGTTATTAGTGTAGCTAAATTATCTAGTTTCTCCAGTTATTGTTTATCAGAATATTTTGCTACTTCAGCAAAAAATATCACACTACCTTATTAGCACCAGTCCTAAAGAATAGCTACTCTGCAAAATAGGACTATGGCATCAGCTTCCCTGGTTCCTTAGAATCTGATGTAGTGATGGAATAAAAAATATATCCATATGCATATCAAATCCATAGCATATTTTCTTTTAGTTCGTTCCTGCTTGCTGACATAGAGAAAGCAGATTGTAACTTGCAACTTTAACTCCTTACTTAGTAGTTAACAGACCTATTTCTCAATTATTAATTTCAGAAATTAATCTTACCCAATGCTTACCAAATTTTATAACAAAAACAAAATAAATAATGGTACAGTATGCATACAGTACATTAAACATAAGATGAAACCTTGGCGGACTTCAATTTATAAAAATTTTACGCAATAAATTGTAGAAGTTTTGCATAGGATTATAAACAAATCATGAATAAAAAACATTTTAATTAACAAAGCATTTTGTTAAACACCTGGATCAGTTAAAATCCATTATATTTCTTTGTCTAGAGCATCATCTTACTTAGTCAGGTTTTCTATAACTTTAAAAATCAAAGGGCTCTTTTGAAAACATAGGTTAACGTCTGCCTTACTGTTCAGTTATCTGCAAATATTTTAAATTTCACTTAGCATGATTGCAATAAGATGGTAAGCTTATACACTCTCTACTTTGCTAATTGTAGCAGTCAAGTTAAATATAGTGCCCATTTTATAAGGTTTTTTTAGTCTTTTTAGATTGATCCTCTTCAGGTTTTAATCAATTACACAGAGTGCAGTTTTTCTGTGTAAAGCTTTTTGACTCTGACTGCCTCAATTTCCAAAAGCCTTTATCAACCCAGTAACCAGAACTTCTTAAAAGAAAGTAAGCAGTGGGTAAGAGACCCTGCTGCTCTCAGAGAATGAATCTTGATTCCTTTCATTTCTAGAAGTGTTAAGTCTTAAAACATAATAGCCCTGAGTTTCCGAATGTAGCTGTGCCAAAAAAATAATTTTGTTCTTCACAATGGCTAACGCTGGGAACAGAGTCAGAGGCAAGGATTGTAAGTGGCTGAGCACCCCAAAGCCAATGCAAGGCCTCAGTGCAATAACAGACACTGACTTGGCTGGGTTTCAAGTTGGATAGAGTGAAAGAGCAGACAGAGGGGCAGGAAGAAAGATTTTTAAAACTTTCTGATAACATAGAAGAGGGCAAGGCGAAATCTTCTAAGAGATAAATCATGCATTTTAATCATATTTTTTAGTGCCCCAATATCACTTTTACTGACATTGCCTAATATTTTGCCACCTCTGATTATTTCAAAATAATTTTACTTCCATTTGCATTATTTATTGAATGTCATTTAAGCAGCTTTTAGGGAAAGTAATTGAATTGTTGTACTCATTATAGTGAGGTCCTGCTACCAACCCAGCTTTTTACTGGGGTATGTGAAACACCTCTTGGCCAGTAAGATTCAAATTCTATGATCAGACTGGAAACTACAACATATAGTTTAACAGAAAAGAAACCAAAAGACTGAGCAAATATTAATAATTTCTGTTGTTTTCTAGCTACCTGCTTGGGCCTGTTCACTAGAATTGGAACCTAATTCTGACTATACTGCCAACACTTGCTATTTTTGGCTCATGTCTCCTCTTCAGTCTCCAGTTCGTTTTGCATATTCATTGATGGAAAAGAGCCTTATTGAATTTACTGAGCAAGAAGTACCAATTACAGCAAATTGTAAAACTGTACATCTAGAAGCTAAGAGCAAGGTAAGCTCTTGTCTTCTTAGCCTCCTGTAAACAGGACTTGGAATGATTTTTCTTTTTTTTTAAATCCCTAATCAGTAGAGCTATTGCTGTTTCTCTGCTGTCTGAAGGGTTAACATTTCTTTTTGTAAGATCTACTTTTAAGAAACATGAAGGCAAAGTTGTTATGCTTTTCCCCAATAAGCCTGGCTTGGAATGAAGTGGTCCTATTTTCCTTGCTGCCAGGAGAAAAATTCCCCCCAAAGAAAGCAAGTGTTAACATAAAACATACAAATGTGAATCTATATGATAATAATCTCCCAGGTGAGGCACAAGTTTTCATGAAATAAGAAAAATAATGCTGCAACCTGTTGTATTTTTCAGTCATATAGCAGAAAATTCCTAGCAGACATTTAAGTTTTTATGTTTGCTGCTACGTTCAGTGTGAAGAGTGTAAAGCTGTTCAGATCACAATGCAGAAGGTGCAGGAGGAACGGGCTGCTTTCATGTTTTATACACTTCTCATGAGTTGTATTTAATGAGCTTTATGCTATATATCGGTAAACAAATCCTGAAGCAATCCCAACTTTCTTTTTTATTTTCTGAGAGTTTTGTACAAAATGTCAAAGGACGCTAGGATAAATAAAAATTGAACTCCTTTTGATTTTATAATTTGCAAATGTCTAAATATGCTTTATTCTGAAATGTTCCCACATTTTCAGGATGAGACTTGGGTACCAATTACAGTTTTTTATAAAAACAATTCTACGCAGCTGCACAAGATGCCACTTCTGGTTCATGTCTATGGAGCTTATGGAATAGATTTGAACATGACATTTAAAGCAGAGAATCTAATGTTAATCAAGGATGGGTGGATATTAGCTTTTTGTCATGTTAGGTAAGTTTGTAATATTATAAAACCTTTTTGCTTGTTCTTAATATTTCATTGTCAATATGTTTGTGCCTGATGCTGTTACTGCTTAAAGTTTTAGCTCTCTCCTCCAGTCACAACATTTTTATTACATTCACAATTTTTCCATAAATAACTGTTTTTGCCAGTGTTGCTAGTTATTTGTAATATACATTATTGATTATGATTATTTGCTAACAATGCTATGTTCTTTGTATGAATTCTAACTTCATCAGAACACAGCTTAGTTCTGTGGCTTAGTACTTAAAAGTTTTTGGATATTTGTCATTCAGTTCTGAGCATAAGTCTTTAATTTCTAAGAAATAATGTAATGTACATTCACAGGAATAATTTATATTCAGCTAAGCACAGAAATTGTAAATGACATGTTTGCTATACTTTAAATACTATTTAAATACAATAATATAATAAGTAAATTCTATTTTACCTTCTCTACTTTTTACTGAAGAAAATTATACTATCCTTGTGGTTAGTACCATATAGTAAACTTTCAGCTATTTTACATGATTCTAAATTATTCAACTGAAGGAAAATAACGCCACATATATTTTAAAATTTAAAATTTATCCACGTGTATTTTGAAATTTAAAAAACTATATAATGTTTTAACAAAACATTCTCATATTAGCATGCTTAGAATATTTCAGAATGTTTAATCCTTAATTCAGTTTAAAAGACATACTAGAATGTAATAATTTAAAGTATTAAAATTAAAAATAAGATTATCTATGCCCTGTCCTAAAACAGTACTTTCAAATTTAAATAGTTTATTTAAATAAAATTATGTATGTGTTTATTCACTCCTTTCATCACTTCTATTCAAATGTTACTAGTGATTTACTCTATTTTATAACTGGTCATGTATATATCCCCAAAAATATATCAGCACCTTCGGATCCAACTTGGAGAAACCCCAAAACATGATCTGTTAACAAAATTATGTATAGAAAACCCAATAAGCATAAGAAAATTGCACTGAGCAAAGGGGGAAAGCTGTATAGAATTCCAACAGACACATTTTCATCTCTGGTTCTATTTAATATCTAATAGTTGTTCATGTTTTTCATGCTCTCTTGAGTTTATGAATTACTTAAACAATTGCAACCAGCCTACCGTCCATTGAGGACTTGTATACTGCACAAACCAAAAAGAGGGCTGACAAAATATCTACAAACCCCTCACACCCCGGACATAAACTATTTCAATTTCTTCCTTCAGGATGCTGCTATGGGGCATTGCATGCCAAAACAACTAGACACAAAGATAGTTTTTACCCCCATGTCATCACTCTGCTAAATACCTAACTCCCACCACATTGTCTTATGCCTAAAAATATTTACCCATGTAGTAGGGCTATATTGCTGTTATATCTCTCTCCAGTTTTCATCTTTCCTACTACCTTTTCCTATTGGTATCTTATGATTTATCACTTGTTGCCTGTATCTTATAATTTATGATTGTATCTTATGATTTATATGAGCTACGACATCACTTTGTTGCTTGTATGTACACTGAGAGCTTATGCACCAGAGAAAAATTCTTGGTGAGTCCAATCACACTTGGCCAATAAAAAATATTCTATTCAATAAAGAATATTCTGCTTGCGTACTATTTCATACTTCTTTCTGCAATGTTGTTTATCACAAAAAGGAGCAGTGTGAGGAGTTGGTTTGCAAGAATGCGTGTTCTCCACCAACAGCAATATGTTGAGAATTGCAAGATCCATGGCTTTTTTGGTACTTAATACCAAGGGACATAATTTCTTATCCAAGAAGAAAATCAAAAACAGTTGCCGTGTTCTCCTCCGTTTGCAGAAGCAGAAAGTGACCAGTGCCACATTCAAGCCAACCTGATTATTATTTCTTTAGTTTAATGTTTAAGCAATATTAACACTTAAAACAGGCATTTCTGATGAAATCATATATGTATTTAATGTTCTTGGATAAATATTAGGATGGGAATAAAATGCCTTGGGGTTTTTTGTTTTTGTTTGTTGTTTGTTATTACTCTTATTTTAATTGCCAGGGGTGGAGGAGAATTGGGCTTGAGATGGCATAAAGATGGTTGTATGATGAAGAAACACAATGGTATCCGAGACCTCCAGGCCTGCATCACGTTATTGCATGAACTTGGATATTCTCAGCCTATGCAAACAGCCTTAATGAGCATGAGTGCTGGAGGAGTTCTTGCAGGTGCCCTCTGCAATATTGCACCTCATCTTATCAGAGCTGTGGTTTTACAGGTAAGATAACTACTATTTGATTTAAGCCCATGCTAGTGCTTTTTCCAGATTAATATTTAAAGACTTTTTTCCAATAAACTATTGCCCATCCACAATAAAGTATAAATCCTAGTGATAACCGAACTATCTCTTGACATCGAGACTATCTTTAAGAATGTCTCTTCTGCTGTTTTAAGTGACAGATAAGCCATACCAAGGTGGAGGAACACTGAAGTACATGTGTCTAGTGCTGGTTAAAATTAAAACTAATAACTTGAATTTTATCTGAAAAGTAATTGGAAATCTATGCAGATTGTTCATTATAGACATAATATTGTATTAAAATATCCATTGTAATATAGTGGTCTAGTTTTCTCCAATCAAGCTGCTGCTGCTGTTGTTGTTGTTATAATAATAATAATTATTATTATTATTATTGTTGTTGCTGCTGCTGCTGCTACTATTACTATTGCTATTATTGTTCGTCGCACATCAGCCAGATGTTCAGACTGGGTTTGGCATTTTTTTCCTATCAAGTCCTTTCTAAGAACCTGGGATAGGCATATGTGGATGGTTGATGGTATTGCAGATATCGTCTGTATGGATGTATTACTAAGAACAGGATGGAAACTATTCCGAGTAAAGCCACCTTTTGCAATTGACTGATGGTGAATTTGTCAATGCCTGATGGTGTTCAAGTGATGCTCCAGTTGTTTTGGGATTACACCCAAGGCACCTATTACTACTGAGGCAAACTTTGCTTGCTTTAGCCACAGTTGTTCTATTTCTATTTGCAGGTCCTTTGTATTTTGTGATCTTCTCCAGTTCTTTCTCTTCTCTTCCACTGTCTCCTCGAAGAGCCACATCCACTATCCAGACTTTTTTGTCTTTCTTATCGGCAATTCTTAAGTCCGGGATGTTATGTGCCAGGTGCCTGACTGTTTAAATTCTAAAGTTCCAGAAAAATTTAGCTTCCTTAGTTTCTATGACTTTCTCTATTTTATGGTCCCACCAGTTCTTGCATGCAGGCAAATGATATTTTCTGATGCATCTTCCAATGCAACTTTATTGCTACTTTGTCATGTCATTGCTTGTAGTCAGTCTGTGTGATCTTCTTGCAGCAACTAACTAGGTTATCCACTGTTTCTTCAGCTTCTTTGCATAGATGACGTTGGCTGTCTGTTGATCTCTTCTCAATTCTGGGTTTGTATCAGTGGTGAAATCTAAAATTTGTTACTACCGGTTCTGTGGGCGTGGCTTGGTGGGGGGGATAATGTGACATGGGTGAGCGTGGCATATAGACATGGGTGGGCGTGGCATATAAATATATATATATATATATATATATTTACTTTTAAAACCATTTTTTCTACAACCTCTTCGGTTGTAGAAAAATGCTTTCAAAAGACTGACGATCCCTTTGCCGATCAGGCAACTCAGCTGGGATCGTAAGAGGCATTTAAACGGCACCCAGGCTGGGCATGGGGGGGGGGGGCAGGGATTTTTGCTACCGGTTCTCCGAACCACCTGCCTCCATCGCTACCAGATCAGGCAACCTGGTCCAAACTGGGAGCATTTCACCCCTGGTTTGTATGCATTTATTCTTAAGGCGTGGTCTTGTGCAGCCAGAATTAACCCCTCTGTCTCTTTCTTCAATTTTCCTGCTCTTGGCCATTGCCAGCTCTTGTTGTTGTTGAGGTTGAGGTTTCTGGGCACTCTTTGAGGCAAATTAACAGAACAACACAGTTGGAAGAGACCTTGGAGGTCTTTCTAGTCCAATCTCCTGCTCAAGGAGGAAATCCTATATCAATCCAAACAAACAGAAGTACTTAAAGTGATGATGTAACAAAGTGTCAGGTTTTGGTGATTAGGATTTGGTTGTAAATCACAGTCCCTGACATTATATATTTTAATTAGTCTGCCATGTTCAGCTTTGGTTAAAGTATATCAGCCACAGTGTGACTCAGCTTGATAAAAATGTTGTTTACTAGAATGAAAACATCATACAATTGATTACTGTCTGTCAGTGTGAAGTTATACATTATATATGTATATGTGAAGACACACACACAAACAAAACAAAACATAGTTTAGGTTTTGCCTTCCAGTAGTATCCTATGCGTGTTTGGCTCAGTAGGTAACAAGATGGATTGCATTAGCTTTCTTCTGAAGCTAATACTTTCTATATAATCTATTACAATTGCCTATTTCTTTCATGGTTATATCCAGAAAAAGGACCAGCTTGACATTTGACATTGACAGGTTTGACATTCTCCACCTCCTACTGAGGCACTTGCCATTATGAAGTGGTGGCTTGCTAAACCATCTGCCCCTGCTGTTTTCCTCCGCTTGTTTCTTTCTATTAAGCCCTGAGCAATTTGGCAATGATAAGGAACAAACTGGGCATGGAAGTAACAGGAAGACAAATCATTAGCAGAAGCAGTGAAGGAAGTTGTCCAAGTGCCCTCAACCTCTAGAAATGGCAGTATTGCGCTTAACCAGATTTTCAAGGAGAAAATCGCTCCTTCAGATTTGAGGAAATAAAGAATTAGAGTGGCAGCTACAATACTTAGAGATCAAGCTGATAGAAGAAGTGAAGCAATGCTGGTCTAGGATTGGCAGAATCATCTGTAGTTGAATCAGTTCTTGGGTCAGGACAATTGAACATTACAGTAAGTGAAGAATAAAGTAATTTTGTATATCTGCAATAACCAAATACGGTTTTTTGATTTTCACTTATCAGGTAATGTATACACACTATGTTCTGAAACTATAACTTATAGCTTAGCATATTATGCAGATGTTTTACTCACGGTTAAAAACACTTTGGCTTAGCATGATACATTACTATTCTTCATGTATGATTAAAGAAGTTACCTTTTTCTTGTATCTTTAACCACTAATATTCCAAAGTTTTACTTTTAACTTCTCACAAATTAAATATACTTTTTTAAAAAAAACCAGGCTTATCTCTGGGATCTGATTCACTCATGTAAAACCTATATGACCAAAAAAAAGTTTTTATTTTCTTTATAGGCACCTTTTCTGGATATTTTAAATACAATGCTGGACCCTTATCTTCCCTTGACTATTGAGGAACAAGAAGAATGGGGAGATCCAGTGGGAGATGAGTCCTGCAAAGAATATATTAAAAGTTATTGTCCATACCAAAATATTAAGCCACAGGTACTATTGCATTTTGTGCTGATTAAATATTATTGCACTGTACATAACTAAAATGTTAAATTTAGAGAATTGTTCAGACAATTCAATGAAATCCAGTCAAAATGAAGGGAAACTAAAACTAAGCATAATGAAGCATATAACTTATACTTCTAAAAAGCAGATTTCAATAAGCAATAATAAGTAGGATTCAATGGCAGGAGTAACTAATGGGAAAAGGAACTCAACAGGGGTAGGAGTTCTTAAAAGGAGAAGATACCAAAGGCACAGCTACAAATAGTTTCAGTGGCAGGGAGGGGGAAATGGAGGAGAGAAGAAGCCAATGTAGGCGATTAAAAATATCAGTTATGGATCTTCCACTAGTCAGTATTTTGATTAATTATTTATATGAAGAGGAAAGGTAGTCAAGTTTGCCAATGATACAGAATTAGGCAGAATACCTAATACCCTAGAAAATAGAAACAAAATTCAAAATGGGCTGGAGAGATCTGAGAGACATGCAGAATTTAATTAATAAATACAAATGACAGAATGAAATTTAACAGACACAAATGAAAAGTTTATCACTTATAAAAAAGGAATGACAGCTTGGTTTAGTATCTGGATCACTGTCGCCAAAGTGCAATGGACTACATTGCTGTGGTCAGACTACAATCTAATCAATAGGGATAGCAATGACAATGCAGGCAAAACTGATAGAAGGGGATTTAAGGGGGATGTATAACTCTTGAGTAAACAGATAACTTTCCCATATCAATTGTGAATAGGTATGGCTGCATCATAAGCTTAACACTGTCTGTCTTGGTTATCTATTTCCAAATGAAGAAAGAGTAGCTTCAGTAGCAGCTAGGATAGAGTTAAAACCAGAGCCAAAGTTTTATTTGAATTTCTTTCTAGTCTCGGATAAAGAGTTTATGGAGGACTTTCAACAGAAGACAAGTGCAACTGTTTGTCAAGTCAGAGATTAGATCTTCTCAAAAATGTCAGCTATGGCTACAGTCTGGATAGATTTTTCATCCATATAATTAACTCTGTTAATGCTTTTTTTCTGCTGACATGGTAAAGCAAGTTCCACCAAGTTAAAAATTAATGCCTGCACAGATTGGTATCAATAATTCCATCCTGCTAACTCAGACATTTCCTTTCCTGCTCACACATTTTTTTTTCTTTTTAGAATTACCCTTCTCTTTTTATCACAGTTTCTGAAAAGGATCAACGAGTTCCCGTGGCAGGGTTGTTAAGATACACCACTAAACTTAGAAAAGCTGTACAAGATCATGCCAAAAGCAACAATTCAGATTATAAAGGTAGCACTAAGAATTTCTAGAGCACATTTGGGGTATGGGTAATGAAACAGTTGCAAATGTTTGTCCAATCCACATTTAGGAGCAAGAACAAAACTGCAGCATTGCTCTCTTCTTTCAAAAATTGGAGAAAGAGAAAAATGCATTGGCTCCTACCAGATAATTTGGGTTAAAAAACCAGATTAATTTTAGCAAACCTTTCACGGAATGGAGCAAGGAAGGACTACATATATCCATGCTCTTTTTTTTTTCTCCAGTGAACTAAGATTTATCAAATTAGGATCATGATGCTAAATTAGACCTATTAGTGTTTTGTGTAAATGGCCCTTGTTTTTAGATTGGACTTTTCAGCATATTTCATCCTTTTGGAACAGGGATTGCATATATACATACATATCCTGATTTGTTGATATATATTGATTATATTGGAAAATATAGTATGTGTTACATGCAATAAATTAACATTTAGATAAAATATAATAATTGTAACATCCAGAAATTAGTCCACTTACAGAGAGGGAATTATTAACACAGAAATAGATAAATTACTCAAATTATTAATTTTAAATATTTGTCTTCATATTTGAACAGATTTTTGGTATTAAAGCAAATATTTATTTATTTATTTATTGGTTTGATTTATATACCACCCTTCTCCAGAAACTTAGGGCGGCTTACAATGCGTTAAGCAATAGCATTCATACTTTTGTATATACCTGCTTGGTAGGGTTTTTGCCGCCCCCCCCTCCCCCCCAAGCGGTGTTCTTTTTTATACAAAGTCATCTTATTGCCCCCACAATCCGGGTCCTCATTTTACCTACCTCGGAAGGATGGAAGGCTGAGTCAACCTTGAGCCTGGTGAGATTTGAACTCGCAGTAATTGCAGGCAGCTGGCAGCTAAGTGCTACTTAACAGCACTTTAGTCCGCTGCACCACCAAGGCTCCCATTTCATCATTCATATAGTTGCCAGAAATACTTAGCATTCCATTGTTTTTCTCTGACTGATGTGCAATTTTAATTCACCTATTGAAAAATAGATAGATATATATAGAACAATTTCCTCTATTAGTCCTTCAACTAATATCTGACTTCAAATGATTCATTAAGAATATTGTGTATTCTGTGTGAGCATCTGTTCAAAAAGAGGAGAGAATTTGTAGCCAGCATATAGTAACCATTAGTATAAGCAAACTGTGCTCATGGTTATCAATTGTTAATGATATGTTTCCACATATGAAGCACTTGATAATTATTGTAAAAGTAATATTTAAAAATAGCATAACTGGAACATATTTTTGGTGCTTTTCAAAAGGCAACAAGATTTTCTTGGTGTTTTTCTTTGTAAACATTTTGCTTCTAATCCAAAAAGCTTCTTCGGTTCTGAAGAAGGATGAGAAGCGAAACATTTTTAAAGAAAAAAACAAGAAAGTTTGGTTGCCTTTTGACAACCATGAACTGGATGATTGAGAATCTCCTCTGTCTGTGTTACTAATGTGCATGGTTATTTATGTTTCAGAATAGCATGTTTCCTGTCCTATTAATGTAGATTGATATATTTGATATATTTGATATATTTTGGTTTCAGGAGCTCCTCAGATGCCTAATATTATCTTAGATATTCAGCCAGGAGGCAGCCATTGTTCTCCAACGTATGAGGATTCTTTAAAACAGGTAGAGATATCCTTTACAATGGAGAGAGTCACAAATTAATACTATAACCTGTGAAGATAATCATTGGTCCTCTGAAATATCTTTTCCATTTCTGTATCGGCAAGCCTTTCCACTTACCAAATCATAATCTCCCCCTCCCCCACTTAGGATGTTTTTTTATAAACAGGAATTTGTTGTAGTCATTGAGAAAGGATTCTGAGTTTCGCCAATATAAACATTTATCTTATCATAATCCATTAAGTGAATACTTTTGAAATAAACATTATTTTGGAAAATGTTATTCCCAATCCAGGGTTGTAGATGTCAAATTGTCACCAGTAGCACTAATCATTACCAGGAAAAGAGGCGGGGCAACTGAAATGGAGAAGGAAAATGCACAGAGATTAGACTCATTCATCTTCCTTCTCACGGAACTGTGGATTGGCTAAATCCGCACGGGATTCAGCCTCTTGGATCATATTACAGTGACCGTGGAAGATCTTCCCACTAACTGGCTGGCAGTAACATGGGCTTCTCTATAAGTATATCAGGGCTGTACTTTGCACTTTATATAGTGCAAAATCCAGAATCTGTCATTTTGGATAGAAAGGATCCTTCCGCCTATAAAAGCTTCACATTCAGTAGAAAAATTACTCTGTTGAAAAAGAACCTTAATGGTCTATGTTGATTTCTCCCCAATATCAGTCTTCTTTGTTTATTGAAAAATCTGTTGAGGTGGTTGATGGAATGTCTAGAACAGCCAGGAAAATAATGCTAGGGATTCTCAAGGAGATGAAAAACTGTATCCAAACTGTAAGTCTTTTATAGATTTAAGTATGTAAAAACACAATTTACGCAAATGCATCCTTTTTTTTTCTTGTTGTGTTTAAATATTTTTAAAGTGTAGATGTGAACTTTTTGCCTACTATAGAAGACACACATGCTCACATGAAAGTACTTCAACCACAGGCTACGATCGAAAGAAGTAAAGCAATTTTGAAAGCATTTTGTGACACCAGCTTCAGCGTTGGCTGCTGTTGTTCTGGTCACAAGCTGTGTTATACTTGACAGTAATGCTCAATTCACAGAAAGCTTTCCGGATATCAGTGAAAAGCCCATTACAGTAGCTGCCATTTTCTAAAGAGAATTCGGCAGGAAAAACTCTGATTACTCTTCAGACTGCAGACAAACCCCCATGATTATCCCCAGTGTTACAGGAGCACGAACAGCACTTCAAGGAGACCATCAATTGGGGTGGAAAGAGCTACAGAAAATACATCTCTTAAAGTGTGCAAAAAGTTATCAGTACTGTGTTCTGTATTAACTATTTTTAATTTTTTTAGGTTGCAACACAACTAGCATTTCTATATAGTGAGCTTGGACTTGAGAAGCAGGAGTGAAGCCAGGCTGGAATTTTTATCCTTTTTTCAAAGGAGAGGAAAATGATTTGGCTAAATATTCAGAATTACTTGCCCGTGTGATTTCTCGAGAACTTTTAACATATTTTGGAAACTAAATTTATCCTGTGTTTTCCTGAAGAAAAGGCAAGACACTTCTCCAAGTTCAGACGGCTTTGTTAACCTCAGTAAAAATATTGTTTGTTTGAATTTGTTTTCCTTTCCTAGATTGAAATACATGTAAATGGCTTGTAAGCAATAAACAGAAAGCAGAAAATGCAACCAAATTAAGGGGCTAAAAATCAGCAGTTGAAACTGATCAATTTAAAGCAATGCTTGAATAAAACTATTTTCATCATTTACTGAAAAACAGGAAGTGAAGGCTAAGTTCTTTTTAGGAAAGTTATTCTAAAATCTTTGGCAAACAAGTGAAAAAGCCCTTTCTCTGCTGTTGGGTGAAATGCAAGGAAATATTATCTATACCAAAATAGTGTTTGCAGAGAGACAAATAAAACTATCTTTGACTTTATTGCTCTTTGATTTAAAGATCAAACGCACGCCATGAAGTGAACCTGGAAAGAAGCTGACAAGTGCATGATTGAATTGCAATGTTCCAGAACCTTCTATTCTTCAAGAATCCTAGCACCTGCAGTCTAGGCCAGTCCTGTGCAGTTTGTCCTGAAAGTCAGGTTTATGTAGAGCATATTATAGAATGCAATGTAGTGTGAATATTATATGAGAATTTATTTTTCTTATTTTAAAGTTTAAACTTCCCACCATATCTTTATCCCCGCATTAGATAAGAAACAAAATGTATGGTACGCATTTAATAGAAACACACAATTTCACAGAATGTGAGAATTGGAGGAACTATGAAAGCCAGCTAGAATGGTTCTCAAAAGGCTTACAATTAATAGGAAAGTAATTTTACAAGCAACCATTTAAGCTAAGTACAGTAAACAGTACATTGGAATTATTAGAGAGAGTTAATTTTTGCACTTCTTAGGTAATTCTAATTCTCCCGTTAAAATTAGATTAAGCCTATAGAAATCTATGAATAAGCTGGCATATCTTTTGTAAAGAAGTAACATGTAATCATCAATGTGTAATCATGGATTTAAATAAATAATGACACTTAACAGTACATGTAAAGTAAATTAAAGACACTGGAATAGCATGCCTTTTCTGCAACGAAGCACTTCTCTTTGAAACTGTCCATCATATGGAATGGTTTGCTTGTCCTGTATTCCAATATAAGTCCTTCACCTTTTTGCGTTTCAATTGCTTTCATGTTTACAACTTTTCCAGTATTACTAAAAATGGTGCTTAGCTTTATATTAGCTTCTGAAGGAATGCCAGGAACCAAAAATTGCAGTTTTGTTACGGCTCCCACTCCAAAATTTAGAACCATCATAAACACTTGATCCAACCCATCAAGTTCTCTTACATAAACAAAGACATCGATATCACTCCATATGTAACACGTCCATCCCCTGTGAATGGGAAGCTCAGTGGACCGAAGGGAATTGAGTTCTCTGTACAAGTTGAGTGTGGAATTTGGGTGATTTTGTTGAATCTGAAATAAAGGAAAATCATAATTTATTAAATGCTGAAACCTTATTCATTTGTTATTACATAAGGTTCACTGGGGCCTTGGTAGGGTTGTGTGGGTAGTAGACTATAATCAAACATAGTGTAACATGACTATAGGTAGTCCTCGATTTACAACAGTTCATTTAGTGACCATTCAAAGTTATAATAGCATTGAAAAAAGTGACTCCTGACCATTTTTATGACCATTGCAGCATCCCATGGTTGTGTGATTTACATTCAGATGCTTGACAACTGGTTCATCTTTATGACAGTTGCAGTGTCCTGGGGTCATGTGATCCCCTCACTTAACAAATTTCTCACTTAGCAACATAAATTCTGGGCTAAATTATGGTCCTAAGTTGAGGACTGCCTGTATATCCTTCCTGTCCTGTATTTTAGCAAACTTTCTACTGTGTTTTCTACTTTAGAATATAAATTACTTTGAAATTTATATTTTACTGTTTTTGTACAATTGTAAGACATGCTATAATTGGATAATGCATTAATTTTAAAAAAACCTCCCCATTTTATCTTCTATTAATTCTCCCCTAAAGTTCCTATATCAAGTTTTTTTTAACTATACTGTACTGTATTTAAGACATCAGAGGATTTTTTTTAGTTTTAATGACAAACAAATGTATGTAGGTGTTCAGATTTTATACTCACTTTCACATTTATATTTTGATAGTCAGGATTTACTGCTATCCATGTTGAGTTGCCCTCACTAAAGCCAGCATGAAGGCTGTCATCCCATTGCATTGGGGCTTTTTCTAGAAAACGTGACTAAAAAAGAGAAGGAACTATTCAAGTACTAAATTGAATTTGCATTTTTCATTATGTACATTTATATCTTATTTTCTGTATAGTCATATATCAAAGGAGGTTACATGAGTATTAATAAAATACATTAAAACAATATAAAATGAGATAGGTAGGAGAGCCAGCAGCAAAGACAGCCACCATCTGCACTGGAAAGCCTCAAAGAGGAATATGGAGCCATTTAGGACGCATTTTCTTGCCCAAATAGGTATGATAAAGAACAGTGTTAGAAAACCCAGGGCTATCACATTTTGACCTTGGTGCCTATAGTGGCCTCCATGCCTCTAGAGCCATGATGGCGAATCTATGACATGCATGCCTGAAGTGGCACATGGAGCCATGTTGCCTGGCATGCGCAGCGTCACCCATTCCTCTTCTGGGTTTCTGGCATGCATGCACGCGCAATGATCAGCTGGCCTTTGTGCATGTAGCAGTACTGGAAACTGAAAGAGCTGGTCTTCCGTTTTCCGGCATGAGCATGTGCACTGGCCAGCTGATCAGCATGTGCGCATGCATGGCAGTAACCGAAAGACTTGCTGGCCGGAAACTGGAAGTACATTACCCCGCGTGCGCATGCCCCCTGGGCAGCTGCTCTTTCTGGTCACGGCGATGATGAGTGTGTGCGCACGCAGTGCTCCCTTTTTGGCACTTGGTGTCCCACGCGCACTCCCTTTTCAGCACTCGGCACTGAAAAGGTTCGCCATCAGTGCTCTAGAGATTGACTGCATTGTGCCTCAAGGAGATGTAATTCCCATCAAGGAGCAACTAGCCATTGCAGTTGCCCTGGGAGGGTTTCCTAAGAGTGAGGCAGGTAGAAGTCCCAACCAGGACAATTTGGGTTCAGATTTTCTAGGACGGAGACACTAATGTGTCAAGGTTCAGATGCCTCTTAGTTGTCTTTAGCACAGTGGTTAGAAAACTGAAGGTGTGAGAAAGTGTTAAAGGAGTTAAGAAGGAGAGTCCCTGCTTGAGTGGCACATCTATATAGCTGACTTTATACAAATGACAATTATAATTTGTAGGTGTGGTACATTTTGGGGAAGGGAGATGTATCTTGATGGAAGCAACATCCTGTTTGTGACAGGTTGAGAGAAATATGGCAGTGGGCATTGAGTTACCAGTGCCAGTTGTGCCAATTTCCCCAGATTGTGCCAGCCAAATTATTGGTGACCTTGTCCTTAGTTGTTGATATAAATGTTAAGTTTCTAATAAAACAGAATTAATCCATGATTCACTGCTGATATGAAAATTATGGGAAAGTAATGACAGAAATAAGACGACAACCTTGACAATAAGAGGAGCTGGTGAATGGGTTGGCTTCTTGGAACTTTTCTTTGGCTCAGGGGGAGGCCTAGGATCACCCACAAGTTTGCTGTCTGAGTCCATCCATTAAGAGATCATAAAATAATGGATGATCATCAGGCAAAAACCATCCTTCCTAAACCAAGGCTCAGCATCTTCAAATGGGTTCATCTACTTCTTTTCTTAACTACTTTTGGAAGTTTCTTGTTATTGGTTTTTGGATGAGTAGGATCTTCTGAAAGACAAGTTTCATCATGCTGCTGGGAAAGTTTCTTTCTACTCTTAGTGAAAGAAGTTTTATGCAAATTTAAGGATTAAAAAGAAAAACAATTTTTGGAAAATAGCAGAAGATAGACTAGAATTTTGGAAAGTTAAAGGCTAAATTAAAGGGCTAGATGGATTTCAAAGAATATTTCTTATGGGATACTTAAAATCTTATAGAAGAATATATCAAGATTCTGAAATTAACTGTAGGAAACCAAAGTTTCACATTCTTTACCAATCCATTCCAATGCTGAGATTGGTATTAATCTATACAAATATCTACAAAAGCTGTTTCTGGCTCATCTAATGAGTGGCGTCTGGCCAGTTCCTGGAGTGATAGTGGTTCAGTGAGGAGAATGGAGAACAGTGGTTCCATTTTGTGGAAGCACTTTGGCACAACAAGGTGGCATTGATTTCAGCATCTTAGGAACAAGAGTCCTTGAGACAAATTTAGGATTGAGGATTCCAGGTGAATGGCAGCAATGGGAGAGGAAGAAGTTGGTAGTTTTATAGGAGAACATTTTGTAGGAGAATGGCAGCCATCTTGGCAGCTTTCCTTTCTCTTCTCCGTGGAATCCAGAGCTGGGTTCTCAGGACTGATGTGTGTGGATTCTACTGTGGTTGCTGGCAACCAGAATGAGAAGTTCTGTACTGCAAGGATTTTTGCAGTGTGATTGACAAGATTGAACAAGGCTAGTCTTGTATACCAACCTTGGGAACTAACATGGGGAAGGTTCTGTCTGCCAGATGTGAGATTCTCCTTGCAGTTCAGATGAGACCAGGATGCGGGGGGGGGGGGGCTGGAATAGAATGAAGTGGGGTTTGGTAGTGTGGATGATGTGGGATGGAGGCTTTGTTCAGGCCTAGGTGCTGAGTGGTTTACAGAAGAAATATAACCTGGTTGGGGACTTTTTTTATCCTGTCTAGTGTCGGATTACATAAATTCCTCCAGCTTGAAGTGGGAGAGTGGGGCAGATTGGTGAATGGAGGAAAGTGTGGGCATTTCAGTGGTGACATGGGGAGTAATTATGGCAGATGGACAGCGGCTTCAGTGTTTAAGACAAATCCTATAATAGCCAGCCATGTTAGCTGTTGATCATGAGGGATAAAGTCCTGAACATCTGAAGGGCACGAGACTGAGGAAAGGCCTTTTTCATTACTAGATTTTACCTCCTCTATAATAAGCCTCTCAAGAGACTAAAAAGTTGAATTTTTAACTCACGGTTTCTGAAGTTGCATCTTCCATCCCTATTTCTTCGCCATAATAACTTACAGGTGTTCCAGGAAGTGTTAAAAGAAGCATGTTTATGACATTTATATATTCTTTTCCAATCCGAGAGGATATTCTAGCAGTGTTGGAATCCCCAACCTAAAATTAAATAAGCCATTATTTCATTCCTAGTATACAAAGCTTGTATTATTTATGGAAATTCAAATCATATGAACTATTCATGCAGCAGGTTTAGTATTCATTATCACTTGATGGGCTAAAATTAGCTAGGGCATACTAAACCAGCGGTCCCCAATCTTTGCAGTTTGGCAGCCCAGTGGAGGAGGGGAGAGGGGAACTAGGTCACGCAAGCAGCAGGTCGTCGCATATGTACATGCACAGTTGTACTTATGCAGCTCTACTTGCACAGCGTGTTGTGAATAGGCCATGTCCCGGTAATGGACCCCTGTGCTAAACCATAAGTACAACCATTAGCAGATCCATGTCACTTTCTTTCTCTTTCTCTACCATTACACTGGATACAACTGTTTTTTTAAAAAAATATTATTACTATTGTAATTAATAGACAACAAAATCAACACATTTAGAAGCCTTTCAAGCAGAATTTCATCATTGTATTATTTAAGAAAGGAGACAATAATGTCTTATATTTTTTTTGTAAAATATTTCCACAAGGCACCAACCCATAAAATTGAAGTAGACTGTATGCTACTCTCTCTTATCTTAGTTTCCAGCTAATATTGGAATTTTCTTAAATTCATTTTAAATATTTAAAATAAATACTTAAACTTTAGTTTCGATTTGGCACTTTTTCCCTATGTCCCCTTTATCTTGGACTGTTCTTTTCATAAAGGATTATGCATCCTTAGTATGAATAAATATTAGCGGTTGCTTGGTTAAAAAAGACATAAAAAATTATACTGCAAACTAAAAATTTCAAAGATCCTCAAAACCAAAAACTTACCATCCAATTTGGCCATTTTCCTTGTGGCATATTCTTCATCCACAAAGCTATACTTTCAGAAATATTGTTTCCTGAAACTGATTCCAGGTTCTTGAGGTGGAAATTTACAGGAAAATCAGCTTCTTGAATAAATGATGTCCCATAATACATCATAGTTTCTTCAATGTTGTTCTCAATGGTTTCTGTAGCCATAAATCTGCAAAGGAGGAGAATTTGTGTTCTTATGAAAACGATTCACATGATAAAATACTTAAATAGTTACACCCTCTTTGCCAAAAAGATTCCCTGAGTACTGATAAAATGGCTGAAGTATTGCTCTGACAGAGGCACTGGGTAAGATGGTGTAAAGCAGGAGTCTCCAACCTTGGCAACTTTAAGACTTGTGGACTTCAACTGCCAGAATTCCTCAGCCAGCAAAGCTGGTGTAAGACCCCTGGTGTAAAGTGTAAGATAGGACAAATAGATGGGGAACATTAAAAGGACATTATACAGTGCATGAGAAAAGCCTACCATAAACAAAGCTTCGATTCTATAGCAAGACTGCATTCAAGACAAGTTTGTTCTTCTTTTCGTTTTATTTTTTTTTCTTTTTACACAGTATCTGTTAGATAATGAAGTTATGGACAAAACCGACTTATTGTTCAATATCTATACAGTATTTATTCAATGTTACAGACTTCCAATCATATATAAAATAATAATCTGGGTGCAGGTAGAATAATTTCTCATTGAATATTTTCTTAGGATATGCCAGCTGTGTGTAGGGGTAAAAGCTTTACATACTATTTTTAAAGACCTTCCAGTCCAAATAAGCTGATTTTCTGTGATTTGCAGGTGAGGTTGAGAGAGGTGTAAAGTTCAACTGCTCCCTTCCCATTCTCCTAGAACAGAATCCTTTGGCTTTCAAACAAGTCTTAAAATACCCTCTCTTCTTCTGAGAAAATAATAGCTTTTCCAAATCAGAATTTTTCTATACTGAAAAACTGTGATTCTTTACTCAAAAGTTGTCATTTTTGACATCTGAAGACATTTGAAGAGAAAATAATTTAATTTAATTTAATTTAATTTAATTTAATTTAATTAATTACATTTATATGCCGCTCCTCTCCAAAGACTCAGGGCGGCTCACAATACAATGTCAGAGAACTTCAGTGAACTTCCTTCAATCAGGCACCAACTTTTAGGACAGAGAATGGCCATCATGTCTGTGACAAAGCAGGGTTGAGGGGTACCTCAGACCGCGAACCAGCTCATGAGCAAACACACTGAGACTGAAATAAATCTGACAAAGGAGTCTTGTATAAAATATAATTTAGTTTAAAATACTTAAAAAGACACTGTGCCTTTAAAAAACACATTAAAAGCAAAGTCTTTTCTTGGTTATGTGAAGCCAGGCTATCTCCCTAGATTCCTCTCCACAATACCGAAACAGTTCACAAGAGATAAAGGTTAACATGACGATAGACAGCTTCGGCGTCGATACATCATCGAGGCAAACGAAGGGCAGTAGCAAAGACTTCACAGCTAAAAGTCACCTGAGGAAAAAAACAGTTCAAGCAGCAACGTAGCTTGAAAGTCTGTGTGAAGAAGAATGTCCAGCACGGCTCAAACATTGGCTTGTGTGCTTCAAACAGCAAAACACAAGCATCCATGGGAGTATTTCAGCAGCAGCATCTGGAGTCCTTATCTGCATCCTCCTTCCTTCTGCAGCGTTGTGCTGAGCTCTGCAATCAGCTCTGCATATAGGCCTAAAAGCATTTTAGGCCCGAGTAGCAAGTGGAAAGATCCTTGCTTATATGGGGAGTTAACCTGCAATTAACTAGGGCGGGGAAGACTTGCAGGTAATTGCGAACAGGAGATGGCTTGATTGAGACCATACTGTTTGTGGCTAATCAGGTAGCCGCAACAATCCTGAAAACACTCGTGACAATGTCCACAGTCACAGGAAGTCCAAAGGTGCTTTTTCAAAAGGCAACTGGACTTTCTTGTTTGTTTGCTTTTTTCCTTGAAAACATTTTGCTTCTCATCCAAGAAGCTCCTTCAGTTTGGACTGAATGGTGGGGAATGGAGGGATTTATATCTTTTGCAGTCATCTGGTCATTAGCACTCTGAAGGCTGATCGTTAGCTGCTAACAAACCAGATGACTGGAAATAATATAAATCCTTCCATTCCCCACCATTCAGTCACAACTGAAGAAGCTTCTTGGATGAGAAGTGAAGCATTTTCAAGGGGGGGAAAACCAAGGAAGTCCAGTTGCCTTTTGAAAAGCATTTTTGGGACAATCATGACCTGGATGATAAAGAGAATCTTCATAGACAGTCAGAGGAAGCAGAGAGGACAGCAGCTGCTGCCAGCCTATGTGATGCTGGGTCACGATCCTGGCAGAAAGCATGTCACCTATGTCTGTCCCAGATGATGAGTCACATGCCTGTCCTTGCCAGCCTTTTCCTCCAGCATCAGGTCAAAAGCAGCTGCCATCACTAGCTTAATTGCCTTTGGTTCTAACCTCTGAATAACTACAAGAGGCCTCTTAAGAATTTAGCTTAACAAACTCCAAAAAGAAAACAGTTTGGACAAGTAGCTAATTCCCTAAAGAGGCAGAACCTGTAACTAGAGAACAAAAATCAAATATTTTAACATATAGTATTTTCTTTTGTTTTTATTGTTTTCCGTACTGGAAAAACATGGCATCAATTATTTATCCTGCTAAAACATGTGTTCTTATTGACTGTGAATTGAAGCTAAAATGAATATCGGCAACAATTTTTGACCTGGCAGAAATTAAAAATCAGGTAGAATGAGACTTTGAATTGTAATAAAACACATTATAAAAATAGAAAATGAGATACTAAGTTCAACATGCATGATTAGCTGGCTGACTATTTATTCATTTAAATGTGTTTTCCTTTCAAAGAAGATATAATAGGTGTACTGTATATTGTACGATTTGAGATAATTGCTATATATATATTTACTGGGTAGGCAGCAAGTATGCCACTTAGGTTACAATGTAAGCTCTGCTGAAATCAAAGTTTAAAATATCAAATGCAGCTGAGACTTTAGAATTTGCTTCCTACAAAGTTTGACACTCAGACATTTTTGGAGTCCAGTGAGCATGGTAATAGTACAATGGAAGATGTATTCCAATGCCTAGAAGGCCAAAATTACCAAAAACCCCAACCATCTTCTTATAATGTTTCCCCTAGCATTGCAATTTGCTACTAAAATTATCAAGCTATTTGATGAGTATGAAAGCTGGTTTTCCCACAGTCAACAGCAAACAGCCAGACACAGGTCTGGCTGTTGCCCAAACACAGAGCAGATGGAGACTCTCCTTTCCAACAGAGGGAGGTTTCTACTCTGTAACACAAACCAGACAGGAGAGTGGCAGACAAATTTCAATACCAATTGCAGTATAAATAGAACTCATATTTTATATACAACAGTCACCGGTATTCTGTTTTGCTTCTTAGTTTTTCTATGACTTTCTATTCTATGACTGTAACCTTGTTGCTGGTGTCCTTACAATTTATATTGAAAGTTTCCTAATATGATTTGCTTGCTTATTTGTTCCCTATGACTATCATTAAGTGTTGTACCTTAAGATTCTTGATGAATGTATCCTTTCTTTTATGTACACTGAGAGCGTATGCACCAAGACAAATTCCTTGGGTGTCCAAACACACTTGGCCAATAAAGAATTCTATTCTATTCTATTCTATTCTATTCTATTCTATTCTATTCTAT
>WNWU01000018.1:8751961-8791155 GCA_012654045.1 Ptyas mucosa | reverse complement strand
TCTATTCTATTCTATTCTATTCTATTCTATTCTATTCTATTCTATTCCATTCCATTCCATTCCATTCCATTCCATTCCATTCCATTCCATTCCATTCCATTCCATTCAGAAATTCTCGCATCTTTATGTGGCTGCTTATCTGTTCAGTTTGCTGAGGAGAGATTTGGCACTTGGGAACATTACAGCTTTGAGTAATACAAGATAAATAAAGTCAGGCTGATAGAAAAAAATGAATATGGTTACCTGTATCTACCAGGTTCACTGCTGAACTTATTCATGGTATGCCGAAAATTGCGGACTATATCATGCAAGCCGACTTGGGTCGTGGTGTAGTCATGATACAGTTCAGCATAAGCTGTGATGTTTTCCTGACAAAACAGTGGGATATTGTAATTATTCCTCTGATAATAGCCCCAAAGTGCTCACAAGGTGGATTTGGTACACACTCCATACTTTTTTTTTCAGTTCCCAAAGCTCAGAGAGTCTTATGTTATGAGTACTTTTAAAACAGAAAGTCCAAATAAACAAATCACTACAGGGCTTGTCTTTTACAGCAGGTTCATGGAGCATGGGTGCACCAATGGGGTACCCATGATTAGCCTGCCATGGGAGGCTGGCAGGATAAACATGTGCAGTCCAGTGAGGGCCATGGGGCAGACCAGTGGGGTCCATTCATTGCAGGACAATAATGCTTTTGCTGTGGCTCTTCAAAATCCTAAACAAAGATTATAAGAATACAAAAGTGGGCTTCAGACTTGACTAAAATGCTCATTCTTATTTAGCAATTTGTTTCCATATATACAGTATATATAGATATACATATAACAATGCATATACCTATTTTTCGGAGTATAAGATGCACTTCCCCGCCCCAAAAAAGGTGGGAGGTAATGTCTGTGCATCTTATACAGCGAATGCTGCTGAAGCCCCGCTTACCCACCAGCCCCACCCTTCAGCCGTTTTTGGCCTCCACGCATCGCATTTTTGGACTTTGCACGCTCCGTTTTAGACCCGTTCCAGGCTGCAGGGATTGCCACAGCACATCGTTGCCTCTGCGCATCACATTTTCAGCCTCCATGCATCACGTTTTTGGCCTCCGCATGCCCCATTTTTGGCCTTTGCACTTCACATTTGAGGCCAGTTCCAGGTGGCGGGGATCGGCTGGTTCCTGGAATGGGCCGAAAACGGGATGCGGAGAGGCCAAAAACAGGGCATGCAGAGGCCAAAAACGCAACATGCAGAGGCAGCGATTGGTGGTGATGTGCTGTGGTGAACCCGGCAGCCTGGAACGGGTCTAAAACGGAGCATGCGGAGGCCAAAAGCACGATGCACGGAGGCCAAAAATACGAGGTGCGGACATGGTGATGGGCTGTGGCAATCCCCACAGCCTGTAACAGCTGATTGGTGGTATTCTGGGAGACTGATCCAACCACCAATCAGCTGCTCGTGCTGAATCAGGCTGTGATAATGTCCTGAAGCTGACCAGGCTGTTTGCTGTTTGCTGCAAAGATGCTAGCCAGATGAATACCAATGGATGCTGGTAGGCAGAGGCAGAATTTTTTTTTCTTGTTTTCTTCCCCAAAAACTAATGTGTGTCTTATACTCCAGACCGTCTTATACTCTGAAAAATACGGTATTTATATAGAAATCTACCTGTAGCCTTTCCTGATTCTATTTTCTAAATTCCTTCTTGGTAGGAATTTGTCTTATAAATCTTCCTACCCTAATATTGTACAGCTCTTGCTGATCTTAACTGTTTTTGTCTCACCTTAGTTTCTAAATTGCTTATGCAAATTCATTCACTAAATATCTACCAAAGGTAAAACTAACTCAGAGGCAATAAATCTATGTGCCTGTCATCACCAACCTTCCACCAGCCTCTAACAGAACCGATGAAGCTTCTTGGATGAGAAGCAAAATGTCTTCAAGACAAAACTAAGGAAGTCCCATTGCCTTTTGAAAAACCAGCTTTGAGATGACAGAGAATCTCCATAGACATTTACCAGCCTCTAGTTTATGATTTGCACATTTGTCCCCCAAACACATTCCAGTCACTCTTAATATATTGCAAGTCACTGTATTACATTGGCAGAAGCCTAACAACTGATAAAGAATTATATAGCACCCAACAAATGCAAGAAAATCTAAGGATTTATTCCTTATGGAAAGACAAGGCTGAAAAACTGTTACCGGCAGGAGATTTTTATTCACTTGTGGCTCATCTCTCAGATGTGTTGCTTCTAAGAGGAATTTAACAGTACTGATGCTAAATCCATCAACTCCTTTGCCAAGCCAAAACTCAATAATATCCTAAATAAAAAGCAAAAGAAGAATTAGTGGGTTTATGTGACTTAAAATTGAAATAATTCAACCCGGAAAGAATAAAATGGGACAGGAACTTAATGAACTGATAAAGACGATGTGTTTGGAAATAAAGGAAATGATTATAAATTTGCATGGAAAATCGAAATCTGAGGAGGCAAAGAAAGAGCTAGAATACACTGAAGATGAAAAGGAAATGACTAATGAGAAACAAGAAAGAGAGATGGATAATGAAGAAGACAGAGACAAAGAGACTGACTATGGAAAATTAAACAATTGTAATATTAAGTATGGGCAAAAAGAAAAAAAACAAAGAAGGAAAAGAGGGTGGAACAGGAAAAATATAAAAAACTTAAATGATTACACTGAGATTAAGAGTGGAAAGATAAGAAAGAGGGAAAAGAGATGGAAAATAATAAGAAATAAAGGACAAAATAAAAGATTTTATGATTTTAAAATACAAAATAAGCATACTGAGATTAACAATGAAAAGACACAAAAAAGGAAAGAGAAAGGAGAAACAGTGGGAAATATAGGGCAGAATAGGAGAGTGCAGAATTTTAAAATACAAAAGAAAGGAAGAAGAAGGAAAAACAAAAGGCTAAGAAGGAAAAGGGTGGAGGAGGAGAAGAAAAAATATTAAAAATATAAATGATTATACTGGAATTTACAGTGGAAATATAAGAAGAAGGAAAAGGGATGGGAAATAATGGGAAATAAAAGGCAAAAATTTCACAATTTTAAGATACAAAATATCAATAATGAAAAGATACGAAATAGGAAAAGAAAAGTAGAAATAAAGGGAAAACTAATAAATGTCATATGCTCAATAATATTGGAGGTTTATAGAATGATAAGTTTTAACAAACATGAATAAATTAGTTGGGGGAAATGTAATATTTGGAATAGTTCAAACTATATATTTGAAACAATCAAAAAGAGAAAAGAAGACAAAGAATATTTTAAGAACTAATCGGATTGGGTAAAATGGGAAAGGATTAACATGCTCTTTATAAATATATACTTGAATAAGTTGAAATATATTGTTAAGATGTTTTGAGAAATATATTTAATGATTGAAATTGAATGTAAAACTGAATGAAATTGAAATGATAAAAATGATTTAAATGTTATACTTGCAAGAAGCAAAGCAGAAAAAATATATTGGTAAAAGTAAAAAGATAAGAGATTAGAAAATTGTTTGAGTAAAGATTTGAAGGAAAAAAGAGAACAAGATGAAATATATGGTTAATAATTAAAAAGATGAGGGATCGGGTTTGCCTGAATTCCACAATGAAAAACATTAAATTGAAAATGAATACAGCAATAGAGAGAGATGAAGGAATTGGAAGGGAGGAGGAAGGAGCGAGAGGGATGGAAGAGTAGGGTGGAAGGAAGGGAAGGGAAAGCAGAAAAGAAGGGGAAGTAGAGAAGAGAAGAAGAAGGTGGGGAAAGAAAGTTGGAAGGAGAAGAGGAAGAGGTTAGGTTTGAGGAGAAAGATTGCTGTATAATAAAAAAAATGAAGTGGAAGGAAGGCAGCTCTGAACAAACAAATATAAATATATTAAGAAAAAGAATGAACTGTTTAAGAATAAAAGAGGATAAATATGCACAAATAGTAAAGTTAGAATTTAGGGATAAATGAAGGTGTTTATGTATGCAAGTATAGAAATACTGAGGTATGTTCAAAGAAAAAAAGAAAAGGGGGGAAGACGATATTGTCAAAAATTGTAATTGAGTAAAATATATTTGAATTTGACTAATTGTATAAGATAAGAAACGACCAACACTGTTCAAAAAAAGAAAGAAAGATGTGGGTGAAGGTGGGAGAGGAGAAAAGGAAAAACCAATAAAATTTGTTTTTTTTAAAAAAGCAAAAGAAGTGGGTTTGCTTATTTCCACATTGTCATGCTTACAACAAGAACATTTCTCATTCTGTTCTAAACATCCAATGTTGCAATTTTTAGCTTTCTTTCATTTGTGTTCTCGTTCTTTTCTTAGATTCAGGAAACAAGCCTCAATGTTTCTTGGCACATTTTGTACAACATTCTGTATTGGCCACTGTGCTGAGCTGAGACTTAAGAACATCTATTTCACAGGCTTTTTGTCTGCATTTCGAGCCAGTACTGACTCTTGGCAACTTCCTGGACAAGCTTCTGCAGTTTTCATGACAAAATTTTCAAACGTGGTTTGAAAATGCTTTTTTCCTAGGGATTAGAGAAAGTGATTGGCCTAAAGTCACCCAGCTGGCTTCATGTCTAAGGCAGGACTGGAACTCTCAGTCTCCAAATTGCCTTTAAGCCCTATGCCAAAATGGCTTTTATTTCACTCATTGGTCCTTTCTGATTTTAAACTCTATTCTACAGGAAAAGTACATGTGAAACTAGCTTTCCTAGAGTACACTACTTTAGGTTGCAGGGAAGAAGTTTCTGCTTTTGGAAAATTAGCATCAAAACAGACTCTTTGTAATCGAGAGAGCCCATAGATAATACCTCTGTTTGAATCAACAGTCCTGCTGAATTGAACCTAGGCCCACCATAGCCCATTTTTTAAAAATCTCTCAATGACTAACCAGATGCTTCAGGGATGATTGCAAGCCGGAGATGGAGACATACGTGTCTCCCATCATTGTTCCTCTACACTGATATATAGAGACATGCTGTCCCACCCTGAAAACAATCATTTCTCTTTCCAGACTCATGCGGGTATGAAGCTATTGAATTGCATGCAGAGAACCTCTTGGTCCCTGAGCAGGTTAGATTTATCACTGAACATTCAACGATGGACCAATTTATAATTTAACAACATCCAACAGAGAAATACTTCAGTCTATCAAAAGGTGTCCTTTATGTTGCTTTCATTGATTTTAGGCTGGCCTTCGATTCCATACTACATGGAAGGCTCTGGAGGAAACTAACTGTCAAACTGATTGATTATTGCCTCCTTAAATTGATAGGGAGCAAGATGGCTCAGCAGTTAAAGATGCTGAGCATGTCAGCTGGAAAGCTGACACCCCAGGTTCAAGACCTGAACTCTGCATAACAGGGTGAGCTCCTGTTACTCACCCCAGCTCCTGCCAACCTAGCAGTTCAAAAATATGCAAATGCGAGTAGATAAATAGGTACCGCTTCAGTGGGCAGGTTATGGTGTTCTGTATTTTCATATTGGCCACTTGATGACAGAAGTGTCTTCAGGCAATGGAGGCTCCCTCAGCTGAGAATCAGAGATGAGCACCTCCAGTTGAGTCAGTCATGACTTTAGGTTTAAGGTTTAAAGGGGAAACCTTTAAACCTTAAACCTAATCTGATAATAGATCTCCATCATGGCACAACCATCTTTTAAGTAAAGGACAATCTTGATGGCAATTTAACTGAAACCACCATCACCCCATCCCACCTGGGCGTTAAACAATCCTATAAAGCTTTATCACCTTATTGCTCTCTAGAAAACAACTTAAAATTATGTAGTCTATAACAAATTTTGTAGTATTCTCAAAAAAACTGCTTTAAATTTTCAGTTAATGAGAGACTTACTGAACTTGTTAAGACCTTTAAGCATCTAGGTGTTCATTTTCAATCTTCTACTACCGGGTTCATTAGGCAAGTGAGCTTAACACAAGAGTTCAAGAAGCATCCCTTGAGATTACCAAATATACATGTCAAATGGCAGCAACTACATCCTTGCAGCAAGTGGATTGAAGCAACTAAAAAGCTAAAGATCTGAGTTTGATCCTATATGGTATGCTTACTTGTGCTTGTGAATAAAGACATCTCTAGATTTGAAAACATCCAATTAAAATTTCTAAAAACTATCAAACATGCCCCTCATTCAACTCGTTCTTGAATGGCTAGAACTAGGCTGCAACTCCTTTCGGTCTTGCTTGAGACCTTAGATTCTTGTCAAAGAAGATGCTTTGTGGAACTTCTTTGATCCATCTTACTTTATAGAGTTCTTGGTGCTCGCGAAGCTTGATTGTTTGCTTGCAGATGTTACATTATACCCAATAACTTACACCAGTAATATTACCTAGTCAGATAATGAAGCATCTACAAGCAGAGATTCTAATTCAGAAAACACCAAGCTGCTTCTTAAACAATTAGTGTTAAGAACCTATTGAGGAAAGAAGACCAAAGCTTTGAATTGGTCTTCAACTGCCTTCCTCTCTATTCTTCCAAATTGTATTGTTTGATGGGAAGCCATCTAAAAATCTTAACAATAAAAATACTATTGATACTTACATGCATTTCTTCCTGAACATTAGGATTACGAAAATTTAAATCCGGTCGTTCTTTTCCAAACTGATGAAAATAACATTGGTTCCTCACAATATCATACTGCCAACTGGAATTTCCCAAGATGCTCATCTGATTGCATAAGAAATACAATATATTTTTAATACATTATTTAATCTGATTCCCATGAAACCTTGAATATCCAAATATTAAAAATAAGGAATGGATCTGATTTTCTTTAAACAGTCATGTTTACAGCAAAGGTATTTCACACGGCTATCAGAAAAGCTACATCAAATGTTGGTGGTTCTTGACTCATAAAAAATAGAGTCTGTTTTTACTGTATATGGGACAGATTACCACAGAATAAGCATTTTTAAAATGCTAAAAAAAGTGACACTTGATTTGCAGGCTTTTTATTATCATAGCTACCGGTAACTACACTGAATATATTTTTTTATGTTTAAGTGTGTTAATTATGTTTATGCCTTTCTGATTTCATTGTGAGGTATCATATCATTACGAGCAATATCATCATGTGGAGTATTGGCCACTTTTTTTGTGAAATAGTGGTGAATTTTGAACTGGGGAAGTTGGGCTTATAGTTTGGTAACTATTGGGTTTGGTTCAGTGGTGGGTTTCAAATTTTTTTACTACCGGTTCTGTGGGTGTGGCTTGGTGGGCGTGGCAGGGGAAGGATACTGAAAATTTCCAGTCTGTCCCCAATCTAGGGGAAGGTTACTGCAAAATCCCCATTTCCCTGATCAGCTGGGACTTGGGAGGCAGAGAATAGATGGGGGCAGGGCCAGTCAGAATTTTTACTACCGGTTCTCCGAACTACTAAAAATTTCCGCTACCTGTTCTCCAGAACTGGTCAGAACCTGCTGAAACCCACCTCTGGTTTGGTTGTGTTTTTTTATCTAGGAGTATCTCATCTACTTCTAAAACATGTACCCCATGTCACCAGGCAATCATTCTCCAGCCTCAGGGATTGGCCTTAGCTTGTGATTTTTTTAAAAAAAATTGATTTATATGCCGCCCTTCTCCAGAGACTTAGGGCGGCTTACAATGCGTTAAGCAATAGTCTTCATACTTTTGTATATTTATACAAAGTCAGCTTATTGCCCCCACAATCTGGGTCCTCATTTTACCTACCTTAGAAAGGATGGAAGGCTGAGTCAACCTTGAGCCTGGTGAGATTAGAACTTGCAGTAATTTCAGGCAGCTGAATGTTAATCACACTGCTTTAGTCTGCTGCGCCACCAGACTCTGATTTAACACCAAGGTAAAGAAATACAAGATCCTGTATCCCCTGGGAGGAAATTACAGCAGGAACTTCACTTGCCATGAGCAACTCCAGGTGAATAAGAAAATTGGCAATGAATTAAAAATTCATTAAAAATGCAATTTCTTTTTTTAAAAAATCAGCTTTCTATGAGGAAACTAACAAAATCATTAAAGTTTGTAATTTTAAGTCATAAAGATACATAAGAGAAGTAGACAGACTCCTATCACACAAAGGCGCCCTTCTCCTTTTTCTTAAAGATTAAACATAAGAGCACCCAATTCTTGCAGCATTCCCAACACACTTTTTGTGCCTTTTCAAAAAAACTAGGCTTAAAACTAGGCTTAAAAGTTTGCAAACTAGGCTTAAAAGTTTGACTCCTGCCATTTGGGGACCTGGTCATATTCCTAGCCCTTTGGATCTTATTATCTACAATTAGAGAGACTGGTCAACTATTTTGATTTCTGGTGATTCCTTTAATCTGGACCGTAGGTTCTGATGATGTGCTCATCTTCCATGTGTGTTCTATATGAGGGGAGAGAAGAGCTGCTCCTGCTCCAAGAACTATAAACACTCAAACTGCACTTCCAATGTCCACGTGCTTAGAGGAACACCCCATTAGAAATCATATTTGTCTAGGTCACAGGTCGGCAACCTTAAACATTCAAAGAGCCACAAAGGTCCTAACCAGAAGCCCCCGTTCAATTCTGGGACCGATCAGAAGTCCGGTTCCCCCACCATAGAGTCTTCTCCTAGCGCGGCATCCTTTTTCCTCTACCTGTCCTAACCGAAAGCCCTATCAATTGTGGAGCCAACCAGCAACAGGGAGCCGCAGCAGAGGAATGAAAGAGACACATGCGGCTCCAGAGCCGCGGATTACTGACCCCTGGTGTAGGTATTCATATGCAAACTCCCCATCTCACTCAGAACCCAGAGCAAGCAAGATACCTAACTGAGTGCAGTGTAAATGCACTAACTGACGTATGTATGTACCTCGGTTGCTTCCTACCATTTTTCTGACTTCAAAGATTCCCCATGGGAAGAGGATAGGCAGAGGTGGGCGGCACATTAATTAACAACCAGTTTGCCCAGCACCAAAAATGTCAGAGCGTGCATGTGCACGGCTCAAAAAACATGGCTAAATAGGATGGCATAGCACCAGGGCAGGCAGGCAGGCCACCCGCAGGTCGCAACTATTGGTTCAGCCGAACCGGTCTGAACCACCAGCAGCCCACCACTGGAGATAGGTATGCCTCCTCATTATTTAACGTTTTCTCTCTTCTTTGATTCATTTACATCATAACTCCTTTAATTTTATTACAATATTGTCCATTATGTCATGTTAATGAAAAGGGTACGTAAATTATTAATATGTAACAACTATAAATACACAGATCACTTGGTGAAATTTGCTTAAATGTTAAGAAGAGGAAGAGGTCCACACTGAGTTAAGTACTGATAACTTTTTCTGGCTCAAGATAAATGACTATCATGAAAATAAAAAAACAAATAATAGCCAAATTAGATACCACAGAGCAAACATCAGGAAAATGAAATGGGTTCATTTGTGGGTCTAAACCGATCTACAAAAAATGATGTAGATTTATGATTAGGGGGTGGAGGCTAAAACATATGAAGAATGGTTGTTGGAATTGGGTACATCTAGTTTAATGAAAAGAAGGACTAGGGGAGACACGATAGCAGTTTTCCAATATCTAAAGGGTTGCCACAAAGAAGAGGGGGTCAGCCTATTCTTCAAAGCACCTGAGGGCAGGACAAGAAGCAATGGGTGGAAACTAATCAAGGAGAGAATCAACCTAGAACTAAGGATAAATTTCCTGACAGAACAATTAATCAGTGGAACAACTTGCTTCCAGATGTTATGGATGCTCCAGCACTGGAACTTTTAAAGAAACAATTAGACAACCATTTGCCTGAAATGGTATAGGGTTTCCTGCCTGAGCAGGGGGTTGGACTAGAAGACCTCCAACATCCCTTCAAACTGTTCTATTCTGTTCTGTTCTGCTCTGTTCCGTTCCGTTCCGTTCCGTTCCGTTCCATTCTATTCTTTGCTGACACTGCAAGCTACAGTATGCTCTGACATTAAACAATATTGTAAAAGAAAATATTATAGGAAAATGGAACAATGCTTTCCGAAACGATCATTCCTGAACTTCCCATTCTCAAAGTAGTGAAACCACTTTCTGACAAATTAGCATTCTAGAAAGCAATAAAGACTGATTTAACAATGGGTTGATTTGTTTTCTTCTGATGTCATGGCTAGCAGAGAGAGAGGAGACTGCTGTGATAAGAAGGCACTGGGGCTGAGCTATCCACAGATGAAGGGGCATCTCACAAAGAATTAGTCATGAGACATGGATTGTTGCCTGCTGAGTGGTTTGCACAGAGATAGGAGGAACATAGCAAGAAAAGCACAAAAAGCATTAAGAGCAAGGAAAATAAGAAAAATAGCAATGCTAATGCTTCACTAAGCAAACCACTTAGTGACTGTATGCATTTTTTGAAAGGTAAATTACTTCAAAAGTAGCTGAACTCTGCATTTTTCTTCTTTGGGAAGTTTGTAGATCAATGCTTGTAATGACTTAAAATGTCACTGCAGATGTGTCTTCTGAAAAGCCATTCCATCTGGCTTACTTATATTACACAGCAGTGCACTCTTTGCCTACAAGTATGTATGAACCTCTCTGGCAGTTTGAATTCAAGTCACTTATTTCTGACCTTAATGATTGGGCTATTAATTGATAATGCTTTCAACTGAAAACTGTAGACTTTTCCTCCAAATAATCATTTTCTTGGAGCACGATGGCACTCTTAAAAGTTTCACCATTGGTTAGTTCTATTTTGTATTACATTAAAGTAGTTAGGTACTTTGTCTGTTTTAGACATAATCAGTATAAATCTTTTTTCACTTCAACTGTGATCAAATTAGCAAAGCTGAACTAATAAGGGAAAACGGACCGTTTGCACAAACTGTTTATTTATTGCTGAAACATTTAAAAAAAAGAATATTGTTTCCTAGTAATTAATACATATATCAGCAGATAGCAATACGTAACAGTTCTGTTGCGCATATTGTTCCTGAATTTTTCCTTCCTGTAATTATAACAAGCTTATTTATTAACTACTTAATCAAAGTCATTATCATCCACAGGATCTTTAGCGTGTGGGTGCCGGTGCAATCTTGACTCCTGGCAACTGCCTGGACAACTCCCTTCAGTTTTCTTGCCAAAGTTTTTCAGAACTGATTTGCCATTGTCTCCTTCCTAGGGCTGAGACAGAATCTCAAGATCACCTAGTTGGTTTTGTGCCTAATATGAGTCTAGAAAAAGGGATCTCCAACCTTGGCAACTTTAAGCCTGGTGGACTTCAACTCCCAGAACCCTGGTCTAGAACACACTGCGTTTTGCTTTCTAGCCTGGTATGTTTAAGTACTAGAGTTTACAGCAAACCAGTTTGTTTCTAACAGGGTTGAAACAAACCGGTTCTGTGGATGTGGCTTGCTGGTGGTGGGGTAATGTGACTGGGTGGGCGTGGCTAACTTTTTTTTTTAACTTTTCAAAGCATTTTTTCTAATGCTTTGAAAAGCCTCTGCCGATCAGGCAACTCAGCTGGGATTGTCAGAGACTTTCCAAAGCATTTTTTTTACCACCTCTTCGGCCAAGAGGTTGCAGAAAAAAATGCTTTGAAAAGCCTCTGACGATCCCAGCTGAGCCATGCAATCATCAGAGGCTTTTTAAAAAATTTTTAAAAGCATTTTTTCGTCGGAAGAGGTTGTAGAAAAAATGCTTTTAAAAGTAAAAAAAAAAGCCTCTGATGATCGTGTGGCTCAGCTGGGCATGGGGGGGGGGGGACAGGGATTTTTGCTACCGGTTCTCTGAACCACCCGCCACCATCACTACTGAATCAGGCGATCCGGTCCAAACTGGGAGCATTTCATCCCTGGTTTCTAATTACTAATTCAATTACGTTGCTTCATTGAAAATCATGCTATTCTGATTTTCTTCACAAATAGGGGTTCAAACTAAATTTGAAAAATCTGAAACTGAGGGCAAAGATACCCTGTTTGTAAGATCTGCATTCGAAACTAATATTTGCATTGCCAAACCCAGATCTGTTACAGCACCTAAATATTACTTTGTATATGATTGCCAGGCTATCAAAACTTTATACTCACCCAGTTATTTGGAGGAGTGGTGATCCCATTGACATGAGCACAGTCATGCCAGATGTAATAATCCGTATATTTTCCAGTCCGATTCCGACTAAGCTGAAACCACTTGTGCTTGTCACTAGTATGATTGGGGATTAGGTCCATTATCACTTTTAAACCTTTCAATTCAAGATGCAAAGAACAGTATGTCAAACAGCCAAGCAATATACACGTGCACTGTGTTTCAGAAAGAAGTAAAGTATTTTAATTTTAAAAGAATAGATGCATAATGGCAAATTGAGATCAACAAACCCCTTATATGAGTGTGCTGCAGAGATTACTGAACATGTGAAGCACCTGAAGAAACTTGAGATTAGAAATAAAGCTAAATGGTAAATGATGTAAAAATTGTAAGCAGCCTCTCAAAAAGATTTGCTATGGTACTAGTCCTGGGGAGAACTGGAATTAATTATCATTAATTCTTGCAGTTTAACATGTTAATACAATAGGCTTTTCATTCCTCCATCCTTCTGCTAAAAAGAAAATCCAGTCTTGAAAACAGAAAGATTTTTAGAATGGCAGGATGTGAGCACTACAAATAATAATTTTTTAAAAAAGATGGTCAAGGCAGATAATAACTCTTTATTCCAGTAGGAACCTTTCCCACTCACAATATGGACTTTTTGCATCCAATCCTATATCATAGGTTACAGCGTTGATCAAATCTTGGGTGATCTTGAAAAAGATTGAAGCTGGTTAATACTTAAATGGGAGAAAATCCCTGAATGTTGACTAAAACTGGGAAAACAGCATCACTTCTGCATTTTTGCCAAAAATATTACATGGACCTGTGCATGAACTTGACCTAAGTATAGGGGTGTCAAAGTGGCGGCCTGCAGGCCGGATGCATCATGCGCAGGCCACATCCACTCTAGCTCCATGAAGGGAAAAATGTCGTGATATGTCACATGACAGCAACGTGACGCCACGAGTTTGACACCCGTGACCTAAAAGAATCTTTACCTTTTCCCTTCACAGAAGAAACAACATCAAAAATTGCTCAGGTTGAACTCTATTTATATAATAAAGAAGTCTCCTTTGAGTCAAACTCTGTCCCTAATGATCATATGAACAAATCCATGAAGTGTTATAGAAATGATTTGCTACTTGAAAGTAAAACTTTCACTCTTTGAATTCCAAGTCATTCTTCTCTTCCAAGTATTAATTGAATGGAACCCAGTTTAGGATTTTTGAAGTGAGGCAAGAGGAACCGAGTATAGCCAACTTTACATACAGTTAGGTGTAAAAGAATAGAAAATGGTACTTCTTTCTTAACAATGAAACCAACCTTTATCATGGATTGCTGCAACCAGATCTTCAAAATCCTTCATGCTTCCAAAGATTGGATCTATGTCTTGAAAATCCTCTATTCCATATCCAGAGTCGTTTATAGCTGATTTATAAAAAGATGTGATCCAGACTGTTTTTATATTAAGATACTGTATATGATCTAGTTTTTCCTGGATACCTAATCAAGAAAAAAGTGGGACAATACTGTAAATATCAAGTCAAAAATCTTCTAGAGAACTGAATCATTACTGGTAGAAGATGCAATTAGACTAGGGAAGTTAGATTCCCAGATTGTGTCATGGCTTATAGAACACTAAATAATCAGTATTGCTTGGTTATATTCATGCACCAAACCACAAAGAAGTAACCACATTTCAGCTTAACATGTATGAAGTTAGTATTGTTCTTACTACCGTGTTTCCTCAAAAATAAAACCCTGTCCAGAGGTGGGTTTCAGCAGGTTCTGACCAGTTCTGGAGAACCGGTAGCAGAAATTTTGAGTAGTTTGAAGAACCAGTAGAAAAAATTCTGACTGGCTCCGCCCCCATCTATTCTCTGTCTCCCAAGTCCCAGCTGATCGGGAAGAAATGGGGATTTTGCAGTATCCTTCTTCTGGAGTGGGGTGGGAATGGAGTTTTTACAGTATCCTTCCCCTGACCCTGTCTTATATTTTTCTGAACCCTGAAATAAGCACTTGGCTTTATTGCCATGCTTTCAAAAGCCCAATTGGGCTTATTATCAGGGGATGTCTTATTTGGGGGGAAACAGGATGCTTAATTATGAAAATCAATTATAGTAACATAAATAATTCTGTACGGAAAGAAGATGTAACAGTGGTTCAGACTGCTTAGAAATACTGGATGGGGAAGTTAAAACAGCTTGAGGAAACCACCCTTGCCAATTTCGATAGTGGCAGTACTGATCAATATGAACCAGCCAAGAGAACTACCATAAGTTAAAGGAGATGCTTAAAGGATATCATACCTACTCAATGCTTTCTAGTGAAATGTGGAAATAGATACTATACTGTGTCATTACTACAGATTCTTTGAGCCTTCCCATACTCTGCCTATATATCTCATCCACGATTATATATAACTTTGGGTTATTTTCCTCAGCACACTTACATAAAATGTATGATTAATTTTATAGTAATTGAGTTAATCTAGCACAAACTGACATTTGTTTACTGGATATGAACTGAAACAAGAAGTGGGATGCTCTAAATGCTCAAGGGATTGGTGCAATGTTACACAATAGGCAACCTCAAGCAAGATATTGCTGAACCACAATTCCCAGTACCTCCAGGGGTTTTGGTCAGTAGTGAAGGATGCTGGGAAATACAGTTCAGTAATGGAGAAAGCCATGTTGTGAACATATGACCTGTAAGATTTCTATACTGTTTTCAACCTAGCATTTGAGAATCTGAAAATTATTTGGTTACCCATCTTAAGACAAACATTTTAAAAAACTATTTCCAATTAACCTTTATTTGAAAGCAGGAATGCACAACTTTCCTGCACTGAGATCCATATTTAGATTTCAGATGGCCTGATGGAAGTTGTTTTTCACAAAATTAACAGATGGGCCCCAGACAAACATTAAATCTGATTTCATTTCATTTACATTTATATTGAATCAACATTAAATATAAGGACCGCTCTCCAGTTATGTGCTTGTAATTTCCCCCTTCTCATCTTAAAACTTACAATTTGGTAATAAACTTAGGAATCTTTAGAATCACACTCAAGTCTTTGGGAGGCTTTGAGTGCACAACTTTGGACCTTTCTTTTAAAGGCACCGTTTTCTGCAAAATTTCTTACTATAGAACTTCTTTCTCTCTCCAAATAGGGAATTTGACAAGCTGGTCAGACAAAGGAGCTTTCAAACTCAGTTCCTTTTAAAAACAAACCATATGGCAAGGCTGCCATCCTTCAAACAGCTGGATGTACCCACCTTTGAGATCACCGTTCCCATCTTCATCAGTGTCTTTAAATGACCGTGGATAGATCTGATAAATAGAGCTGGCTTGCCACCAATCAAGGCATTTGGGGGACACGGCAATGATTGTGATCGTAGCTGCCACAAGCACCAGTGAAGCTGCAATGATCAACCAGAAGAGTATTTCTCTGGTAACCCTGTAGCGTGCCTGTGTGGAGTACTGAAGGAGCACCTCTTTGGGCATTCCTGCGTAAGGCTGCTGAGTTAATCCTTCCTGTGCTTCTGCTTCCATGATGAGAGGACCAGGCCTTGGTGACCCTTCCTCAGCTGCTTCTTTGAGATCTAACTCCTCACCCTGAAGAAAGCCATTGTTGTCCACGCCTTCTTTCCCTTTCATCTCAAGAGAGATGACTGTATTTTCTTCAGCCATTCCTTTTTGTTCAGTGCTGTCTCCTCTTGTTCAAAAGTCTCATGCAGCTGAGAAGTGGGTTTGAATACCTTCAATCAGTGAAAAACATTCTTGTCATTTGTTCCTAGTTTATAAATAAACCTGACCAACCAGTCCAAAGTCTGACTAAGATTAAAGAGTGTCAATTGCTCCAACCCTTTTGAACAAAAGTCTTTTCTTTATAGCCTGGTAAAATGTTGCAAGAGAACAAAGATCTAAATGGACTTCAAAAGAAAAAAAATTGCAGGGCTTCGGAATAGGTGGTGCTGTTCTTTTTTTTCCCCCAGCAATGGATCTTTGCCCTTAACCCTTTGATGTTGGGAAGATGTTCCATAGGCAATATTCCTGCCATGGCAGTAGCATCATGTTAATCCATTAAAAGTACAACTGAATTTAAAAGGCTACTTTATTTTTACCTACTAGAAGACGATTGAATTTGTTTATAAATGACCCTGGGTGGTTAATACAAGAAGATTAGGCAACGTCTTGCATTAAAATTAGACTAAACGCCTAAAAGGAAGGAGAGAAAATTGGCACAAACTCAAAGCTGATTTACTTCACTGAAACCAGGGGTGAAAACCAGCAGGTTCTGACAGGTTCTGGAGAACTGGTAGCGGAAATTTTGAGCAGTTCGGAGAACTGGCAAATACCACCTCTGGCTGGCCCCAAAGTGGGGTGGGAATGGAGATTTTGCAATATCCTTCCCCTGGAGTAGGGTGGGAATGGGGATTTTGCAGTATCCTTCCCCTGGAGTGAGGTGGGAATGGGGATGTTGCAGTATCCTTTCCCTGCCACGCCCACCAAGCCACACCATGCCTACCAAGCCACACACACAGAACCAGTAGTAAAAAAATTGGATTTCACCACTGACTGAAACTAATGACAATTTTTAAAAAAAAAATAATTTTATTAATCCATTTTCAAACTAATATACATAAATAAAATAAACACAAACAATCCCCAAAGGGAAGGGAAAAAAACATTACAATTAAACATATCAAGAAAAGAACCAGAATCTGTAAATACAGCTACATCCCAAGTTCACCTGATTTTGTAAATCTTTAAAAAGGAAAACTAAATTTTCATTTTTCACCAAGCCTGTCCAAGAATTCTTTTTCCAAAGGGAAAGATTATATGTAAAAGCAGATAAAGAACAAGATGGCAAATCTGATCAACAATAAAACTTGCAAGGGGAGTCATGAATCAAGTTTTCCAGGCTTTTTAAAGGCTGTTAGGTTGGGAATCACCCTGATTTCTTGAAGAACTTCATTCCGGAGGACAGACGCTCTGCTGTGGAGACTGCAACGGTTGTAAACCCCCATCAACCTTTCACACTTCCTATATTCAGTTTTCTTATTTTGAATCTGTAAACAGCTGCATATAAATATTAATATGCATTCAAATTTGCAGGAAAATGTGTTTCATTTTTGTACTGTGTGGTTGTTGTCTCAGCTTTTGTTCATTCAGGAATTCATTGAAACATAGAATTTGCCCAGGGATGTCTAAACCTTTGACAACAACCAATCTAAAATAAATTCACTTTTAAGTCATTTTCAATGGTTAAACTTATCAAAATGGACAAATCCCAGGAGAATGTAGCATTGTTGCATGATAACTTGTGTGATAATGGGGAAGTCCCAAACGTTTAATGTATTTGCAAGTATTTGGAGCATTTTTATTTTATTTTTAAAAAAACAGAGAGGGAATGCTCAGTCCATTATGAACGGAGAAGGTCATTGCATGAAGTTCATGTCTGGCATAATGGGGATTGGATCATGGTAGAAAAGTGTCCTACCAGGAGTCATATATACTTTGTAGAATTTGAATTCTACAGTTTTTGAATTATATTCAATTTGAATTCAGAATTTTTCAAAACCCCTCCTTTTTATGACTTATGAGCCCGTAAATGTGAAAGGAAGGCACTCTGTAATAAGTTACTTCTCTTTTCCCATACCTGCACAATTTATATCCCACTAAGAAGCTAGATATGGGCTTCCTATTTGTTAATATATAAAACACAATAAATGTTTAATCTTTGCAGCCAGGTTTGGAAAGGAACACAGAAATCATGACTACTAGCCTGTAAATTCTTTGTCCATCATAGTAGAATCCTATATATGTATCACCATATTGATATACATTGAACTTTTGTTGCTATATTCAGAAACCTGCGATACCTAGGGCAGAGATTTGAGTTCATCTGATTATTACATGATTTCGTTAACCTGCAATATGTCTGTTACACTGACAGTGTTGGATACATAACAGCAACATAACTCCATTATGGCTACTGTACTTGATTTACATACATCAAAAAGTGGGTGTATACAAGATTCGTCTTTGCTTTCCCCCCCTTCAAGTTTTCTCTCCCTATGAAGCTATGTCTTCTTCCAGCAGCTTTACTACTTGTTCAAGATTTAGTTGAGTAGCTCACTTGGCTTCTACCTTTAAGATTTAAGTCCCCAAGAAGTATTATTGCAATCACTAAAAATAGAGGCAACCATGTTTTATGCTATTTTGGTGACTGCATGTGTGTGTTTGTTTGTATGTGTATGTAACTATCATTTAGAATTTTCTGAGTCTTCATTTGTGAATCACACTTACAATTGGGGAAATCAACTAAGGACACCTGGCATATTATAGTACTAAAAAAACACCATCTAGAAGAACAAATGTAAAAAATTAAAATGTCTTCAGTAAAAGTAAGATGATGTTTAAAATAAACTATTCCAGCTGTAACAGTCATCAATCCCCAACATAATCCAAACAAGAATAGTAATATCAATAAATAAGAATCCAAAATAAAACAATGGTGACAATTATATATTCAATACTCTTTGGAAAAACTCCATCTAACATTTTCTGGCACGCCATAACTGAAGGAGCAGGTCTAGTTTCTTGGGGGAGATTATTCCACATAGCTGGGAAGGCAAGGGAGAAACTGTCTCTTGGCTCCAGTTCTCTTCAGTTCACTTTTCTAGGAGGAGTAAACCAATTTTAGCTTCCAACCAGAATTTAGCTTCCAACCAGAATGTCCATAAGATCTCCTACATTACAGAAGATAGCCATATTTTTGTATTTTATATAAATACAAATGTTAAATAAGAAAAATGGGGCTTTGAGTTCATTCTTGATTTTGAGCTTCACTATATTTCTTCCCTAATCCCTTAAAATTTACTTGTCATGAACAACAAAAGCAAAATCACCAGAAATAAAGGGCTTTTAGTCTCTTGTTGAACATACAGATTACTTGGAGTTAAAGAAGAAACCCGACTAAGTAGGTCTGATGCTGCAAAGCAGGGGTGAAATGCTCCTGGTTCGGGCCGGTTTTGCCAAACTGGTAGCGATGGCAGCCGGTGATTCGGAGAACTGGTAGTGATGGCGGTGCGAGGCTCTGCCCACCCACTCGGTTGTCATTACTTCCTGGTTTTAACCAGGAAGTAACCTATTTTTTACCTTCTGCGCATGTGCAGAAGGGTTTGCGCATGCGCAGAGGATCCATGTGCGCATGTGACATGTGCATGTGTGCACTTCTGAACCGGTTGGGAAGGTAAGTAGATTTCACCCCTGCTGCAAAGGTCTTCACCTTGGCCTGACCAGACTTCCATAAAATGGGATTCAAGAGCCACTGGTTTGGACATTTGTGACAAGGATTGTAGCTGGTTTGGGTAATAAAATGTCTGCAAGAAAACAATTAAGCTCAAAGAGCACTGAGGACCCTTGATTTCTAGCTCAGTTTTACAGCATATTGTCTGCATGGAGGAAGAGATACCCGGCACCTACAATCAGAAAGATCATTGTAGCAAGAACTGAAGAGCTTTGCCTAGCATTCCAGACAGCTGCTGCCAAATAGCCAATTGTTTGTTCATTTGCCCTTGGTTAACTTATCCATGATTGTTTAAGACAATTTCTTAGATTCACGCTGGCTCCCTGAAGCATAAACTAACCAAACAGGTTGACAAACTGAAATAGACCTGATTGGTTTTTAGTTCGATAGTTAACTCTGATAGAGGGACTGATTGGAAGCTACACCTATATTCCCTTGATGTTATTTTGTGAAAATAATATACAGGTAGTCCTTGGCTTCCGACCATACATTTAGCAACCATTCAACATTATGATCATATTGAATAAAGGTAAATATGACCCATACCTGAAGTTATGGCTATTGCACTAACTTTGTGGTCTGATGATCAAAATTCAGGTGCTTGGCAGCCTGCACACAACTTATGACCACAGGGGGAGCTTCATCCCCTATCTTACCTTATCTATGCCTTATCTATGCCCTTTTGGCTCCCTGACAGCCTGCACTGCTGACCTTCACTGTCTTCTTGCTCTTGCTGCTGAAGAGGTGTGCCTAGCCTGGCTGCTGGGCTAGGCTGGGCTATAGCTGTAAAAAATGAAAAAGAAAACAAAAAACCACTCCAGAGCTACAGTATGCCAAAATGCCCCTTTGGAAAAATCTCTTGGAGCAAGGCGTGCCCAGCCTGGCCCAGGAGCTCAGTGTGAATGGGCATTCTCACAGTGTGGCTTAAGACTGTCTTTTCATCTTCTTTTCCTTTTCTTTCTTAATGTAGCATACCCCAACACAACACAACCCAGCTTAGGTTGGCATGCCTTGTCAGCAATCGGAGCAAGAAGGCAAAGGTCAGCTGGGTAGCGAAAGCAACTAAAGCTGAGACAGGGCTGGGGTAGCTGTGACTTCCCAGGACTTCAAGCAGCCCCTAAGCTGTGCAGTTCTGAGGCTGCTTGTCACCCCACAAGACAGGATGCAGGAGAGCCAAAGGGCAGAGGTGTGTGTGTGTTGGGATGGGTGGGTGAATAGGGTTAGTTGGAGGTAGTCCCTTACCTTACTGAGGCTTAAGGATAGAAGGGACCGGAATGGCTTGAATTGAGATAGGTACTCACTTAACAAGCCATGATTCTTGGTTTATAGGATTGCCATCATTAAGCAATGTAATCAATGATGTCTTACTTTATGACTCTACCACTTACCAATGGAAATCTCATTCCCAATTGTGCTCGTAAGGTGAGGACTACTTGTACTCCTGAATATCTTAAATTGGTAAAGACATTCAGAAAGTGGCCTAGCCTGGGGTTAGGCTAATGTATTGTATGCTACCGTATTAAAAAGTGAATGCAGTCCATATTTGAAGTTCAGAACTGTAATATCGCCCTTGGCATAATTTGTTGTAAGGTTCTCTAGTTTTTCCTACTTAAGGTATTGCCTACCATGACTTATATTTTTAATATACAGTGCATTGAGACCCCCTTCACTTTTGTCAACTTTGTTATGCTGCAGCCTGATTCTAATTGTTGAAATTCATTTTTTCCCCTCATTAATCTACACTCAGTACCCCATAATGACAAAGTGAAAACAGAATTTTGGAAATGTCTGTAAATTTATTAAAAAGAAAAAAAACTGAAATACCACATTGGCATAAGTATTCAGACCATTCACTCAGTACTTTGTTGAAGCACCTTTGGCAGCAATTACTGCCTTGAGTCTTTTTGGGTATGACGCAACAAGCTTTGCACACATGCATTGGGGGATTTTCTGCCATTGTTTCTTACAAATCCTCTCAAGCTCAGTCAGGTTAGATGGCGACTGCCGGGGCAGCCATTTTCAGTCCCTCAAGAAATGGTCAATAGGGTTGAAGTCAGGGCTCTGGCTGGGGCACTCTAGGACATTCACAATTTGTCCCTAAGCTGCTCCTGTGTTGTCTTGGCTGTGTTCTTAGGATCATTGTCATGTTGGAAAGTGAACATTTGACCCAGTCTGAGGTCCTGAGCACTGTGGAACAGGTTTTTATTGAGGATATCCCTGTACTTTTCTCCATTCAGATTTCCCTCAACCCTATCTCCCAGTTCCTGCTGCTGAAAAACACCCATACAGAATGATGCTGCCACCACCACTTTTCATTGTTGGGATGATATTGGGAAGTGATGAGCAGTGCCTGGTTTCCTCCAGACATAACGGTCAGATTTGAGGTCAAACAGTTCAGTCTTGATTTCATCAGACCAGAGAATCTTGTTCCTCACAATCTGAAAGTCCTTCAGGTGCTTTTTTGAAAGTTCCAAGCAGACTTTCATGTGTTTTGCACTGAGGAGGAGGGGTTTCTGTCTAGCCACTCTGCCATAAAACCCAGATTGGTAGAGGGCTACAGTAATAGTTGTCCTTCTGAAACTCTGTCCCATCTCCACACAGGATCTCCGGAGTTCTATCAGAGTGACCATCAGGTTCTTGGTCACCCCTCTTACTAAGGCCCTTCTCCCTCGATTGTTCAGTTTGGCCAGGTGACCAGTTCTTAGAAGAATAATTTGAGAATTATGGAAGCAACTGTGCTCTTAGGAACCAGAAATTTTATTGTAGCCTTTCCCAGATCTGTGCCTTGCAATAATCCTGTCTCTGAGCTCTGCAGACAGTTCCTTCAAGTTCATGGCTTTTGTTCTGCTACAGTATGCATTGTCAGCTGTGGTGCCTTCTATAGAGAGGTGTGTGCCTTTCCAAATTTTGTCCAATTTATCACAGAAGGGCTTCAATCAAGGTGTAGAAACATGTCAGCAAAGATCAAAAGAAATGGGAGGCACCTGAGCTAAGTTTCAAGTGTTGTTGCAAAGGGTCTGAATACTCGTGCCAATGTAATATTTCAGTTTTTTTATTTTTAATAAATTTAATACATTTCTAAAATACTGTTTTTGTTTTGTCATTATGGGGTACTGAGTGTAGCTTGAGAAAAAAATGAACTTCAACATCTGTAGAATCAGGCTGCCGCATAACAAATTTGACAAGTGAAGGGGGTCTGAATACTTTCTGAATGTACTGTATTAGCTGATATATTACATTATTTTATGGGTAGTATAAAAGTTCATCTGAGATGCTATATAAAGCCATTCCCATTTGTTGTCAAGAGAACTTGTCTATGACTCATTTAGAAAGTAAAGCTGCATTTACTTTTCAAATGAATCAAAGGTTAGTGTTTTCTTGACATATGCACTTTTATAGGTGCAATGGTACACGAGAGACATTAGAAAACTGGGCCATGAGACACTGTCAAGAGTTAGAGAAGGGAAAGTATAGCTGGTTGCTGAATAGGGTGTGGAGAAAGAGACCCAGAAGAGACCCTCTAATTTCTCAGGCTGTAAAGGAGACAATAGCCAGGGGTGGGGAAGAATTGACTTTAAGACTTGCAAGGTTCTATGACTTTACTATAAAGTAGACTTAGCTCACCTGGTTGTAATTCCTATCTGGTTTTCCTACAGAAGGATATACTAAAATCTGATTTATAGTCACAATAGTAGAATGAAGTAGAAGAGATTCCAAAATGGGTTATATTATTTCAGGCTGCAGGTAATGGATCATAGGCTTTAATGCTTTCTTGACTTCCTGCAAGCAGAAAATAGTATCCTGAATAAAACAAGTGGCTTTTTTTTTTCTTCCATTCAATTTTATGTTTTTTGGAGGCTGCCTGGACAAGTCCCGCAGTTTTGACAAAAAAGTGACTGGCCTAAGGTCACTCAGGTGGCTTTGTGCTTAAGGTGGGACTATAAATCCTGGTTACTAGCCTGATGCCTTAATCACACCACCAAACTGGCTCTAGTTTAGCCTGTTTTGCAAAGAAAAGGGCCACTCTGCAACTGAAATGTAAAGTGTTAACAGACTTGGTGTTATGTTATGGAACTGGGCATGGCTAGTCTAGTGAAGAGGACCAGGGGAGACATGATAGCAGTGTTCCAGTATTTGAGGGGCTGCCACAGGGAGGAGGGGGTCAAGCTATTTTCCAAAGCGTCTGAGGGCCAGACAAGTAATAATGGATAGAAACTGATCGAGAGATTCAACTCAGAAATAAGGAGGAACTTTCTGACAGTGAGAACAATCAATCAATGGAACAGTTTGTCTTCGGAAGTTGTGGGAGCTTCATCACTTGAGACTTTCAAGAAAAGATTGGACTGCCATTTGTCAGAAATGGTGTAGGGTCTCCTGCTTGGCTGGGGGTGGGGTGGGGTTGGACTAGATGACCTACAAGGTCCCTTCCAACTGTGTTAATCTGTTATGTCCAGGTTTCCAGAAATAAAATTATAGAATGGTGGAAGAACTAGAGCAACATAAAATGTATGATTAATTCCTATGATGAATGAATTAACATTTAACTCTTTTTCTTCTTCCCAATAAACAAAAACATAACTTGTCTGAAGGGGGCTGGGACTTTTCTAGATAACCTGAAGAGGCCAGTTCTAGATAACCTGAAGAAAACAGGGCCAATTGTTAACAGAGGGCAATGCCTCAAGGTAGGTTTGAACATGGGTCAGAGCCAGGGACTTTGAAGAAAAATATCCCCCAGGAGCTGGACAGCCCATCACGTGACTCATGAGTAGCACATACACAGCCCATCCTGGGCTTCCCAGGGCACAAAGTCACCTGGCTATTGCTAGTAGTAGAACTGGAAAGAAGTCCAGAAGCTGCATGATCTCCTTACCTTATTAAATTTATGAGTTTCCTCTTTGAAACATCTTCCAATGCAATGTCATACTTTTCATTATTTCTGTTTTAGCTTTGGTGAATGGAGTGGCTTATTGTAGTGAGTTTTTTGTGCCTTATTCTTTGAAAGCCATCCTGGCTGGGTTGTTAGAAATAGTGCCTATATAAATCAAATAACTGAACAAGCAAACCACTTTAAGCACCATTCTATTGAGACACATGGGGGATGCATATATAATAATTCCTGCACACAGTTGAATGACTGTCATCAAAATAAACTCTGGCTGCCCTTAAAGATGACCTCTATTTATAGTAGGGAACTGGTGGCTATTTAGAGAATATTCTTTAATACTGAACTGGAAAAACCTAACTGTAGTTAGATATCATAGGTTTAGTTACTATTCCTATTAAGAATTTTCCTAGTAAACAGATTGTCACTTCTTCTCAACCAGTTTTTTCCACCTCAGCCTCAAACAGCTCAACAGAATGCTTTTTCTCTGCTTTTGTTGATTTGGACTTGGATTATTTCCACACCTTAAAACTTCTTCTGATGGAAGTTTTCTTGAAGCCACCTCAGGCTGAGCTTGGCTGCCTCAAAGTTTTGCCACCCCCTCAGTAGAACTTCTTTCCACCTTAGCACCAATTTGGCCTCAGACCAAAAGGGTTGTTCATTTCATTGCAGAGTTCTGCTACCAGATGTCCACCAAATCCAAGAGAGCGATTTTCTCCAAACTGATATCTCCACATATTGTCCCAGAAGAGGAATTAAATTCATCATATCTAATTGAGTGCCCAGTTGTTTTCTGTTTTACAAGCATTTCATTGTTTTTATCTTTATTTATTGAGAAAACAGAGTTGAAGATTTTGAAGTGACCAGATGGAGCTGTATAGGTAAAATAGACACATCACACAACAGGTGAGAATCTCTTACCACTTGGGTGTTCAATATAATAGCAGTTTAAAGCACAGATTAACATTTAAGAATAAAAGCAAATAAAAAGCTCCATAGATCGGGGTTTGCTAACTCCATTCAGAAACATTAGGTTCTACCCAGTGTGATAAAAAACTATATAAAACAAGGCCCTCCAGCTACATAGCCGGAGACTAACCATTCTTCTGATCTTTGGGAATAACTCACAGATCTGGCTACAGAAGACATAGCATCCATAACATCTTTAAAGAGAGCCCAAAGTAGGAGTTTCTACTCTAGCCAAACCCAATAAATCAGCTATATTTACATTCTAATTAAATGAGACAAGAAGTCCGTTGCCATTGTACATCTAACAACTCGTCTTTTTTTTTTTAAGTTTGTGTTATGTGTGCAAATGACTCTCACTTTCAATCCTGACAATTAGACCAAGTACTTGGAATAACCTTTGAGTATAACTACATGGATACGAATGAGCTTCTGATGAGCTGCTGTTTTAGTTAAGTGTTTGCAAAGTCTCTAGTCATTCCAGCTGCTCAGAATATGAGTTAGTTAAAAGCATCTTTGTTTGCAACTGCCTAATTATCTGTGCTCTGATAAGCTAACTTCATTAATTTAGTAATCATTTTCATGGACTTTTTGTGAATTGATAAAAGAAGAAATAATGGTTTCCAGCAATAAGCATGTGAAAGTATTATCATTTATATTACATGCAAGGAACAGAAAAACAAATCATGTTATTTTTCAGAGCCACTAGTTTGCCATACGTTTAGCAGGCATTTGGGATTCATGCAGTGTCATCATCTATGCCACTAACAACAATATTGAAAGAAATATCGGCGCTTCTGTTCCTTTGACAGTACATACCATATGCACAATTCAAATATAACATTAAATGGAATGAGTATTCTGTTCTATTTTTAGAATTGATTTGTTAAAATACTCCCAGTGTAAATTCAACACCACAAATAAAAAACAAGAACAATTATGATACAAACAGTATGTTTATACTTATGAACAGATTGACATGCACCAGATTCACACATTTACAGACACCCCAGGCATCATAGAATGTTACAGCTTCATCAAATGGAGGTTACATGGTTTTCTATGTAAACAGGATCTTTAAAAGATCAGTCTTCCCCAATTGGAATTGCCTGAATGTTTTGGACTAAATTCACAACATCATAATGGTTGCTTTGGCTGAGGGGAAAGGAATTGTAATCAAACACATCCAAAAGTTGATTGCTTGGAGAAAGCTGGACTAGATGTTAAAGTGATATTTACAGACCATAAAGAGCACAAGAAAGCAGCTGTAAAACATGAGGAAGCTATAGTGCCAGAGTAATGTTGGTAACAGATTAAGTTCTTTACAATGCCAAAACGAATCCTATTCAGTCAAAATCTTACATAAATCTGCCATTTACAGATCCCCATCTCATCTATTTAGAATCCATACAAAATCTTATTGTGTTAACTTGATTGAATATAAACTTGATCTAGCTTCAATCTCCTCCTATGATCTTTCTTACAAGACTTCATTATAAAAGTTATATGGCAATTTTAAAATTAAAAAACCCAAATATTTATTGATTTAATCAGGTTTGTTTTTTCCATCAATATCAAACCTAAAACAAATCATGCGAGAGGTAAACCAGAACCTAATAGCTAGAATGGCAAATGTTTCACTTTATCCAGTACTAAATGATGGCTATTTGAAATCTAAACCACCTGGAAGTTGTTGTATTTGGCGATCAAGCAAATAGCCAACAGTTCACCACAGAAATATTTGTGGTTTTTATTAATATAAATGAAAGGAAACTACTTACACTGGTTTTGAAGGAACAAAACCACCAATCTTACACCATGAGATGCTGCACACCTTTTCTGCATAGATCATCTGAATTTCTAAGTGGGTTTGCACAGCTTGCAAGTTCATCAAGCAGTTACACCTTTAGTTAGCATGAAAACCAAATTTAATTTTCTGAGGATTTTTTGTTAACTTTTAAATAAAATACGTAGAACAGCAGACTATATAATCAAGTTATTTTGTTACATTGATTCCTATTGATGGGACTCATTAGTCCCTGCAGTCTCTGCAGCATGTTACTAATAGCTTAAAACCAATTCAACTGGCAGTGGTAGTAACAGGCATTAAGTAGAAAGGCTTAATTTGGAAGCAAGATAAGATGTAGCCTAGGATCAACTTTCAATAGTCTACCAGTAACACACATGCCACTATGGCTGGCAGAACTTTGTTCTAAAGAGACAGATTTGCTGGGACTGCTGATGTAAAATAAAGCCCAGCTTTACTCATCTAAATGTATCAAACTTGAGTCAAAGCCTCTTGCAGGGCATATTTCAAGTAAGTCAGTACTTTACATGAAATAGCAAAGTAGTTATTAATTTAAACTGTTGCCATATGGAGTTTCAGGGCAATAAGTATGAGTCCATTATAAATATATTTGACAGGTTTAATTCCTATATTAAATTGCAGACAGCATCAAATTATTGTTATAGTAACTGCTTTATTAAACAGTTTTGGCTGCATTTTTACACATTTCCTCATTGACTTGACCTACCAGATTCTGGCAATAAAGCTTACAATAGAATGACTATTTGAAGCAGGACATCTTAGTGAATAGTTTACCTCTTCTGCAATGGCACCACCCATCCATATCTACTGGTTTGGAACTGTAGCATTTCTTTAGTGAATGGACAGGCTCTTTCCACTCATGGAAATGACTAGATTTAACAAAAATAATTCCTACTGGAGAGAGGGAAGGTTCCCAATTCCCACTTCTTCTTTCAGCCCTTGGCATTATCTCCCTTTATATTGTAAAGTATTGCCTGACCCCTCAAAAATGGGCGTGGACCCAAGGGGAGGGGAAACTGATAAATATGATCATATCTCCTTCAGTACAGGAATCTTGTGACTAGTAATCTAGAGTTCTCATTCTGGCATGAATACTTAAAGCACATTTATTATTATTCTATACCCGATGGCGAGCCTATGGCACGCGTAGAGTGCTCTCTGTGGGCATGCGCGCTATCGCCAGCTGCTCTTCTGATTTCCAGCACGCATGTTGGTCTTTGCGCACACCGGAGCACTGGAAACCCGAAGACCAGATGGTCTTTGGGTTTCCGGCACTCTAGTGCATGCGCACACATGCACATATCCTGGTTTGGGCACTTGGTGCCGAAAAGGTTCGCCATCACTGTTCTATACTTTGGAAAATTTTAACTGGAAAAGGAACAAGTTTATAGTCTTAGATATGGCAGTGTAAACTCTGGTTTCTATGATATTCATTAGGTATAAAGACTAGTTTTGACATGCAATAAAAAATCTTTAACTGCATGTTGATGCAAATGAAAATGGATCTAGCTCAGTTAATAGTATCTGGTCAACCATACTTCTTCTAAGGGTAATGCACTGAAATAGTGATAATTTAGCTCTTTGTTTATTTTTTCACTATTAGAAACTCTTATTATTGTTAGAAATATGGTTAACTCAATAATTTGAATATCACATTTTTGAAAACTGTTCAGTACAACTGTAATTAGTACGAATTTGAGTTATTACGTCAAGTGTTATAAAGCCCTGTTATCTTCTAAACATTCAATCCATATTCAATTCTGTTGAACTGTTTTGGATCCAATGAAATGTACAGATCTTAATTTATGGACTACATCTATTTGCACGTTACTGATCTTGTTTAGCAACCTGTACATTACTGATTCATGATTGCTATTTGAACCCAAGCACTGCAATAAAGGCCCAAGTTCATTACTTCTTATAGATCATGATCACAATACACATACAATATGGAATTTCCTATTACAGAACTGAATAATGTTGTCTTTATTTTCCCACAAAATAGGGCCTCTCACCATTTTAGCAATCCTTTATTGAAGATAACAAGTTGGTTATGTTCACTGTATTGTATGAAACATCACAATATCATACTGGGAAGGTACTATCAGTACAGGATTAGACCAGAGCAGACAGTCTGAACAATAAACCATGTTGCATTCTTCGTTCCCTAGCTTTTAACAACCCCCAAAGGAAAATGAAACAAAAAAAACAATAGGGACAAATACCTGTTAACATCATCATTTAAAACACCGTTTAACTTACGAGGCTAAAATCTAATGAATAAATAAAATATATTGTGGCAATAATCCTTTCTAGACCATCCCACTGCCAAAAAACTTTAAAATAAAACAAAATAAAAACATGACCAAATGTTTGGGAAATCTGGCCAGAGGCACCAGGTTATAAGAGTGTACAAGGATTTACACTCAAGTGTAGGTAAGGGGAGGGGGAGGAAGGTTACAGAAAAATACCATGAATTTTATTTCACACAAAACCAGTTGATGACTGTCATTAGCTTAAACTACACACAAGGACAATTACATCCTCGTTTGAAACACAGTTTAAACAAATAGGAAAATGTTTACAAGGCATCCACAGCATGTAAGTCATGTACAGATGGATACATTCATTATTTCCCCTCCCCAATAGCTTTTATTTATTTTTTTAGATAAATACTCTTCTCCACTTTCAGCATTTAACTTGACTCAATACATGCACAACTCAAAAGAATTAAGAAAAAAAATAAGGTTATTGCAAAAATAGAATTAAACTAAGAATCTTCAAGTACCTTACATGACGGCCACTCTGTACCATGCCCATTGCTTATAAAATGAAAGGTCACTGAACCCATGAAAATATCTCTAATATTTTCTTAGATTTAAAATAGATAATTTTAGCTGTATTTATAGTAATCTCAAAGTGATAATTTGAACTTTGTAAATAATGCAAACAATTAAAAATTATACCCATATTACACAAGACCTCTCTTTTAAGCTGATAGAAATCAAAGGAAAAAAACTATAGAAAACCACATTTAGAACAAAATCACAATTTACATTATAATAAAGGCAAATATTCAGCATTTAAAAAAACTCGCAGCAATGAGTGAGATGTCAAAGCAAATTACAACTAACCATAAATTAAGTTGTTTGGTTTAAAAAGATGTAGCAAGAGTTTAAAGATGTGTTATACACATGCGTAAAATTTGTATTTGTTTAGATGCCTAAAATCTCCTTATATTATTGCCAAATACACTTTGTCTCAAGCAAGCAATAGGCAACATATCACAATTTGGACACTGTAGGGAAATCCTAACAGTCTGGTAATACAGGTAAAACTGGAAAAATTAAAAAAAAAATACATCCTATAGCATATTGCCCAACTGAATGACTTCCAAAGCCCAGAGCTGTAAAAGATTTCCATCTTGGTAAGGTGAAATAAGTGTCTTGTTAATTATTTGCACTCAGGTGTGCACGTATTGTAAGTTTTGTTAAACATAGTGTCTTCAGGGTACAACTACAATCCCATGGTACTTTATGTACATTTAGTGAAGTGCTCCAAGCATTATTCCTTGGTTTTTAGGGCTCCGGCTCCATATTGATGTAGCCAATATGCCCAAGGCTGGTAAAAATACTGTAGTATAGGCAATGCTAAGAGTGGCAATATCAGAAAACACAAATATGAACAAATGATGGAAAATCCTAATAATTTCTTTCTGCCCATTTCACAAAATGTTGGAAATCCACCAGAATTTTTCCCTTGTATTGAAGAAAACTGATTAAAAGTTTTTCCCCCTTTTTTCAGATTCAAAAGCATTTTTAGTAGATCTGTAAGGCTACCACGGATCTTCTAGATCTCCAGCACCCTACAGGAAAAGAAGAGGAAAACTGTTAGTGCTATATAGACCTTAAAAAAAACTAATATCCATATTATTCTGAGTTATTACATAGAGAAATCATGCACAGATGATCAAGAAAACTCCATCTTCAGAGACTCAATCATTATTGTTCCACTCTCCCAGCCGTGTCATTTCAGTGGCAGGATCAAATAAATATATTGTCAGGAAAAAAAACCCCTAACCTCTGTAATCCTTATGACCACTCAAGTTTGTCTGTGTTTTCTGCTAGCTTGCTAGTTAAAATAAACTGCAGAAAGAGGGATGAAATTGTAAATGAACATTTTAAAAATGACAATGAAGGTAGGATTACATTCATAAAGTTAATTAAAAAATCTATTCACATTTTGGTAGTTATTATCATTTCTATATTTTTCAGTTTGTATACATAATATAAGGAAATAAGAAAAAACCTAAGGCAGAAAGTATTCACTAAATTTGTGTGTGTGGGGGATTGTTTATTGTTTCTATTTATAGAATTTACTATATTAGGACAGAATAGCAATAAAGGTTATTAAAGCACCATGATTACTTAAAGAAAGTCAATATACATTCAGATTATTCCACATATTTTTATTTGATTGTAAACAATAACTCTAATAAACACTAATTGTCAGTACATTTTAGGCATTAGATACATAGTGCTATTAAGTGCATCCTGGATACATTTAGAAAACTGGGTACAATTATAATGTCCATATTATAGGCTAGCATAACACAGGGCAACTTAAATGGCTAAAATTAACATGCCTTAACTTAAACAGACAAATGTGTCTTTGACATGAATTATCTAGAAGTCAAATACAAACGTGCAATATCTATATCATTGTCAATCAAGGAAAGTGAGTTATAATTCAACAAACTATAAATGATGGATTCAGATGGAAATTTTAGACTTCTCCAAAATTTTAAGTTAGGTCTCCCCCCAGCACAATGGCCAAGGTGACATTCCTTTTAGATATCAAACTCTAATCCAATACTACTGATATTTAAATTCATCAAATCTAAGAACACAGATGCTATGCTCTTTTCCATGTAGGCAGAAGGCAAGCAGTGACAGTGCTGTTAAAACTACATTTTATAATAGCTAAAGTTCCCAGAAAGAACGCCCTACATACCCAGAATGCCTCTTATGCATGTAGCCAGTATATATAAAAATTTAAAAATCTAACTTACTAAGACGTAACAAATATGGAGAAAGCAAGACATTATAAGAATTAAACAATCAGCAACTGTGAGGAAAACGAAGGCATCATATCATTTCATCATATTATTCATCACTCATTTCTGAATCTTCATTGGGGCTCTGAGTTTCAGCACGCTGGTGCTCACATTTTGCTTTAGAGTCTGTCTCTTGATTATTTGATGCATCTGAAGTTGAGGTTGTAGCTGATTCAGCAGAACTTTCTTCTCCCTGAATTTTAGCTAGCCTGTAACTAATGAGCACATCTTCCAGAAGGTGGCGGTAGTTTCCCCTATGAGTAACTCTCACTTGCCTGAGAGCTTCTGTCAATTTCCCCTGTGTTGCAACTTCTGCAGCTTTGCCACGGTCCTTATTTAAGATTGAATACCCCAGAATCAGTAGTTGAAACTAGGATATTTCTAAAATCTTTAATACATTTGACAAACTATTAAAAATGGTAAGTGCTGGTTTCTAGTAAGCCACCTTTCAAGCAATCTTAGTCCCCTTTGGCAAAAAGTTATTTGAGAGTTAGGATTTTGAAGAAGTTAATAAAATAATAAAAGTATATGAAAAAGTATTTCATATTAAGTTCACCAATAGCTATGAAACTTAGATGACTGGACATAATTTATAATTTAGATGTTCAAAATAAAGACATGGTATAACTCCTACTTTTATTGTTCTATATATACCGGAAAGTATTATATAAATACTTATAATATGTAAGTTATGTATTATGTTTTAAGACATAGCAGTATATTCAACAGTTTGTGAACAGCTTAAGTAAAATGCATGTTACTTTTTACTTTTACTGTACCTTTTAAGTTTTCGCCAATCGACTTAAAACTGCCAATGGAAAGTTTGCTGCCACATATACTGATTAGAATATTATGTACTACTTTCTAAGTATATTCTAAGCAAACTCATACTCCAAGCATGAGCTAATGGGCTGATCTCCAAACAAATTCTAGAGTAAATATGATTGATTCTATATGCTTTTAAGGTATGAGTTTTCTCTCAAATGTTAACTCAGCTTTGTCCAATACAAGTAGGTACAGATAATTTAGGGTCAACCTCCCCTCCAAATCCCCTCCAGTCTTCACACAAACATAAAATATAGAGTAATATCATGTGGTATGCTAATATAATCTAAGATAGCTTTTCAAAGAGACTAGTCCAGTGGTTCTCAAGCTTTTGTTCACCACGGACCCCATTTAAATAACTTTTGTGGCCACCGACTACCAGGACTTAACTCAAGATTTAAATTATAACATTTCTTTAAGTCTTCACAGATCCCTATGTGATGACATCGTACCCCCCCCCCCCCCCCCGGGTCTGCAGACCACAGGTTGAGACTCACTGGTCTAGACAACTTCTTATTCAGATCAAAGGGTCAAAATCATTATGTGTTTATACATCAGATATTAGGGGAGGGGGGAGAAATAGTTAGAAAGGACTGTTGTCTTCATGTCCTACTTGTGGACTTTCCAAAGACATAGTTGTATGCAAAAGAGCATATTGATGTATACTTTGTGCTAATCTAAGATCCTTTTGCAGATTATCAAGAATATGTGTTAATACATACAGCAGACAGCAAATTATCTTATAAGAAACTTTAAATAAAAGAAATCCCAAGTGAATTTTGTGAAAAGGATAAACTTTTGTTTCTGTATTACTATATCTTCCTTTTAAACTATGTTCTTCAAATTTGTCCAGTCCTGAGAAACTGGTGACAGTTTAGGTATGGGGATATAAATGATTTTTCCCCTTGAAATTCATTCTGTCATCTTTATTTAAGGTATATTCAGATTCTAACCAAGCAAGACACTGTTATCAGTAGTTTTTATTATATAAAGATGGTAGTATCATAAATGGAAGTATAAATCGTGTAGAAAGAACAAGTACTATTTTAAAAGCAAGAAAAAAAAAGCTAAGGAATTCAGAACTTCCTGCTACCCAGCCTCATCCTAGAGCAGGGGTGTCAAACTCCCGTCATCACGGCAGTGTCACGTGATGTATCGGGACTTTCCCCCTTCACTAAACCAGGTGTGGGCATGGGCAGCATGTGATGCATCTGGGCCACAAGCCAGGAATTTGACATTCCTGTCCTAGAGTTTCTACCAAACTCAATGAAATACTGCTTGGTGGCACAGTGTTTAGAATGCAGTACTGCAGGCTACTTCTGCTGACTGCAAGTTACCTGCAATTTGGCAGTTCAAATCTCACCTGGCTCAAGGTTGACTCAGTCTTCCATCCTTCCTCAGTAAAATGAGGACCCAGATTGTTGGGGGCAATATGCTGACTCTGTAAACCGCTTAGAGAGGGCTGTAAAGCACTGTGAAGCGGTATATAAGTCTAAGTGCTATTGCTATACCTGATAAGTATTGATTAGGAAAAGTTTAGAAGAAAAACTGAAAAGAAAGTTTGCAGTTCTTGCCTATATAATCCTCTTATTTACAGTACTTATTTGGAGCAACCAACTTTCTCCAGCATGGCAACTGCATCATTTCACATCCTGGTTCTAAATAATGCCATTAACACCAAACTTCAAAAGCACCCAGTATTGAATTACCAGTAAATTTTGAAACATGGAACATTAAAATATAAATGTATAATTGCAGACAGCAAATGAGCTTATGCTACTTTTGCCTAGGATACCCAAGACCACCAGAGAGATCACAGCTCTGTGATCAAAGAGTACCATGAATGACAAGGTAAAGGTTTTCTCAGTGGTGATTTCCAACTGAAAAGTCCTCCCTAGAAAGGCATATCTAGGATGTTATTATTATTTTTATTTTCAATTCATAAGGACTTTTACTGTTATCTCATACTGATGCCACTATGCAGTGGTAAAATGGGTCTTATTTCTACTATTTTCCTTTCTGCTGTCTAGGTTACTGTTTTACAACACATGCATGACTGTACCAATATTTTTAATATTTATTTCAAAATGTCCACTTAATACTAACTCTAAGCAGCATTAGGAAAACTGCATATAAGGTCTCTGTTTCAATTGATAATATTGAATCCGTATATTATTAGGAAAGATACTTTTATGCAAAATTTGAATGTCTGCTGCTATACAGTCAATCACCAGATTTGGTATAAAGATAGAGCCTATGCTCCATGTTAGAAAAAAAATGAAATAAACTGCAAAAACATGGTATGTAAACCAACTAAAAATAGAAGGCCAATCTTCTTTCATTAAAACTGAACTAAAATTGAAGTGGACCTGTTTTCTTCTTACATGCAATACTGACACCACAATTACCATACAATTGCTAGGACCCAGGGTGTTCTTCAAGATATGAATTTTACATCTAGTGTGGTGTTTTGTATTGCAACACTTGCCTGCAATATAAACTGCAAAATTTCACAAAGTTGCATAATACTGATATATAACAAGCTATAGAAACAAGCTAACAAAAACAAGATTCCTAAGATATCAGTACCATTTTGTATCAATGAGAATAACTGAACAGAACACAATTTGAGCACTTGACTTGGTATTATTAGTAAAAATATATTAAATGTTATGGGGGAATATTTAGCAATATAGAAGTATTTATAAAATGCTTGCTTTATAGATTGATACTAATCTTCATTCTGCACTGATATTATATCTTGCAAACTATAATAGATTATAAAAATAAATGGGACAAGTTAACTGTAGGTCAATTTAGCAACAAAGGCAAAACTTTTAATGCTTAAGAATTCAATTTTAGATAGGGAAATACACTACATTATTTAAGTGTGGGTTAAATCCACACAACAAATTAGATTTTAAAGCCTTTAAAAGCCTGAGAAACCTGCAGTTCTTCCCAATTTTCATTGGTTCTGCACTACTTCTTTACAAGAAGTAGCAATTTACAAGAAACAGAACAGAGGAAAACTCAAAAGGCCTTTCTCCCAACCACTACTGCGTGACAACACATAAAAGCAGATTCAGAAGCTACCAAATGAGCCCAAAATACTATCATATATTATATAAATGACAAGTTAAATTACAAAAAAGAAATCTGTTGCTGATTTTTAAACTTAGGGAGAAAACAAATTTCAGATTTAATTTTAAGCACCTCTAACAAAAAAAAAACAGTCTACCTAGAACCTTGGAGAGTCAGTGCTCTAATATAGACAAAATCTGTACTAAATTTACTAATGTAGGCCATCTCCTACATTTCTGCTATGTTCATGTCAGTACTGAGAACATAACTGTTGGTGAATATTTCTGATATAAAAATGCATACATGTGTGTGTGCCTGTATGTAAATATGTGTGTGTGTGTGTGTGCATTTCAAGTATCAGATATATGAATCAGATATATCATATATATAGTTTTGATTTACACATTATACTAGATTGGTTTATTTAATCATAGTTAGTTAGCTTATTTTATTGTCACTGCACCTCGTACAACGAAATTAAATGCCATCTTCAGTGTGTAGATCAAGCCACAACTGGCTTAGCTCATATAATGCAAAGTTGGCTTCATATGGTATACTAAATAGCTAAATAACTTCTATTATAGGTTATTGTGATGTGTGAACCTACCATTTGTTCTGGTGCACCATAGAGAAGAAAGAAAAGTCTCTGCACGTTTCAACATGAAAGTAGGTATCCTAAACACATTCTCTTAGGATGTTGTTTCACTTATATAAAACATGACTGATTGAATATTAAAAGACATTTACATTTCAATTTTGCTGAGTTCAACAACAAAACTCCTCTACGCATGACTCATTTTAATTAAGCTGTTCAGTCTAATAGCTTTTTACAAGCCTTTAAAAAAGATATATTTCACTATGCTGTTTCACCACTTCAGTAATCTACTGATTAAATGATTTCAAATCTATATATAATATTTAACTGAACTTATTAGAAGGATTTAGCAGAGTGAAATATTTAGCAGTAGCTCTGATTCTGGCAACTTCGAAGCATGTAGTCTTCAATTTCCAAACCTCTCAATAATAATGGCACTAGCTGGGAATTCTGGTCACTGGAAATCCACACACCAGAAAGTTCTCAATGCTGGAAAACAGTGTCTACAGAAAAGGCTGACGGTAGCAACCAAAATCACACATACATGCATAACACTCCAAGTTGTCTTTGGGTTCAGACTATTTTGCTGAAGCTTTAAACATCAAATAGCTCAAAACAAAACTCCCTATCAGTTGGAAATTTTAAACATTAAAAGAGTGAACAATATAAAGGGAGCTTGCTGAACCTTGAAAGGAATTATGAATGGAGGCTGACTTGGCCCAAACCTGAAGCAAGAAATTCAAGTGTTCAGAACAAATTATACGGAATCTCAAGATTAAAGGTCTGTGATACTGCAAGGCACTATAAACTACAACAGCACCCAGGTTTCTGCTAGATCTATACTGATGCTATAATTTTAATGTAAACCTCTCCCTTTGCTTCAGATAATTTGACAGTGTTTGGCAAGCAGTAGAGCATATAATTTGTATCTCACTAAAGATGGGGCTGTAACTATACTATCCAGAACATTCAGAATGATTATTATGAACTTAAAGTCATAATAGATGTAATTGGTTCTATTTAGCATAGGCTATTGAAAACAAAAGTTAACTAGGTTTGAAAAATAAACAGATCATTCAAGACTGAATGACCTATTTAATGTTTATAGATCAAGCACAGTATCAAACCTTGTGTGCATTCTCTCCCTTATTATTCCCAAACAGAAACCAGGATTTCAGTTTAATAAATATGGCCTCAATAATTATCCTGTCTGCCTGACCGTCTATCTCTATCACTGAAAAAATAAATCAGCATCTAGCATGAAGACAAAGAAGATTAAATACTGATTTGGCAAAGTAGCCCTTAACATTAGAGTTATATTATATGTTCCTGTATCACAAATACATTGCAAAAATTAAATAAAGTCCTAAAGTAATGTTATATGGCTGTCTTGTGGTTTGAATGAAGCCACAAGCATTTATATTGAAATATATGTAGTATAAATCATTTAGGGTCAACTTTTACCTTTAAGGAATTTCATTAGCATAATGATCTTGAGTACTTGTAAACTCAAATATAAACTGTTCCACATAAAGAAAGATTACAGTTTAACTGCATCAGGGAAAGCTGGCAATTAAAGATGATGTACTTACCCCCTCATTCTCTCTGTGTGGGTTCAGCCTGTTATAAACAGCTTCAATAATATTTCTCCTAAGCAAAGACAACATTTTAAAGTTACATTGTGAATAGTTTTCATAAAACAAATACTTTCTTAACAAACAAGTTGGCTAAATGACTGTATGAAACCTCCATAATTCAGAGGAAATAGGTCCTATGGTATCAGATGATGAAGAGCAACAGCAGGAGTGTTATTGCAAGCATGCCCCTCCTTGCAGGATTCCCAAAAATATCTTGGTTACCACAGCAGTAAGTAAAATATTCTTTTACAGATCTTGGTACTTTATTTTATTTTATTTAGGCTACTTAAACTATGAGACTCCAGGCAGCACACACTAGACAAAGAAGCATCACACATTAAAATGGAATAATGCATTAAACTCAGAAAACAATGATAAATAGAATTGAAAACTTCAACAACCACTGTGATTCTACTCAACCTGACCCCAAAACCTGGAGGAACCGCCAGGACTTTACCCACCTTCCTAGAAGCCTGGAGGGTTGGGGGCAATTATATGTCCTGGGGAGGATCACTACAAACGGCAGAGGTCGTCAGAGAAGACAAACTTCCTGGGTCCCACGCAATGATATTTTTTCAATGAAGGAATCTGGAGTGTGCCTTCTTTGTAAGAACTTATGGGATGGGCAAACTGTCAGCTTTGGAAGCCATATTAGGCCGGAAGCTTCCATGCTGCCACCTTCTCATATGTGGGCAGACAGCCCCATAAATAGTCCATTCCTTTACCAAAGCTGTGCAGGGTTTAATAGAGGATAATCAGCACATTGAATTGCACCAAGAAGCCTACTGAGAGTCAGTGCAGCTTGTGGAGGAGAGGTGTTATGTGGGCATAATAAGAGATATCTTTAAATGGTACGGTAGATCAGGGGTTCCCAAACTTGGCAGCTTTAAGACTTGTGGACTTCGACT
>WNWU01000018.1:8675615-8751561 GCA_012654045.1 Ptyas mucosa | reverse complement strand
AGTCGAAGTCCACAAGTCTTAAAGCTGCCAAGTTTGGGAACCCCTGCGGTAGATGGTAGTCTGGAGATGTACATATTTACTCATTTTAATGCTTAAATAACTACTTATTTATTTATTATTTAATTGATTTATATTGCTGCCTATTCGCCCATGGTGACTCAAGGCGGCTTATAGAGTATAAAACCATATTTAAAACAATAAAACTAATAAAAAGAATCAAATAAATTAATGTAGTATAATAAAACCACCCCCACCCCGGCAACAAGAGATCACACAAGCCATTTAATGGGCTCCATCCCACTCTGGGTTCCCCAGGCCCGCTGGCAGAACCAGGTCTTCAGCACCTTCCAGAACAGTATTAGAGTGGGGCCGTTTTAATCTCTGGGGGAATGATGCTCCAGAGGGAGGGAGCCACCATGGAGAAGGCCCTTCTTCTGGGTCCCACCAGGTGTATCTCCCTCAGGGATGGGACCTGCAGCATTCCTTGTCTCCCCGCGCTGATGGGTCGGGTAGATGTGACCGGGAAGAGATGGTCCCTCAGATAACCTGGTCACAAACCATGAAGGGCTTTAAAGGTGATAACCAGCACCTTGAATTGCACCTGGAAGCAAATCGGCAGCTAATGCAGCTCCCACAGCATATTACATAGAGTAATACCCTGCGGGATATTACATAGAGTATATAGATATTATGCACTCTTGTTTTAGTGTTAATCTTCACATCTGATATGACCAAGGCAAAAACATTCTGAAAATAGCCAGCTGTTTATATAGTTTATGGAAACTAAAGAAATAAAAATGAATGAGCTATTTTGGCAGAATCATTAGTTATTGAATTTCTCTATAAGTATCGCTGGAAAAATGTGCAATATGTTATTCTGGCAAGCATCTTGGCCAAATGAAAAATACCTTGGATTTCAATTCTTGTGCAAAGGTTTTGTATTAAGTCAGAAAAAGACCATTTACATCAAAGTTTTTTGTCTACTAAAGTGGATCCTACCAAATTTTGCTAGAAAATTGAGACAATGCAGAACTCTATGGTACTGGACTGCATCTACTCCACCCAAAACCCCCCAATCCTAAAATATTTTGTATCTACTTGCATAAAAATAACAATTTATGGAAAAAATCCTGTTGAGATTATATTTTAATACATTCAAAAAGTTGAGACTGGCCAAATCAACTGAATAAAAATTCAAGCTGTACATACGTGAACAGTAAACAAACAAAAAAACCCCACAAAAATTAAACAAATTATTCACAAGCCATTCTGTCCACAGTCAATTATTATTAATTAAGCACGTATATCATTTTGTAATTAAATCTTAACAATTTATTATCATATTTCAGTGTTTTCCTATATTTTTATTCTCCAAATTTCAAGTCTTAAGTACGCCATGAAAATACATTAAAATGCGGGTAGTCCTCCAGTTATGCCAATAATCGGGACCAGAATTTCTGTTACTAAGTAATGTGATCATAAAGCATGGCATCATATGATTGCATTGCTTAGCAATGTTGCTATTAACTGAATGCCATTGGTCATTAGGAGACGATACACCCTGATTCAAGACATTCCAGCTTGGTTTCTCCTAGCCCTAAGCCTCAATAAGGTAAGGTACTGCTTTCCTCTTCAAATCCCACTAATCTGCCTATCTCCCCCCCCCCCCCCCCCCTTTTCTCCCCTTTTGGTCATCCTGTATAGTGATACTCTTCCCTGGCGGTGGCAGCTCTGGGGCTGAAACAGAAAGATGGTTACCCACCACTGAGTGCTACCTTAAGCCACACATTCTGGCCAGCCATCCCAGCACAAAGCACAAGCCACTCCCACCATCCTGCAACCTGCAGGCTCTGCCATGCCCAACTGACTTTTATCATCTTCATCCTACTACCGAGAAGCTGCACCCGGACTAGCCCTATGCCAGCCAGCTGCTGACTTTTGCAGGCCTTCTTCCAGAGGCCACTTGGACCATTCTCCAGATAGCATACACTGTTCTCCTAATCCTTTGGAAAGCTTCTGAGATCTATCAAAGCATCACAAGACAAGGCATGCAATTTGGAGGATGGATATGGCCTTCTCGTGCTGTTTCAGAAGGCCTCAGAAGACTTCTGAAACATTATGAGAACGGCATGCACTACTTGGAGCAATTACATATTATTTTGGAGAATGGCACAAGCAGCCTCAGGATGAAGGCCTGGTGCATCCAGCAGCTGCCTCACGTAAGGCCAGGTTGGGTGTGCAACAGCAACAGGAGGAAGATGGTGATGGTCGGCTGGGTCTACCAGAGCTGGCACTTTGTACTATGGCGCAGTTGTGGCTGGCTATGGTGTATGGTTTGTGGTGGCACTCCTCAGTGGCAGCGGGGCTGGAGCTGAAATAAGGGGCGGGGGGGGGGGGGTTTGGCTGAGACAGAAGTCCTTGGACCTCTACATTAGCCCCTATGCTGCCGCCACCAAGTGCTGCTATGTGGGGCAACCAAAAGGACAGAGAGAGAGAGACACAGGTGGGTGGGAGAAGTTGTAAGCAGGTGGGCTCCCAAGCACCCAAATTTTTATCATGCAACTGCAGGGCACTATAATGTCATAACTTTGGGGACGGGACATTAAGTGCCATTCATTCGATGCTGCTGAAACTTTGAACAATCACTGAACAAATGATCATTAAAATAGCACTACATCTAGAGCAAATTCACAGAATTATCTAGCCTGAAGCATTTTAGAATGAAAAAACAGTTAAGACTAAACAGCTCCAGATAGCAAAACTTTATATAAAGTTAACAGCTCTTGTCATCTTGTTCCCGATATATTATGCTACATGCAAAAACACAGGGAGAACATTCAGTAATGTAGTTATACATCTGTCATTCTGAAATGCAATTCCTAGAATTACAACTATTTCTACTGAATGACCAGATCTATCCTGAAGGTCTCTGGGTAGGCTTAGCAGACTATTTTACTGAGCTGCAGAACTAATAAAAAGTGATGTTGGTCTTGGATCAGAGAAAAGTAGTTGTTAATTGTAAACAGTAACTGAGGCATGAAAGAATACATTTAAATCTACAGAAAGTTATATGATCATACTAATATTTGAACACAATAAATATACATACCTGCAAAAAAACCCCACAAATTTATTTCTGTTCTATATAGTCAAAGAATTTTGTGTATTTTTACTTACTTGCCAGCTAGACCACCTCCTGGTGGCAAGTTTGGGATATTCTCTGCAGACAAAATGCGCATAACTTGAGCAAGGTCAGGCATTCCTTCTTCACCCGACTTCTCCATAATTTCTAGTTAAAAGAAAGTTCTTAAATTATTAAAAACAAGCAGCATATCCAGAAAACTGCACATTTGATCATGAAAATATCCAGCATAAACACAATTCAGGACAGACATACTGAAGATATATATTTACAATGGTTCAAAATATATATAGATTTCATTTAAAAAAATAAAAGCAAAAACAACAGACAGCTTTTAAATGTCAGCATCAGTCTCTTTAATGTTGATTTTGAATCTAACTATCGAGATCACAAGATGACTGCAACATATTATCTCTAAAGGGAAACAGTAATTGTATTTGTTTTACTACTAGGAACCAACTCCTGATACGTTTAATAAAGTCATGAATTTATCCCAGAGAAATTCAAAATAAAAAAAAAGAATAAAATGACTGCTAAACTTCTGCTAATACCCAGGAAGGGTATTAAAAACCTTAAGCTTTTTAATAAAAATTGGTTGGACAGAAAAGTTCTTATCAGAGTCCTGTTTTTTGCTACCATGGACTAATCCCGCTTTTCTCTTTTAATATAAATATTACTATTCCTTGGTTTACATTAGGAAGAAAAAAAGCCCATATAATTTTTCATGACTGAAAAAGGCCTGTTTCCACAATCTGAATTATCTCAAATGAATGTCACGATTTTCTCAAATCTTATGCTTCACCAAAATTCAATTACGATGAAATACATTTGATTACAATGGAATCATGATCTCTTTCATGCAATAAAATATATGTAAAATATAAAATATATGAAAAAAATGTTTAATGTACCATAGTTTTGTTTTTGAAAAATAAAATGTATAACTCAGATGCCGTTTTGATTATTTCAATTTAACTTATTATTTAGTTTCTAAACAGAAAACTACTATTGGACTAATATCCATACACAATTACTCAGAAGTAAATCCTTCTATTCAGCAGAATTTACTTCAACTATCCAGGATTAAAGTTGCTGCTCCAAACTATGATCCTAAATAGAAACTATATGGAATTAATTGTTTTCAAATACGCAATCTTTAAATTTCTGAGTTCTAGTTTTTGCTTCTATCAGTAGCCTATAACAGATGCCTCATCTTACATCTTCAGGGCTAGGTTTTGTTTTTTTTTTGCAAATGCTAACATGCCTGGATTTTTGATCTACTGAATTTCATTTATCTAAAACAAAAGTGCAGTTCACATAAAAATGCTGCTTCACAATTTACAATCCTTCAGATAATGAGTTTCTTCTCCCAGCAATTTTCACTGACCAAATGAGACCATCAGAACTCTCTCCCCATCTACAAGCCCGCAAATTTTAGGGTATATGTTCAGGAGAGCTCTCCTCCAGGGTAGAACAGAGAACTGAAGGACAAGGACAAAGTCAAGTTATATTAACAGAAATATACTTCTACAATTCTCATTTATATTTCCATAATTCCTTTCTACCTTCCCAAAGAGTATCTTACTCTATTACCCTTGCACAAACTAGTTTAAACTAATCTAATGTTACTTATAACTTGGTTAGATGGTCAGAGGTTGGAAGAATATTAAACAGAAAAAAATTGTTTAAGTTTTCTGTGTTTTTTTCTTGTATATATGCTTTGAAGGTCTTTTCGATTGCATGTCGTACCAAAAATCTTCTATAGTCTTTCTAAATGTAACATGACATCCTATTGCCAATCCATCTCAACTATATGAACCTTAAAAAGCCTGGAAACAAGGATAACTGGAAGAAGCTACTTTATCAAAAAGTAACTTTTTAAGACAAAAGCCAATGTTTTTTTAAATCACTCTGTCATTCTCATCCCCCAATGTAAAAACCAAGTAAACAAAGAACTTTATATCACGAAAAGAATATATATAAAACTTAAGTTAACCGTGGATCAGATCGAGAAATTTCCACAACCAAAAGAAATGTATTCACTATTTTTGCTTGTTCTTGAAAACAAGTATTTTGTTTCAGTGCAAAAATAAAGGAATATTTTCTTTGTTTTCATCTGGTTAAGTGATTATCCAATTGTACAAAAACTCATAAGTTCTGATATTCAGACATTGACTTTGCAAACTTACTAATGAAAATACATTTTCTATTATTATTTTGTTTCATAAAAAGGTTTAGATAACCACTCCATAATTTAATTTCTAATGCTTTATAGCTGATGTAAAATGGCAAGGTGCTATTCCAGTTAATTAAATTTCAGGCTGCATAATTAAGAAAACCACAGACTTTGTCAAAGGGCAGAGTTTGGATATTTATTAGAATCAGAAGAAATGTGAAAATGAAAGAAAGGAGAAAGGGAAAATAAGACTTGTGTTCTTCTGTATTCTCTTCAGTTTTCTTTATATTCTTCTATTCTTGAAATAAATATTCCTTCAATATTCTAACTCTCATTTCTTGTCAAGTATAAGTCACTTAAAGTTGTTACAGTTCATCCAACGTACAGGACATTGAATGACTTGGGCAATTCCTGTGGGGAAAAAAATCAAAAGCAGCACACATAGTTTGAAAAAAAGATGGGTAACTTATTTGTTGAATACTTGGTTTAACTTTATTAATGAAATTGCATATAGAATTTGGCCTTTTTATTAGTTACTGCATATAATTCTGTGTATATTTTTGAACACCCTATCTCTTAAAATTACTAGTTTATTCCAAGATTTTTAAAAAACCCAAAGGGTCAAATGATAGGTATTGAAATACCTAAGCAATCTTTTTAAATTAACGTTACAGGCTCTGTTAATTTCCTGAGACAAAAACTGCTGATTCTAAACACAGCAGGTGCAACATTTCAATCTTGTGAAATCTTTAAACAGTTCATTGTTGAGCCCAAATGGAATAGATTCATCTAAACTGGCACTGGGGGGTTATGAAAGTGGTTTCTCTAGGAAGTTCACTACTATAATATACAAATTCACAAGTTCCAGCTCCCCAAATGCCTGTAGCGTCTCCAGAGTCCCTCTAGTTTAGTTTAGCTTAGTTTATTGTCATTGCACCTCATACAATGAAATTAAATGCCATCTTCAGTGTACATTATGAAAATAAAACACAAACACACATCCTTCACATTCTATACAATTGAATTGAAAACCCCTGATATTGCATTAATATTGCACTATACAGTAGAATTCAATATGGTTACTGCCCTGGGATAGAGGCTGTTTTTCAGGCTATTTGTCCTTGTTTTTATTATCCTGTACCATCTGCCAGATGGTAATAGTTCAAAAAAAGGGTGCCCAGGATGAGATGGATCTTTAAGAATGTTTTGAACTTTCTTTCTTTTTTAAAATTTTTATTAAACAAACATTAAAAACATTGGACATAGTGTGACCATCCCAGTCTTGTCATATCCATACATATTTTTAATATAACAACAAATATAATTACTATTTAATATAACTATTTTGTTCTTATATACATATCACTTGTCCTCATGTACATATTTGTCTAAATATTATCCAGTATCCATTTTACAAACTCTAATTCTTTTTTGTTCCAACTCCTTTTCTCCTTTCCAACCATTGGTACACTTTATTCCAAATTTTATAGTATTCTGTCTCGTCCTTGTTTTTGAGGTCTAGTGTCAGCTTGTCCATTTCTGCACAAGATTTTTGAACTTTCTTAAGGCAGCGGGAGCTATAAAGCTCTTCCAAAGAGGGGAGAGGCAACCAATGATCCTCTGGGCAATGACGTTAACCCTCTGGAGTGCTGTCCTATCTGCCACTTTGCAATTGGCAAACCATAAGCAGGTGCAGTAAGTTAAAATACTCTATGGTGCAGCAGTAGAAGGTCACCAGCAGTTTTTCATTCAGTTGTTGTTTCCTGAGAAGTCTCAGGCAGTATAATTTCTGCTGGGCCCTTTTGACCAGTGCTGCAATGTGAGTGTCCCAGGTCAGGTCCTCTTTTATGCTAACACCTAGAAACTTAAAACTGGCCAATTGCTCCACTCAGTCTCTGTTGATAGTTGTTGCATCTGCAATGCTTAATGTAACAGAAAGGTATTTATTAAATACACCTGCAATAATCTTATTATAATTAAAGTCAATAAAATTTAATTTAAAGTAAATTTAACTGTTATCATAGCCAGAACTCCATTTTGAAGAACAATCTTTGATATGCCAGTCAAAGACCAACGTTACCCCTATGACTGCCTAATAAACTCCAACATTATGTTCAATTATTTAGTATTCAGAGGGTTTACTTGTTAGTTGTGCTCTACAATATGCCCCCTTGCATGGATTTTAAAGAACTACAGGCTACAAAAAAGGTGCCATGAGCAGAATAGGAGAACAGGAGTTTTATCCTTGGCAATACCCTTCAAATAATAAATCTCGTCTTAAATAGATTAGTAACAGAAACAATAGTTCCCCACTGCCACTAAACTGGGGGAAAAAATCAGCCTCCAGGCTTGCTAGATAAAATGTATGCTTCCTTGTTATAATGGTTTAAATGCCTAGGACTTTCATGCCAATAATCTTGATCATGTTACTGAGGTTTCAATTTCTCAAGATACAGAAAATGATAATTACAGAAAGTGAAATCTCACTTAGTTCTGTTTATCTTCTTTTTAACTAAGTTTATGAACGTAATATATAAGTGAGTAATATAACCAGCTCCGCTGTCGAATTTAGCCACTTAGTGTACCATGTCACATAAATCAAGCCTACAACTGTTTTATAATAATCATGACGTCAATAAACCTGCTAAGTAAAGAATTTATAGTGAAAACAGGCAGTTGATATACGTGGCATATATTAAATGGGTCACTGTGGAGTTTCATTCTTTCCAAAGTTGAGAATACCTGAAAATATATTGGTTTTGTATGGAAATCTACAGCTATAATAAAATAAGTGATATTTTGTATCCTGTTTGTAAATAGTTTTCCAATGCAAAAAATGATCTGAACAACAGATAATTTACTTAGAAGCTCTGTATGCAAGTAATATTACAAAAAAATGACTCATCTCACAGGAACAGAAAAGTTGCATGAATAAGGTCATTTCAGCAAATACATTTTTCTTATTTATTTATATTTATTTTAATCAATGTGTATGCCCACGCAACTTGCAGTCACAAATCTGAGTGGTTAACACTAGATTAAAAACAAATACTGTAAATGTTAACAAAAGAAGAAAAAACAACAACACATCAATAATCAACCAGAATATCTCTGTAACCTTTACTGAACTGAATTGGCTCATCTAAAACCCAAAACAGCAGGCAAGGGGCCAATCTGATTTGGGGGCAAAAGGTTTCACAACAGACAAGAACGGCTTCTGCGCTTCCACCCTCTTAGTTTCACCTGTGATGTGAATTTAAAGTAACCTTTTCCTAGTAGATCAAACAGAAATATGTTGCTTCTATTTAAAGGGCTTTACAGGTAAAGTTCTATTAGACATAGAAACCAGTGGTGGGTTTCAAAATTTTTTACCACCGGTTCTGTGGGTGTGGCTTGGTGGGTGTGGCAGGGGACAGATACTGTAAAATCTCCATTCCCTCTCCAATCCAGGGAAGGTTACTGCAAAATCCTCATTTCCACCTGATCAGCTGGGGCTTGGGAGGCAGAGAATAATGGGGACGGGGCCAGTCAGAATTTTTACTACCGGTTCTCTGAACTACTCAAAATTTCCGCTACCAGTTCTTCAGAACTGGTCAGAACTTGCTGAAACCACCTCTGATAGAAACCTAATGGAAGCCAATGAAATCCCCAGGCCTTGCGAAGACAGTAACAAACAAGCTCTGGAACCATTTGATACAGGTTATACAAGACTGGTTATTCTTTTATAATAGTTCTCACCTACTCACAGATAGCCAGTTACATTCTGTACCAATGGTAGTTTCCAAATGGCTTTCAAAACACATCCGAGTACATAGTCTACCCTAAAGTACATAAGAGAATGAGTTACCATTCACTCCCATTCAAAAGGGGTTGCCACAATGCAATTAGACTGGGACAAGTTGCCGCAGCCAACTCACCGTGGCTGATTTCCCCCAGCCAACTTGCCATGGACAACTCGCTGCAGGACAACTCAAGAGAGGGACAAGTAGAATTGCAATTCATCCCAGCCTTGAAGACTTCTAACTTGAGAAGGTTCAAAACTAAAGACAAGACCTGCTACAATTCACTTGTCCCTCTCTTGAGTTATCCCACTTGAATTGTTCCATAGTGGCACGGGCAAGTCATCCGAGGTGAATCAAACACAGCAAGTTGTCCTAGACCTTGATGCAATAGGTAGAGAGAGGCAACAGCTTCCATCTGCGTAAGTTGTGAGTTCAGGAGGATTCCCAACCTCTAACCTGCTCTATTAGTGGAAATAAGACCCAGTCCACAGGCAATGTAGGAGCCAGAATTGCAGAAGGAAATCACAGAAACGTGAGTATGTTATCTATCCAAGCCTGGTTTAATGGAACCTGAATTGATTTGGTGGACAATTTCAAACAATAACCAATTTAGTTCATCAGATAGGATTTACTCTATTTACTACATTTTAATTCATCAAAACCAAGATCGCATGAAGTATATTATAGCAGGCTCAATCCCACCAGACCACTATTAAAAGTATTCAAGCTATAATTTAGAGAGACTTGCATGTGTGTACGCGTGCACCAGTCTGCATGCACACATACACACACACTCAATGCTGTAAAGTGGCAAAATGCACCTTCAAGTGTTTTATGGTGGGAAGGCAGAGTATAATAAACAAACATATAATAAATAGTATGATAAAGTGCAGGTAGTTTTCACTTAACCACAATTGGGACCAGCAATTCTGTGGCTAAGTGATGCAGTTGCTAAATGAAATATGTGACTATGCCAGACTAACATCAGTTTTGCTGTGGTTTTAAGTCATCCAAAGTGGTTAAGTAAAACATCATATGATTATGATCTGCAATTTCACTTGCTTCTTTTTTTGACTTTGCTTGTCTGAAACCAACTGTGAAGCTTGCAAATAGTGATCATGCGACTCCAGGATACTGCAATTGTCTTAAATACACACCAGCTGCAGCATTTGAAAGTGATCATGTGATTATGAGGATGTTGTAATGGTCAAGGGCCAGTTGTAAAGTTATTTTTTCAACACTTTCTTAACTTTGAATGGTTGCTAAACAGGGAAGTTGTTAATGGAGAACTACGCATATTGTCATCAAATGAATTTTCAACTATCACATGAATATAATCTAGCACCCAGTTTATGATTACAACATTGTAGCATCCCATAGTCATGTGGTTATCATTTATAGCTTTCTTTGCCAGTTTCCTATAAGCAAAGTCAATGGGAAAGCTTGCAGGACGTCACAAATAGCAACCATGCAATATCCTTGCTTAATGACTCATGGTGATTTGCTTAACGATGGCAACAAGGAACTGCCGGAACTGCCACCCTAAGCAATATGGTCATGAGATGTTATACTTTACGAACACATTGCTTAGTGATGGAAATTCTGGTCCCAACTGCCATTGTTAACTGAGGACTACCTGTATATGCTTGAATATGGGAATTAAAAAGCAGTCTGAGCGTTAAGAATGGAGAATTTTTGAGATTACTACTTAAAAACTTTCAAATGAGGTACCTCTAATATAAATATGATTTTTAATTATATCCAAAGCTGAGAAGCAGTTAGTGATTTCTTTCCATAGCATTCCTCATTTTAAATTAAAACTATTATACAAGTTAAATTGTTAATATAAATTACATATAAGAAGTAGAGTTATGATTAAGTGAAATTCATGAACACTTAAACAGGCACACTATCTCCCTAATACAGTATATGTGAAAGATCAATTCATATGAAGAACACTATTTGTGGTAGGCTTTCCCTTTCATGTCCTCAAGTATACTATACTATAACACTTACCATCTCGAACTATTACTGCCAGTAGTAGATGGTTGTAGTCCAACACTCCTGAAGGACACTAAGTTAGATAAGAGCTTGTTTAAGTCTCAAATACCCCATACTACGGGGAAGATCAAAGAGAGAGCTCTGTAGCCATTAATCTTCTTGCCCATAAAAGAAGAAATATTATACTAGAAATTAATCAATGAGATGAAGGTACACAAAAAGAACTGAGAAGATAACAAGCTTCCCGTAATGTAAAAAAAAAAAGAGATGGCATAAGACAGAAAAATAGAAGAGAATAGACTATGCTTAAGAAAAGCTTTACAATGAGCATGAATTAAAGTGCATTTCATAAGTGAAATGCAATATAGAATGAAAACAAAGAGCTGCAATATAATACCAGAGTCTGTTGAGTGAGAGGACGGCTAGAAATGCCATAAAATATATCAAACACCAAATTGTGATTGAGTTCTACAGGAATCTGTCTTGTCTTGTACCAATCTCCGCTGGTATGACCACTTTTTGCTCTCTTTGTACATCAATAGCACAAAGAAGTTTCTATAAGTATAACAGACTATGTTTCTGTTCCCATCCTGACATTTATATACTGAATACAATGATCTGTTCAGAAGAAGCTATGATCCCCAAACCCATGCCTTCATCTATATTAAAATGATCAAAGTTGTGGCAAAGAACACATGCAGCCCTCTAAATAAGTCTGAACTTTCCCAAGGATGGGGCTCATGCCACCTCCATTCTCCTCATCCACATCAGAGCTCTCTAAACTGTGGCATGAATTCTGGATTGCCTCAAAAGATTTATGCCACCGCAATTAAGTAGAGGAAGCAGAACTTGATTATTGATAGAAGTGGCTGGGGCATATGTGGAAGAAGTGAGTTTCTTATATGTAACTTCACCAGAAGTGAGGGAATGTGTTCTCAGATCACAGTATTATTTCAAGTAGACAAAGAGAGTAACTCTTGTTGAAACACAGCTACCAGGCACCATAAGAATTAATGGTGGATTATATGAACCCCTTACAGTCGGGATTCAGGACTACTATAAGACCATGACAGCACTGACTCCACTAATGGAGGATATCTAGCAAGAACAAGGAAGGCGTGGTACATCCCTTCTTCCTGTTCTTGACTTCTCAGCAGCTTTCAATAAGGATTATGGTATCCCTCTAGATCGGCTTTGGGGTTGAGATGGATAACAGTATTGTGTTGATTCATCTCCTTCCTTCAGGGTTGGTTCCAATCAGTGATAATAAAGGAGAGGTCTAGCATACAGCCCATTATGCGGGATGCTGTTCTGTGCTCTCTCATTTAACATCTACATGAAACGACTTAATGAGGTCATCCATCAGTATAGGGCAAGTTATCATCAGTATGCTGATGATATTCAGCTCTATAGCTGCACTCTGATTTGTCAAAGTGGAGGTCGTATTTTGTGTGTGTGAAGGCTATGGAAGTCTGGATGGGGAACAAGAGGTTTCAGCTGAACCCTAATAAGGCCAAGAGGCTTTGGGATATCCCTGGTTCTGAGGAAGCTTCATCTCTTGTTCTAGATGGGGTTGCACTATATACCAAGTAGATTATGTGTGTAATTTGGGGAACTCCTGGACCCATGGCTCCTGCCAAAGAATGGGCAGCAATCTTGACTATGGGGTTTGTTGTTGTTCCTGGATTAGGATGACTTGCTCATTGTCTCTCATGCATTAGTCACCTCCTGTTAGATTTACTATAATGTGTTCTACATGGCCTTGAAAAGTATTTAGACGTTTCAGCTGGTGCAAAATGCACCAGCATGAGCAGTTATGGGTGCAAACCCACTTGGCACATTTAAGACTTCTGCTCCATGAGCTGCAATGGCTACTGACATGCTTCCTGGTACAATTCAAGATGTTGGTGGTTACCTTTAAAGGTCTTCATGGCTTGGGCCAAACTACCTATTGCACCATCTCTCCCTAGTGAGGTCTACTTGTCCTTTGAGATCTGGCAGGAGAAACATGTTCCAGGTTCTGCCCATGAGACAGTGCTAGCTGGTGGAACTCAGAAAGCATTTCCTACAATAGTGCCTGCCCTCTGGAACATCATTCTCCTAGAGATTGGATTTGGAGGCCAGGAAGAATATGAAAGGGGAGCAGTGAGAAATAAGGCGCAGGACATTATTTTAAATATCTCTTCCAGATACTATTTGAAATGTCATTCTTTTTTGTATCCTAGGCATATCAACTATTAATTTTATTTATGTGCAAGTATTTATGAATCACAGATCAGTTTACTTCTAGCAAGTAGGTACAGCAAGTATGGTGAACTTCTCAAGTTAAATTGCTGAGTCTGCACAATACACTGAACTTTGTCTAAAAGAGAGATACTGGTTACTTCTAATAAGAAACAAGTGGGGCCTTCATCTTGCTAATTTTGTATTTTTTCATTTTCAAAAAAATGTTTTCCTAAAGATATAACTAATCATATGAATGCAATGAAATTAAAACTTCAAAGTAAAAAAGTGTAACAAAGAGATATGACACTGTTAAATCATTCAGGGAATGCCAAGTCCTACCAATTTGCTTAATTTCCAAACTGTGAATTTGTCAAATAACGATGAACCGCAATATATGGATGAGTTTACAGATATCTTTCTAATTGACAGATACAATTTCATATATAGTATTATTTTAAAGCTCTTGAATCTCAGTTTTAGTTCTTTCTCTACATCTTTTGCTATGGAAATTGACAATGTTGCAAAGGAAATAAAGGAAGTGGGTACAGTTTCAATGTGGTATCACTCTGGAGCTGAAACTGGAAATTCATATTTCTACGAACTTCTTTTCGAGAATTCTTGCTGAAGAGGAGGAGTAGCTTTACTTTCATACCACCAGGAAATTACATTACAAATAAAAAATCTTAACTGCTATATCCTTAATTTTACATTTAGACAATATACCAAAGATTACGGATGTATAATATGTATTTGAAGTTTTAAAGTACAATGTTCACTTTCAACCAAGAAACACTTTGGATATTGCTAAATTATACTTCTGACCACTGAGCTTCTATCTGATACAAGGTTTCTAGTTAAATTACTTTTTCACTGCATTTGTACTGCTAATTTAATCAAGAATGTCTACACAAATTTAAAAACAGCACAAAATACTTATTTTAACAAGTTAGTATCTACCAAAAAAGGGTTGAGCTATTATCCAATATTGTTTGTATTACTAACTGGTTTCCAATTCCAGCATTTCTCTATATACAGTATAAACATGTAACAGTTCTATTAATAGCATGGTTTATTAATAATTTTGTCTGGAGATAAATGTAATATTCTCTTCAAGAACATGTTTCAGAAACAAATGTAACAGCAAATAAGTTATATTCTTTAATTTAAGTTGTCTATATACAGTTCTAACACTGCCAGGAATCTCCCAATTAACTAAAAAAAATTTTTATAACTCTGTAATAACATTATTAATTCCTTTCAATAAGGAAAAAAAGCTTTGTGCCATACTACTGAAAATAACACATGAAGATAACATGCATTATTTTCTTCTCAATGAGCATTTGGAAAATAAGCTGCACAACCTAATAAAACAGAGTTTACAATAGACCATTAACTCTGACAATGCTAAGGACATGGCAAGGGAAAAACTGAAACATTAGAAAATTTAAAGAAAACACTTAAACAGTAGAGCAAATCTTCAAATGTATCGTAATAATTTTAAAATACAATGTAATAACTAGTTCAACAGAAGAAAAGCAGTTTGACTCCTTATAACATTTTCTATTCTTTCAACACTTGCCTTAAAATGTGAAAAGGGTTAGTTAATGATATGTGAAGTATGTGATTATGAATTACCATACTATCAGCTCTGAAAAGTGCAGCATTAAAATATGCTTGATAACTCAGACTATAACTAAAACATATCCTGTCATTAATATTTTTCATCTTCTCTATGTCAAAACCTTCATAATAATGACACATCAAACTGTGCAGTTCACCAGCCAATATGCAACAACTAGCTTGGTATTTGAAAACCTCATCTTATATTCCCCACCCAGGCAACAAATATATGAGATGAAGGATCTGATAATTTTTTTCAATAATTTCAATAATTTTATGCATTCAATTAGTAATTATTTTGTGTGCGAAAACAGAAATGTTATTTTTAAGACTACAGCTGTTCTACTTACTCTGTATTATTCTGTTTATATTCTAAGCAATTGCTGTTTCACCAGTAGTTTGTTACTTTAATGTTATTTTAATATAGTTTTGTTTTCATTCTGAACATAACTGCAAAATTTATTTATTATTTATTTTACTTTTCACATTTTTGAACTCCCCATCTCCCTCAGAGTTCTAGCTCATATCAGTAGGCAAATATCCTCAGATGAAGATAATATATTACTAGCACATCAACTTACCATTCTACCAGCCACCAGTATGCATTAACCATTCATTTTTTTACAAGATAACCTATAACATTTTAAAATACAGCATGCAGAAAACATGATGACTACTGATACTATGGGGCAGAATCTTTTTTGCAAACTCTCTTCAGAGGTTCATCTCAGGTAAACTTTTATGGAAAATCATACTGTCATAATAGTTGCAGGCCAACATTATAAACAAAATTTAAAACATATTACGTTATTCTTAAACTAAAAATTAGTTTCAGAATAACGGGTTCCTTCAGGTTTCTGTGTACATTCTACTAATTCACACATTGTGTCAAGTATTCAGAATTACTTTCATATTTTCAATCACATCACTGCTAGTATTATATTTATTCAGCTAAAATTTTAGAAGGTTTGACTTCTAAAATACTTCAACCAGCAATATTGTTACCTGTGCTGAAACATGATAGGAAAACAAACATGTCACATCTAAAAATTCATCTCCAAAAATGAATGGCAACTGTTAGTTTGTATGTGCGTATACAATGTGTACTAGCTCCTAAATCACCCTATTACGGTACATTAAGGCAAAGGGCCAACTTTGTTATGCTCACTAAATGCTGGATTAGAAACCAGGACACTATACGTTCCCTTAAGCACAGAAACTAGTTGGGTCATTTTGGGCCACTCATTAAACATAATAAAGACAGGATAAAAGGAAAAGGAAAATCTAAGGCTATCCCTACTATCACAGCATTTGTTTAGCAGAAAGGTATGAGCAGTATGGGTTCTATCAGTTAGTAAACTATAAATCCAACATCCTTCATCACTGGATGGGAATTGTAATTCAGCAACAACGAAAAAGAATGCATTTCCAGGATACTGGGGAAAAATGGCTCGGTGAAAATCCCATAGGAAGGAGTATCGGCTCAGCGCAGCATGAAAATGGCTGGATTTGATATGGAAAATAAAAGCATTGAATTAGACTAAATATGAAAAGGTAACAGCAGATTGTAGCACATGACAAATTTTGCTTGGGAAAGGAAGCTAAGCAGTGTCAAGTTTGATAGTTGGTTCTAAGAGATAGAGCGTTGGTCTTACCTGAACACTTCTTCTTGTCGTGCTGAGGGATAATACAATTCGTGGATATTCTTCTACTTCCTTGCTTTGAAGCTGAGTCAATCATTCCGTTAGTCCCGCCTCCTTCTACTGTGCTTCCCCAGTTTTGATGAAGGCTGATTGACTGACTTTCGGAGTTCTTCGGTGCTGTTACTGATCACTTCCGGACCTAGGACCTGACAGTCGTCAGGGTGGGATTGTATTATCCTTCAGCACGACGAGAAGAAGCATTCAGGTAAGACCAAAACTCTTTCTCCATCGTGCCGATAGGATAATACTGTTCGTGGGACATACCAAAGCTGGCTGTCCTAAGGGTGGGGCAAAGTCTGGTCCTGGATCCCTGCCACCGTATATACACCCTGAAGTACTCTTCTGCCAAAGGCTTCCTCCACCGATGCGAAAGCTTCCAGCTTGTAGTGTTTGATGAACGGTAACGGAGAAGACCATGTTGCCAGTCTACAGTTGTCTTTGATGGAAGCCTGAGTATTTCACGCCGTCGTTGTAGCTGCGCTCCTCATTGAGTGGGCCATCACTCATCCGGGCAGTGGCAACGACTGCAGTTCACAGGTCTTAGTAATGCATGCTGAAATCCACCAACCTATTGTCAATGGTGAAATCTTGTTGCCCAATGAGTTTGGCCTAATTGAAATGGACATTCATTCTGTTTTCCTGATAGAAGCTGTTCTCTTTAGATAGATGCGTATCGCCCTGTTAACGTCCAAGGAGTGCCACTTCTTTTCTAACTCGTGTACTGGCTTAGGACAGAAATCTGGCAGTACTATCTCCTGTGCCCTGTGGAAGGTGGAGTTCACCTTCGGGAAGAAGGTGGGATCTAGCCGCAACACTACCTTATTTGGGTGAAATATATATAGGCCCTCTCTTATAGACAGGGCTGCCAGTTCAGATATTTGTCTGGCGGAAGTAATCGCCACGAAGAAGACCACCTTCCAGGTGAGGAAGTTTAAGCTGGTGGAGCGTAATGGCTCGAACGGTTCTACCATTAATCTTCTCAGGACCTTTGTCAGGTCCCATATTGGATATCTATGAACCACTGGGGGTTTTAGATTGGTTACTGCTCTGAGGAAGCTGCGCACCAGTGGATGCCAGGTGATGGACCCCAACCTCCCGCTGCCCAAGACTGATGCTATCGCCACTACCTGTCTACGTTAAGGTATTGGGAGACAGGCCTTTGTCCAGGCCTTCCTGTGGGAATACTAGAATTTGTATCACTGATACTGTGGTTGGTTTGACATGTGTCTTATCGTACCAACCACAGAATGCTCTCCATGTGGCGTTGTAGATCCTGTTGGTTGAAGGCCTTCTAGAGGTCTGTATTGTCTCAATAACCCTGGTGGGGCACTTGAGCTTCCCTAATCTAGCTCGTTCAAGTGCCAGACAGTCAGTTGAATCTACTGCGGTTCTGGGTGCAATAGATCCCCCTGGCTGAGAGATACTCTGTCCGTGGGGATCCTCCATGGTTTTGTCACCGACAGGTTGACCAGATCTGTGAACCACAGCCGCCTGGCCCAGTATGGCGCTATAAGCAGGACCTCTGCCCTCATTACCTTTCTGATCACTTTTGGGATCAATGGTAGTGGTGGGAATGCATATAGTAGTCCCCTTGGCCATGGGCTGCAGAGATGGCTCTTTCCGCTCCTGGTATTGGGAATCTTGCATAGAATCTTGGTAGTTGCGTGTTCGTTTTGGATGCAAAAAGATCCAGGACTGGACTCCCAAATCTTTCCACCAACTCCTTGAATAGGCCGGGATGTAGGCACCACTCTGAATGGTCAAGTCTTGTTCTGCTGAGCCAGTCTGCCTGTATATTTGCCTACCCCAAGATGTGTTCTGCTCTGAGCGAAAGGAGATGCTTCCCCACCCAGAGGCCCAGGTGTTCTGCTTCTTACATGAGCACCTTGGAGTGTGTTCCCCCCCATAGGTTTTTGTGGGCCATGTTTTGTGGCCATGTTGTCCATCAAGATGAGTATACGTTGACTTGTTGCGACCCCTTGGAACCTTTATAGTGCCAGGTGGGTCACCCCGAGTTCCAGCCAGTTGATGTTGTTCTTGAGATCCAGTGGAGATAACTGACCCTGTGCTATCTGGGACTGGCAATGTGCCTCCAAACCGAATAGGCTGGCATCTGTTGTGATAGTCAGACGATTCGGCTCCTTGAAGCTACACCTCCTGGATATGGCCTGTGACCTCCACCACTGAAGTGATTGCCTCACCGTTGATGGAACTCACATCCTGATCCTGGCGTTGCTCCTGCCTGATCTCTGATATGGTAGGAGGAACCATTGCAATGCAGTCTCCTCGCGTGCAAGCATGCCCAGGGCACAATTGCCATGCAGGCACCATTTTGCCTAGGAGCTGCAGTAGCAGATCCAAAGATACTGTTCAGGCTGTTAGGATCTGATCCGCCAGTGCCTTTATGCTGGCTTGGGATTTCTGTGACAAATACACCTCGCACGAGGTGGTATCTATGACTGTTCCCAAATGTAGCAGTCATTTGGTTGGAATCAATTGGCTCTTGTCAAAGTTGATGGAAAATCCATACTTCTGCAGTGCTTGTATTGCTATTTCCAAGTCCTCCTTTGCCCTGGCCTTTGTTGAGGATTGTATCAATATGTTGTCCAGGTAGCATTGGACGCAAACCAGAATGGTTCTGCGATGTGCTGCCACTACTGTCAGCACTTTGGTGAACATTCTGGGTGCTGAGGATAGCCCGAATGGAAGAGCTCTGTATTGGTAATGCCAGCTGGCATAACAGAATCTTAGGAATTTCCTATGAGCTTGAAGAATGGGAATGTGCAGATACGCCTCTGTGAGGTCTATCAATGTTAAGATGTCGCCCTCTCAAATGTTCCCAGTATTGACTGGAGGAACTGCATTTTGAATCTTCTGTATACTATATAACAGTTTAAAAGTTTGAGGTTTAAAATTGCTCTCCACCCCCCGAAGCCTTTGGCACCATGAATAGGACTGAGTAGAAACCTTGTCCCTGTTCATCCCGTGGAACACATTCTATGGGCTAGATGTCCAGCAGATGTTGAACTGCTGTCTCCACGATGTTTCTTTATGTCCTGTCTCTTGATATTGGGCACCTTTTGAAGGAGTTTGGGGATATGGATAGGAATTCTAGTGCGAGACCTCTCTTTACTGTATTCAGGACCCAGGAGTCCTATGTTATTGTCACCCATCTGTCGGCAAATAGGCCCAATCTTCCGCCGATGGGTGGACTGCTCTTGTTGTCACTTGTTGCATCGGAAAGGCCTACTGGTTGAGCCCCAGAATGAACCTCTCCCGAAGCCAGATCAGAGTGGCTCTGCTGAAAAAATGAAGCAGTTGTGGTAGCTTTGACTGCCCATGCTGCTGCTTGGTGGACCTTATGAAGGATCTGCTCCACCTTCTTGTCCTCTCCTTTCAAGCCCTCCTTTGCCTCATTGGCTAGGATGGTTGAGGATGTTGAGGCAGCCACTGGGCCATCAATTTTTTGAGGATGTAGACACTCTGCAAATTCTGGCTCTAGGTTATAGATCTTCTTTTCGTTCCCACTTGGCGTTGGGAAAATCACTGGTTGGACCATTTGCCCATGCACCTCCTCTCTGAACAGATCGGGAGGAGAAACAGTCTTGCATTCCTCCATTGGGCTTGCAAAAAGCCTATCCTTTGGATCTGTCACGGATGGTTTTATCCTAGATGTCATTGGGTCAGTGCCCATGCCAGTTGCTGCCTTGGCCTTGCTTAGCAAGAGCTTGAACAGATTTGTTCGAAACAGACCATTAAATGCTGTAGTATCTTCCACAGTTTCCTCTTCATCAGAGAATTCTGTCTCCTTTTGTTCCTCCTCTCCTGAAATTGAAATCTCACTAGGAATGGATGAGATAAAGGAGTTAAATCTTTGTAATACCAGGCCTTTTGGCCTCTGTGCTGGTAAGGGTGATCCTGTTCTGATATTCTTTCCACGTTTATAGGGCTGGTCTGATCCTCCTGCTCAGATATGACCTGCATTAAAACCTCTGATATTAGAGCTTTCATCTTATTCATAAGTGCAGGAGATCGAGCTCCTGCAGTTGTGGGTGTGTATGTGGACTCAGGTGCCAGTCTCATTTTCTTTGGATGAGGTCGCCACTGATTTCCAAAGTCCTGAAACTTTCTTAGCAATTCAAGCAATGATTCTTTCCCAAACAAAGGATTGTTTGGTTTGATTGCTCACCAGCTCCCTCTGGGGTTGCAGCTCTGGCACTAATGCATTGCTGCTCCATCTCTATTGGCTGAAATACTGAAGAGCGGGAAATTTCCTCTTATTTCAAGTGTAGCTGCTTTTGCAGCCGCTCTGGGCCCTTCTGAGCTCATTTCTCGGGCTGGGCTTAGAGCAGGGGATCTCTGATCCTCCCCACTTGCCCCTGTCTCAGAGAAATCCTCCATGTTTGCCCCCTTTTTTCCCTGGGAAGCAGGCAGATTCAGTCATGCTGGAGCTTTACTGCACCGGCTTTTTTCCTATGGCTGTTAACAACCATATTCAGCCAAAACTGAGCAAAGACTCAGCCTCTTTATTATTAAAATTATGTCCTGGGGCCTCGGCTTTTCAATTTAAATCCGTAGTAGACTGAGAGCTGATGCTTTTAAGGGATTGCTGCCGGACAGTCCCCCCCCCCCAACAGTGGCAGAGACAGCCAGTCTTTTTACTCACAGTTCTACTACCATTAACTTTCCCTCTATTAGTTGGATTCTGGTCTAAAAGTCTTTCCTTTTGGAGAACCTCTCCTTGCTTCTTCTTGCATGAAAGCTGAGTCAAAAACTGGGGAAGTGCAGTAGGAAGCAGGACTAAAGAAATGATTGACTCAGCTTCAAAGCAAGGATGTAGAGAAACACCCACAAACTGTATTATCCGATCAGCATGACAGAGAACTTTGTTGAACTTTGGAGAACAAAGTTGGCAAAGGGCCAATTTTATTATGCTCACTACATGCTGGATTAGAAACCAGGACACTATACGTTCCCTTAAGCACAGAAATAGTTAGGTCATTTTGGGTCATTAGTTGCAAGAAAAAGTATGTGAACCCCTTGGGATTACGTGGAGTTTTGCATGAATTGGTCATAAAATGTGCTCTGAACTTCATCTAAGTCACAACAATAGAAAAACACAGTCTGCTTAAAATAATACTACACAAACATTAGATGCTGCCATAGTTTAATTGAACATAACATGTAAACATTCACAGTGCAGGGAGGAAAAAGTATGTGAACCTTTGGACTTAATAACTGGTTGACCCTCCTTTGGCAGCAATAACCTCAACCAAACGTTTCCTGTAGTTGCAGATCAGACCTGCACAACGATCTGGAGTAATTTTGGACCACTCCTGTTCACAAAACTGTTTCAGTGTAGCAATATTCTTGGGATGTCTGGTGTGAATCACTCTCTTAAGGTCATGTCACAGCATTTCAATCAGGTTGAGGTCAGGACTCTGACTGGGCCAGTCTAGAAGGCGTATTCTGTGCGGTTGAAGCCATTTTTTGGTTGAATTACTTGTATGCTTTGGCTCATTGTCCTTTTGCATCACCCATCCTCTGCGGAGCTTCAGCTGGCGGACAGATGATCGTATGTTTTCCTGCAAAATGTCTTGATAAACTCTGGAATTCATTTTCCCATCAATGACAACAATCCGTCCAGGCCCTGAGGCAGCAAAGCAGCCCCAAACCATGATGCTCCCTCCGCCATGTTTTACAGTGGGGATGAGGTTTTGATGTTGGTGTCTTGTGCCTTTTTTTCTCCACACATAGTGTCGTGTGTTCTTCCCAAACAACTCAATTTGGTTTCATCTGTCCACAGTATATTTTGCCAGTAGTGCTGTGGAACATCCAGGTGCTCTTTTGCAAACTTCAAACGTGCTGCAATGGCTTCCTCCGTGGTGGCCTCCCATGTACTCCATTCTTGTTTAATGTTTTCCTTATTGTAGATGTGTCAACAAAAATGTTAGCATGTGCCAGAGATTTCTGTAGGTCTTTAACTGACACTTTAGGATTCTTCTTTACCTCATGAGCATTCTGCGCTGTGCTCTTGCAATCATTTTTACAGGACGACCACGCCTAGGGAGAGTAGCAACAGTGCTAAACTTTCTCCATTTGTAGACAGTCTGTCTTACCATGGACACATGAACATCAAGGCTCTTGGAGATACTTTTGTAACCCTTTCCAGCTTCATGGAAGTCAACAATTCTTGATCGTAGGTCTTCTGAGAGCTCTTTTCTGTGAGGCATGGTTCACATCAGACAGTGCTTCTTGAAACCAGTAAACCCAAAACAGGTATGTGTTTTTAAAGGGAAGGACAGCTGTCAGCAACACATCCAATATCATCACATTGATTGGAGTCAAGGTTGGCTCACTCCTGGCTCCAATTAGCTCTTGGAGAAGTCATTAGGCTAGGGGCTCACATACTCTTTCCTCCCTACACTGTGAATGTTTACATGTTATGTTCAATTAAACCATGGTAACATCTAATGTTTGTATAGTATTATTTTAAGCAGACTGTGTTTTTCTATTGTTGTGACTTAGATGAAGTTCAGAGCACATTTTATGACCAATTCATACGAGATTCCATGTAATCCCAAGGGGTTCACATACTTTTTCTTGCAACTGTACATAATAAAGACAGGATAAAAGGAAAAGTAAAATCTAAGGCTTTTCCTACAATCACAGCATTTGTTTAGCAGAAAGGTATGAGCAGTATGGGTTCTATCAGTTAGTAAACTATAAATCTAACATCCTTCATCACTGGATGGGAGTTATAATTCAGCAATAATGAAAAAGTATGCATTTCCAAGATACTGGGAAAAATTGTCTGGATTTGATATGGAAAATAAAAGCATTGAATTAGACTAAATATGAAAAGGTATCAGCAGATTGTAGCACATGACAAATTTTGCTTGGGAAAGGAAGCTAAGCAGTGTCAAGTTTGATAGTTGGTTCTAAGAGATCAACAGAAAATACCAAGGCTGTAAACCAGACTGGAAAGTCAGAAAGATTTATTTATTAGATTTATATTGCTGTCCATTTTATGCATAATAAACCGGGGTGGGGCTTAAACAACTTTCCAGATATACACTTCTCCAACACTTGGCGGAAAAGCCAGGTCTTCAGGTCCTTTCAGAAGGCAAGGAGGTTGGGTCTTGCTTGATGTCAGGGCAAAGAGTGTTCCAAAGGCAAAGGGTTCAATTGGGAAGGTAGGCTGTACTGTTAGGGCCTGCTAGGTGGCAACATTTAAGGGATGAGACCTGGCATACAGCCACCCCATTGAGACCTGATAGAGAGCACAGATACCCTCAGGGAAAGGCAGCCCCACGAATAACATGGACTCATATCATTCAGTGTTTTAAAGCAGTGGTGAAATGCAAATTTGTTACTACCGGTTCTGTGGGCGTGGCTTGGTGGGTGGGTCATGTGACTGGGTTGGCGTGGCCAACTTTTTTTAAAAATACTTTTTAAAGCACTTTTTACTATTTGCCCAAACCAGTAGTAAAAAAACTGCTTTGAAAAGGTTAAAAAAAAAGGTTCTGACAATCACATCTATGCCGCGCGATCATCAGAACCTTTTTTCTTTACAGTTTTAAAGCATTTTTTTACTACCTACTCACCTGAACCAGTAGTAAAAAAATGCTTTAAAAAAGTAAAAAAAAAAAAGGTTCCGACAATTGTGTAGCACAGCTGTGATGGCCGGAACCTTTTTTTAACTTTTTAAATCATTTTTCTACTACCGGTTCGGGCAAACCGGTAGTTTTTATCACTACTGGTTTGTACAAATTGGAGCAAACCAGTAGCATTTCACCCATTTTAAAGGTAATCAACACCTTGAATGGCACCCAGAAAAGAACTGGAAACCAGTGCAACTTAAGCAGCAATGGTGCAAAATGAGCAAACCATAGGATCAGGGGTGAAATGCTCCCTGTTTGGACCGGATCACCCAATCCGGTAGCGATGGCGGCACGTGGTTTGGAGAACCGGTAGCAAAAATCCCTGCGCCCCCTCCCATGCCCAGCTGAGCCGCGAGATCATCAGAGGCTGTTTTTTTTTTACTTTTAAAAGCATTTTTTTCTACAACCTCTTCGGCCAAAAAAATGCTTTTAAAAGTAAAAAAAAAGCCTCTGATGATCGCGCGGCTCAGCTAGAATTGTCTGAGGCTTCTAAAAGCATTTTTTTCTGCAACCTCTTCGGCTGAAGAGGCTGTAGAAAAAATGCTTTTAAAGGTTAAAAAATAAAATGGGCACGCCCATCCAGTCACATTACCTCCACCACCCAGCCAAGCCCACAGAACCGGTAGTAACAAATTTTAGATTTCACCCCTGCATAGGATACCCAAAACTTCATGTATCGCTGCATTCTGGATCAGCTGTAATTTCTGGATGGGTCTTCAAAGGCAGCCCAATGTAGAGCACATTACAGTAATTCAACCAGGAAGTGACTAGGGGAAGAGCAAGGTGTCCTAGTCCAGGAATGGGGCAAAGTGAAACTGAGAGAAACACAGCTGCCAACTGCTCCTCCACCAAGAGCAGCAAATCCAGCAACAACCCCAAACTGTGCACCAGCTCTGCCTGTGGGAGTGTAACAATAGGTGATGATTCCTGAAAGATGATTCCTGAACATAAAGGGGGAACCAAAAACCCATAGCCATTCTGTCATGCTATGCCTGAGTCAAAGCCAGCTCTTCCCCACCCAAATATTTATAGCCTTCAGGCACAGTGACAACTCTGGGACAATGCTACTTAGGCATCCAGGAATAGCAAGAGACGTGCAACTGGATATCAGCAGTATACTGGTGATACCCCATAGTGCCTGATAATCTCTCCTAGCAGTATCATGTTAATTTTAAAAAGGAGGTGGAAAAGAGTTAAACTTGGAGGCACTCCACAACATGGGGGGGGGGGGTCTTGGGCTTGCCACCTCCCACCACCACCAATACTGACTTGAATCTGCCACAGAAGAAGAACTAGTACAACCAATCCTATCTCGGTGCCATAACCTGGCCTGAACCTTGCCTGAAAAGGTTCTGCTACTTCAGTTAATTTGGTGAGCTGAGCACCCATTACTGTCTTCCCTAAAAGGATAGGTTGGAAATTGGACAAAAGCTGTCTTAACAGAGTTGAATCCAAGATCTCTTAAGAAGTGCATACAATGCTTCCTTCAAGGAAGGTGCCCCCACCCCAGCAATGAGGCAATAGTCACATGAACCCACTGAATACTATTTCCCAGGGGCCCTTAACCAACCAGGATAATTCTATCGATTTCCTTAGGAGTAATAAGGTCAGGTTCTTCTATATAGTGGATCTCAGATGTGCCACCATCACTTCCATAGGACTTCCCAGCCAGCCAATGCTACGCAAAGTTAAGTAATTTTATTTGACAGATGCCAAGAACACTCTTCACAGCAGTCAAACATGGGCTCTCCCAGTCCCTCCTTACCCAGAAGAGATCTGGTCATCCTAAACAGAATCACCAACTGATTATCTGCAGACATAAGAGCAGAAAAGTAAACTCACTTCACTGCTCTTATTGACACAAGGTAAGTCCTAATAAAGGCTCTCACCTGTAGCCTTGCTCTTTTGCCAGCAAATCAATAAGTGTCCCTTCTGTTGTTACCCAACTCTTTGGTAAACCAAGGAACATTCTGGGATCCGCAAGCAAAAAGAGTCCAGACAGGGACAATCCAATTCCAATGCCCTCATTATATGGTCATTCCAAGCTTGGACCACAATTGACCAAATTGTGATCCAGAGCTTCTGGAAAATCCCCAAGCTCGTTCTTGAACTTAACAGGCCCAACAATTGCCTAGGATGGGCTGACTAAATAGTCCCTAACTCTCTGCAGTGGGGGTGGACACAGAGAATTCCAGAACCAAAAGGCCAAACACTTTTGGTATTGGGAAGTAAATTGCAAAGTTGTGTCCGTCCAGTTATTAGGATCACAAAGCATCATTACTAACCTGAAAATTGTCCCCAAACAACTGACATTCCCGATGTTGACTTCAGGTTTAGTAGACACACAGTATTTCTATAATTCTGCAGTTGACATTGTTTGTTATTAGGTTTTAACAAAACTTTCTAGATTTGTCAGCTAACTATTCACATTTCCTTTTCTTTAGAAAGATGTTTTCTCTGCTATTATATAAATAAGAAACTATTCCCATCAGCAATAAACTAACAAGTCTAACGTAAATAAGTTTAAATTTTGCAAAATAAGAAACTTTGTTCTGCTGAACAATCAGCAAGCTTTTAGACAAACTGCTGCATCAGCATCTACTCTAGGTTACTCTGACTCAGGTGATCCAGGTGCACCTTCACTACATTCTATTTTTTGTTCCCTTCCTATGCTCTAGTCCGGTGACAGCTAACCTTTTTGGCACCGAGTGCCGAAACTGGAACATGTGCACATGGACACACGAGCCAGAATCCGGAAGAGAGCAGCTGGCTGGTGCGCATTTGAATGGTGTCCAGCTGCTCTTCCGGGTTCCAGAGAACGAGCTCTGGAAGAGAGCAGTTGTCTGGCGTGCATGCATGTGACAGAACCCGAAAAAGCAGCTGTGTGCCACTTCTGGCACGCATGCCATAGGTTTGCCATCACAGCTCTAGTCCATTTGTTTCAAGTTGCCCCAACCATTCTAAGAAAATAATCTAACGGGGGGAAAAACTAATACAAAAGTCAACTTCTTACCTTCCACCCGTGATTCCAAATGCTTATCCAAATCTGCATCTCTTTTCATTGCCTCATCTGAGACCTTAGGAGCATTTGAAAAGCAAACTAGAACAATACTCATGTTATCACGACTTCCCTATATTTGGGGAGGAAAAGAACATGACATAATTGAGATGAATGCTTATCCTTTTCATAGTATTAAAGTGCATATTTACTCAATTAAAATATTTCAAAAACTATGTGCAACTGATTGCCAAACTTAATTAAGTAAACTACTATTAAATTGTGCTATTGACTAAACAGTTTCTAACAAAAAAATAAAGACGAACTATTTCCATTTCTTCTTTGCATGCCTTCAAAATCTTCTCTGGAGGAAAGGTACATGAGAAAGTTAGGCCTGCAGAGCTGAACCAAAGTCCAACTGACTAGGTAGACTGTTCACCCAACTTTAAGACTGAATCCTTGCCAAAATCCAAAATGAGGTTTAGTAGTGAGAACTGGGTAGGAAGTTGCAAATACAGTACATCAATACAGGATTGCAGGGATCCGACTTGCCAGCAGTCTTATGGAAAGATCTTGGACAATTAGCCAACCACCACCTGAATATCAGCACGCAATAAGATGAAACAGGTAAAAAGGGTGGTATAGTCTGGGACTGCATTCACAAAAATACTTTGTGTAGATGTCAGATGCTAAAAGAGCTTTCATCTCTTCTGCACTGGACTGATTATACTTGGGACTGTGCCCAGTTTGTTAATTTATACTTCTTTATATTTTCAATATTTAAGGTCACATTCTCATCAGTAATTCTGGACAGCATATAATAGTTTAAGAACAGTTGATTTAAAAACAACACTGGGATGGCAAACACATTCTCAATTACTAAATTAAACCAAGCCCTATGAAGAATTATTAAGAGAGCAGGCAGGTTTAACTTGCAAAGGGGAAAAAAACGTGGAAGGGATCTACAAAATAGCTGTCACATGCAAAAGGAAGGAAACTTGCTTTAATATCTTGACCAAGGCAAGGGCTAGGGATATACAAAGTTCACTGAATTAGGAACAGAACATTCACCCCTAGAATAGCATCGTCTCACAGGAAGTTTCACACATTCTGATAGAGGATTGGAATGTATTTATTATTTATAAAATTAATTGGCTGCCCGTTTTACCACAGGGTAACTCTGGGCAGTTTATAATAATAAAAATCTATCTATGTGGTTGTTCCAGACTCCTCCAGTATCAGTGAGCTTTGCACATCCTTAACAAGAATCAACAAGTTGAAATTGAAAGAAAAGGGTTCTGGCTGAATATAGCACTTTTCCAGTTATAAATGTTAAGCAAAGAAACAGTGTGACTACAATACAGGTAATCCTTGACTTACAACTTGTTTCATAATAATTCAAAGTTATGATGGCTTTGGAAAAAGTGGCTCATCTTGAAAGTTATGACAATTCCACCACCCATGAAGTTGCATGATCATAAATCAGGTGCTTGTTAATGGGCTTGCATTTACAACAGTTGCAATGACTTATGGTCACGTGATAGCAGTTTGTGGCCCTCCCAGCTGGTTTCCAACAAGCAAAATTAATTGGGTGAGCTGGATTTGCTTAACAACCACAATAAATGACTATAAAAATCAAGTTTGACAATGTGATTATTTTAATGGCTCCATCGTCTAGCAACAGAAATTCGCAATTGTGGTCATAGGTTGAGGATTACCTATAGTGACAAACTCCCTGTCAGTTGAAGTTCTCAACTGGAAGCTACATAGCCAATTATTGGGATAATGTAGTGGATTTTCTCACTTATGATTCTTCAAGTCTTAATTTTGTAATATATGAAGGACTGAAATTCATTTAAATAATTTTAGATACTTGAAATATTTGAGTTATTAACACTTTGAAAATCAGTTTCTGCTTTAAAAAACATCAAATATAAAACATCTGTGTTACATTCTACTTAAGAGTTTTAGAAAACTGAAGATTGGATATTATTTGTTTACAAATAATGAGCAATTTGAATATATATAAATTTCTGTATCATTAATTCTGGAAATTTTAAAGCTTTACCCTAAGGGCTATATATACTTTAAATAGTAATGTGAATTTCATTATTATCAAATGTAAATCCTGGAAAAATCAATGGTAATAATACTGGGTTGAGTGGGGAGGGGAAGAGCTTAAACAATGAGCAGCAAAGCACAATTTCCAAGCATTTTTTTCTTGAAGAAACAATATTGCCTTTGCTTCCAGAAAAGAATCTAACTTTGGAGTGTTTTGAATATTCTCCTTCGAAGGTAAACATAAATGTTAAATTTTAAGAGTAAATATAAACTAGGTTGTGAAAAATTTAAAAGTGCTATTTCGATTGTATAAAGTACATTGCCAAGCCCAAACAAAAGCAGGTGAATGCTTAGTAAGACTGCATCACATGAAGGTGGACTCATCAAAAACAAATCTATGCTATTTTTAGAATTAATTTTTGTTCAGTAAAAGGAACATCGAAAATAATCTTTAGTCTGAAAAGTTTACATACCTTGTGTAAACAAGTATCCACTACCCAATTGCACACTTTTTCCAGATCATCCGATACTTCAAGCCTAGATTTAACGAATTCACAGAGCTCCTCGTTGCTCATTACATCCCAGATTCCATCACAAGCCAAGACAATAAATTCATCTTCTTCAGCTCTTACAATTTCATAAACCTCTGGTTCTGGAGAAACAAGTTGTTCTGTAGGACCTTTTCCATCAACACATTTGTAGTCATAGTCCCCCAGAGCACGAGAAACTGCTAATGAGCCATTAACACGCTGAATCATGACACTCCCTCCTGCATTCTGAATTCTCTCCTTCTCCCTTGGATTGCAAGGCTTGTGATCTTGTGTTGAAAAACAGACCTGTCCATTCCTATATAGAACAGCACGTGAGTCTCCACAGTTGATAAAATAAATGTGCTCAGGTGAAATCATAACTCCCACTGCTGTTGAGCCACTCCTGTCCATGCCATTTCTGAGGTCTGAAAAATTGCGCATATATTCATCAATTTTCAAAAAGCCAGTTCTGATTCCGCTCTTAACATTTTCTACTGAAGGTTCAAGAGCACAGCCAGGCTGTTCTGTTCCCCTGAAGTCTTCATTGTTAGTGATATGTTCTAATAAGTGGTTTGAGCAGTAATTTGCCACGCGAGATCCTGCGTGGCCATCATAAACAGCAAAGAAAGACCAGTCCTCCAAACCGTGAGGAATTCCTACAACAGCTGTGTGAGCATCTTCCATTTCGACTCTCCAGCCTTGCATACTGCTGAGGCCATAACGCAGGCCATTTCCTGCCCCGTGAGCATTATGTTTCTCAGTTTTTGGTTTATCCAAAAATGCGCCCATGTTTCCTAATTTACAAAGATATCTGCAAAAGAAAATGTGATCCTGAGTAGAGTAAGTATCCTAATACAACACAAAACAAGGAAAAGCAAAGTCCAGCTATGCAGTCTTTCAAAACAGCCAAATAATGATAATTATTTCAGACTACTTGGGAAATATAACCTTCTTATAGAATGCACTCTATCAAGAATTGTGTTCAGTCCTTACCCATTCCATTTTAAAGAAACAAATGGCTTTCAACCAGGCTTTCTTAGTTAGCATTAGTTTTAGCTTTTCAAAGTGAAATGTAAAATGTTTGTTCTAGCTGACTAGAGTGTCCTATTGACAAAATAGCCCAAACCTTGAAATACACAGTAATTATCTTTTTGTTACTAAATAATAAAAAATGTACAAATCGCAAATCCCATCTTACATCTGCATGTCATATCTGTAAATTAGCTACAGTAATTTTAATATGCATAGTTTTTTTTTACTTATTCTCCTATTTTAAGTATGAAGTAGCAGATACATATACATACTTCCCAGCTATAATCAGTAATAGTTGAATGGAACACAAGCCTGTGAACCCATATATAAGAATAAAGATTAAAATAGTACTCATGGTAATTAAAATAGTATTTAGCAGCCCAAGCATCTAGAGTTCAGACAATTTCCTTTTTAGCACAGCTTTTTTAAAAAAAGGGTGGGGGCGATAGGCAGCCATATCTTGCAACAACTTAACTACAGGGCTCTTCAAAGCAGTGGAAACAGGTGCTTTGTAAATCATGTTAGCATCACAAAGCTATATTCAAAAAATAAAAACAATTGCAACTTATTATAACCCTAATAAAATAAAATAATAAATAAAAACTTTTACAAGGCCTATGCTACTGCTTCAAAAGCTGTCCCCAATCGCCTCTGGAAATCTGAGCATGCATTTGGCTGCTTTAATGCTCTGAAGAGAACTGCTTCTCATATCAATACCTTTTACAAAATACAGTACTTCTTTCAAACATTTTCTACAATTCCTGAAAACAGTACATACTTTCCCCAAAGCCAACATATTTAAAAAGAATCTACAATCAGACAATTCCAAAGGATATAGTGAACATCAGTCTTTTCAAATCAATAGTATAAAGTAGATGGCATCTACAATATTCTATGAATCAATGGTGTTCAGAAATCATAGATCAGTCCCAAATAACCCTCCTCACAACATCAGCTTACTTACATATACTGAGTTACATAATAGATAGCATTGTTCCTGACTGAAAAAAAACATCTAAAACTTGATTTAATGTATGGTATATGGCCATGATGGTGAACCTATGGCATGCGTGCCACAGGTGGCACGCAGAGCCCACTCTGCGGGTACGCCAGCCATCGCCCAAGCCCAGCTCCACCATGCATGCATGCAACTGGTCTTCGGGTCTCTGCTGAGCATGCGCGGGGGCGGAGCGCATATGCAGATTGGTGCAGGATGCTTTACAGGCCCAAAACTGGGCCAGGGCGGGGGGGAAGGCCTCGAGCAGGCAAAGAGGCTGCAGCAGCAGGCCATTCGCGGCAGCAGAGGCTGCAGCAGTAGGCCGTTCACACTGGCAAAGAGGCTGCAGCGGCAGGCCTTTCACGCCGGCAAAGAGGCTGCGGCTGCAAGCCATTCGCACCAGTAAAGAGGCAGCGACAACAGCGGCAGACAAGTCTCTTGGAACAGAGTCTTGCCCAGCTGCACCAACAAATGCCCCAAATAGCCGCCCGCTGTGTTTTGGCTTCCAGGTTGATGCAGGAGGCTTTCCAGGCCCAAAACGGGACACGGGCACTGTGCAAAGCCCCTCCATGCCCTGTTTTGGGCCTGGAAAGTCTCCTGCACCAACCTGGAAGCGAAAACAGGGCCCAAGCGCACATCCGCGAGGGGGCTGGGGCACATGCGTGGGGGATGCAGGGGCATGCACCAGAGGGTGCATGCGTGGGGGGATGCTCAAATTGCATTTTGGGGGTTCGGGCACACATATGTGCATTTGCACACTTGCACATGTGCTTTGGGCACTCAGCACCAAAAAGGTTAACCATCAGTGGTATATGATGCACAGGAGAATATTGTTTAACTATCAGAGGTTACAACTACTATTATACAGGTAGCCATTCGTTTGGTGACCAAAGTTACAACATCACTCACATCAGTGACTTGTGATCAGTCTTCACTTAAAACCATTGCATCCCCACGGTCACATGGTCAAAATTTGGGCAATTGGCAACAACATGTATTTAAAAGAGTTGCAGTGTCCTGAGGTTAGGTGATTGCTATTTGCAAGCTTCCCAGCCAGCTTCAGATTAACAAAGTCAATGAGAGAAGCTAGGTTCGCTTAACAATCTGTGATTCCTTTAACTGCATTGATCTGATTAATGACCATGGGAAAAAGGATGTAAAATAAGAAAACAGAACATCTTAGGCCCATGCCTGTTTCAAACACAGTCTATGAATACATTAAGTTCCAACAGCTAGAGATCAGTTATGTATGCTATTACATCTAATTAACCATCAAGAAATATTTACCTGTTAACTGTACTTCTGCCAATTTTTGTTCAGTTCTAAAAATTTATGGTTTACATTCCTTCAGCCAACAGGCATAGAACAGATTAAACTTGAAAGCCTTCAAATCATGCAGAATGCACTACTTCCTGTAAATTGGAATTTCCTAGGAGAAGAGATAATATTAATTAGAACATCATATTGCAGAATGAATTTGCAGTTTAGGAATGCATTATTTTGCTATCTTTATTATAGTTTCAGACACATACAATATTAAGATTTCTTTATAAGGCTTTATTAACATTACATCAAAACTTTCAAATAAATTTGAACATGTACCCTGTCACTGAAAAACCGACTATTCATGGTACAGCTCTCTTCTAGGATAGACTAAAATACCCTTAAATCAATTCAATGAACTAAAGGACCAATCTAAGTCAAAATATATCGCTAGCTTTAAAAACCATATTTTTCGGAGTATAAGACATACCTTTTCCCTCTTAAAAGGGAGTGAAAATTTGGTTGCGTCTTATACACCAAATGTAGCCACGCCCACCCACTGGCTCCCACCCTTTGGCCTCTGCCTCCCAGCAATTTACCTCCTTGCAGCAAGCTGCAAGAAGAAACAGCTCGTTTCAGCTTCAGCACAGCCTAATTAGCACAAGTTGATTGGATCAGCTTCCCGACTCAGCCTCTGCTGCTTGCTGCAAGGAAGTAAGTTGCTGGGAGCATATCAAAAATGAAAGTAAAGCAGGCTGTTTGCTGCAACGATTCCCTGCAAAATTGCTGGGAGGCAGAGGCAGATTTTTCTTGTTTTCCTCACCAAAAAAGGTAGGTGTGTCTTAATAGTCCGGTGCTTCTTATACTACGAAAAATACGGTAGTTTTAGTAGCTTTAGAAGATTTGCAAATAATAAATAACCCAAATGTATGCTCCATTGTGGCAACATTAATGAATTCAAAAGGAAAATTTCTATAATTAGTTATTGAATTAATCAGAATAAATATTATATCTGAAAGAAAAAAGGACTCTCTATTTTTCTCCAATCATTTCAAAGCCAATGTAGGAAGGCCTGGAAGAGATTGGAATTACTTTCTCTCCTTTCCAATGAGAAAAGGTATTTCATAACAGAAATATTAATTTATACAATCTGTATAAAATAAAACAGAGGTGAATAACCCATTAGGCTACAGGACTGAGCTGCAAAAATCCAGGTGATAAATAAAGAGTTTTGATACTTGTTGGATATACTAATCTCTATAGACTGCTGATAAATTTTGGCTACTAAAGTGACAGAGAATTGAAAAAAATAAGATCAGCAAGCTGTGCAAAAATATTTTCCAATGTATTGCTGCTGCTTTCTGAAACCAGACTGTCCCCTCCCTTTTTTGCTTACAAACATTGCTATCCACTGCAGCTGTTTTTTACCCTAGACTTAATGCTAAGCATTTGCCAGTTAATTTCTGTAAGAGCATGACTAAGACTTCATCACACCCCTCAATAATTTGCTATTAAGAAAAAAACAGATTTCCTCTTTCCTTTAATTTCATTTTCCACATTAATATCCCTTCCCTCTTATTCCAATCCTCTGGCCTCTGAGTATTAGATCTATGGATTTTACTAAGAACAGGGGATAGACATTTTAATATGTATGCGGTAAAAGATAAAAGTTAATATATTCAACAAGGAAAGACTATTAATTATTTTATATCCCCCCCCATCCATCCATCTCTAATTAATCTAACTCAAATCATTTATTTAAAGATTTAATTTTAATTCTTCTCAGTTTTTACAGGGGATCCAAGCTACTATGTGAAGGCAAAGTACAATTCTTGACACTGAAAAATATAGTGCTTTCTAATGTAAAAAAATAGTTTTGGAATATTTTCATAAACTGCATGGTCTGCAAATATACACTCAATCTGAATTCATGCAAGTTCCTGTATTTATTGCAAAATGCATTATATATCAAACAATGCCTTGCTATAGAGCACAATGCATACATTTCTTTTTGTTTTTCCCTATCTTTCTATAGAATTTTTAAAAATTACAAAAATAGTAACACATATTAAGCATAGTATGAAGCCTAATTCTGACACAACATAAAACAAAATGGAAATTCCAGTTCATCTAAAAAAAATATCTCAGAATCAGTCTGTTGGAAGGGATTGTTTTAGCTAACTCTCTACTAACTCCAAATTAAAGCATCCATGATAAATGGCTGTCTAGTCTCACACAAATACATTCATTAGACAGGAGTCCAACATCTCTCTAAGTAATTGTTTCCACTGTCAAGCTCTTTTCAGTTAGGAAATCTTTTTCATCCTAAAATTTCATCATGATCTGCCAGTCTGTAACTTAAATCTATTCTATGTCCTGCAATCTGGAATAGCAGAAAACAGACCCTGACACTTTTCACTGCAACAGCCTTTCAGCTATTTGAAGTGTGCTATCATATCTTCTATCATCTTCTCAAGTCTAAACTTTTCCAAGTTCTTCAAATCTCAGATCACATGACTTTTTCAACGATCCCAAGCTGTCCTATTATCTGTACTTTGGAGTCCTCTGTGTTTATGAAATTTCATTTTGTTATTTCCAAACCATTCCTTCAATCTGTCAAAATGATTTTAAATTTTGTCTTTATAAAGTATTACTTTAGAAGCATTTCTCACTCAAATGAGTGTACCTCTACACTCATATAAAAGCATTCCATTTGAATGAAAAGCATTCCATTTTATTATACTCTACCCAATAACTGATTAAATTAAAATTTAATTTAATCAAAAATTAAATATAAAAAGTAGTGAGTTAGTAATGTATCCACTAAATAGTCTTGCTATCCGATTTATTTAATTAGAGTGCAGCATGCATTGGCTACTTGTTAAAATACTTTAAAGCTACTTGAACAGTATTTCCCTAATCTTTAGTCCTGGATTTATGGACAGATCAATTAACAACTGTGTGAATTTACGGTGTCGTAAAACATCACACTGCACCCCTTCTTTTTGTCCTCTTTTAGGGAAATGCTTTGAGATAATTGGACTGCAAAATTTTAGTCTTAGGAGAAGTGGATCATAATATAGATTCTATGGAAATTCTCAGTCATCCAGGTCATGGTTGTCCCAAAGGTGCTTTTCAAAAAACACCTGAACTTTGTTTTTTCCTTGAAGATGTTTTACTTCTCAACTGAACTGAACAGTTCAGTTCAAAGAAAGTCCAGTTGCCTTTTGAAAGTACCTTTGGGACAGTCATGGTATAGCTTTCATTATACTTGTTATTGAGCTCAGAGCAGAGATAGAAATGGTCGAGAGAGACAGATCACAAGATGCCATAAGGCTCGGTCTCGCTTACTCTTCCTATTTAATATCTATATGGGACTACTAAGCAAGGTCTTTTTGTTGTTGTTAGTTGCGAAGTCGTATCCGACCCATCGCAACTCCATGGACAACGTTCCTCTAGGCCCGTGATGGCGAACCTATGGCACGGGTGCCACAGGTGGCACGCGGAGCCATATTGGTGGACACGCAAGTGTTGCCCTAGCTCAGCTCCAGCGCACATATGCACACCAGCCAACTGATTTTCAGGCCTTCCGGTCCCACCAGAAGTCAGGAAACTGGCTGTTTCCGGCCTACAGATGGCCTCCGGGGGGGGATGGGGAAGGCTGTTTTTGCCCTCCCCAGCCTCCTAGAAAGCCTCTGGAGCCTGGAAGGGGGAAAAACCGTGCCATCACGTGCCAAAAGCAGGGGGAAGTGGGGGGTCACGTGTGGGAGGGCAGGGTGCATTGAATTATGGATGTGGGCACCCGCACCCGCGACCCCCCCACGCGACCCCCGCTTTTGGCACGCGACGGCAAAAAGGTTAGCCATCACTGCTCTAGGCCTTCCTGTCCTTTACCATCCTCTGGAGTCCATTTAAGCTCATGCCTACTGCTTCAGTGACTCCATCCAGCCACCTCATTCTCTGCCGTCCCTTTCTTCTTTTGCTCTCAATTTTTCCCAGCATTAGGCTCTTCTCCAGTAAGTCCTTCCTTCTCATTAGGTGGCCAAAATATTTGAGTTTCATCTTCAGGATATGGCCTTCTAAAGAACAATCAGTGTAGATTGCCTCTAGGATTGACCAGTTTGAACACTTCGCAGTCCAAGGGACTCGCAGGAGTCTTCTTCAGCATCATAGTTCAAAGGCCTCAATTCTTTGGCGCTCAGCCTTTCTTATGGTCCAACTTTCACAGCCATACATTGCAACTGGGAAAACCATAGCCTTGATTATAAGCACTTTTGTTGGCAGGGTGATGTCTCTGCTTTTTAGTATGCTGTCTAGATTTGCCATAGCTTTCCTCCACAGGAGCAAGAGTATTTTAATTTCTTGGCTGCAGTCCCCATCTGCGGTGATCTTGGAGCCCAGGAAAATAAAATCTGTCACTACCTCCATTTCTTCCCCATCTATTTGCCAGGAATCGAGAGGGCCGGATGCCATGATCTTAGTTTTCTTAATGTTGAGTTTCAAGCCAACTTTTGCACTCTCCTTCTTTACCCGCATCAAGAGGCTCTTTAGTTCCTCTTCACTTTCTGCATTAGAGCGGTATCATCTACATATCTGAGGTTGTTGATATTACTCCTGGCAATCTTAATTCTAACTTTTGATTCATCTAGCGCTGGCTTTCTCATGGTGTACTCTGCATATAAGTTAAATAGGCAGAGCGATATTATACAGCCTTGCCGGACACTTTCCCAATTTTGAACCAATCAGTGGTTCGGTGTTCCAGTTCTCCAGTTCTCACTGTTGCTTCTTGACCCACATATAGGTTTCTCAAGAGATAAATAAAGATGGTCTGGTACTCCCATCTCTTGAAGAACTTGCCACAAGTTCTTTGTTTGATCCACACAATCAAAGGGTTTAGCATAGTCAATGAAGCAGAAGGGGCATTGGTCCTACCTGACACACTCCTTCTCGTTGAGTGGAGACAGCAGCCAGTGTCAGTAGCACTCACCCAATCAGATTGAAGGACTGAGTCTGACAATAATTATTAGTCCCGCCCTTGTTGCCGGGCAGGCCAGCTTTTGGCAAAGACTTGAAAGACAGACTCGGCGTGTGGGATAAGAAGGAAGCACAGGTAAGTAGAAAGGACAGATAAACAGGAAGGACCAGCCTAAGAAAAGGGAGGGTCTGGCTGCTGTCTCCACTCAACGAGAAGGAGCGTGTCAGGTAGGACCAACGCCCCTTCTCCATTGAGAGTGGAGACAGCAGCCAGTGGGGGACATACCCAAGTTCACTGTCCCAAATTCAGGGGGGGACCAGGCTGTTCCACAACACCCTCCAAGGCATCAACTCTCTGAAGAACCCGCCGTCCAAACGTGGCCTCAGCAGATGCAAATTGGTCCAGTTTGTAGTGTCATATGAAGGGAAAAGGCGAAGACCACGTGGACACTCTACAGATTTCAAACAACAGAGCCTGGGTCACCCATGCTGCTGTCGTAGCCGCACTGCGGGTGGAATGAGCTGTCAATCATGAAGGACACGGAAGTGATCGAAGGTCGTAGGCTGAAGCAATAGTCTGTCAAATCCAGAGACCAATGGTAGAAGGTGATACTTTACATCCCTGGGAGACAGGCAAGAAGGAGATGAACAGCTATTCCGAATGGCGGAAAGAAGCAGTCCTCTTAAGGTAGATCCGTAACACCCGTCTGACATCCAGGGAGTGCCAACGTCGCACCCGTGGGTGAGAAGGTCGGGGGCAGAAATTAGGCAGTATAAGTTCCTGTGAACGGTGGAAAACAGACCTTCGGCATGAAGGTAGGGTCCAAGCGAAGGACAATGCGGTTGTGTGAAATACACAAAGATCAGAACAGGTGGAGAAAGCCGCAATTTCTAAAAGGCGGCGGGCCGAGGTTATGGCCACCAAGAAGGCGACCTTGCAAGAGAGTAGCCTGAGAGTACTCCATAACGGCTCATATGGAGGACCCATAAGCGACTCCAATACCAGAAGAAGATCCCAAGTAGGGCATCTATGCAGCACGGGGGGACATAGGTTCGTGGCACCACGGAGAAAACGGCGGATTAGAGGATGCTGGGCCAAGGACGACAAGAAACCGCAGGCGAACACAGAAGACAATGCGGCCACCTGCCAACGTAAGGTGTTAGGAGAGAGGCCTTGGGACAGGCCCTCCTGGAAAAAAAACCAGAATGTTCACAATGGATGGTTGAAGAAAGGGTACGCCGTTCCAGCAACACCAGGATCAGAAAGCCCGCCAGGTGGCAGAATAAATGCGGTCCGTAGAGGAACGGCGTGAGGCCTGCAATGTCTGAATAACGTCCGCCAGAATGTTAGCCACCCTCAATGTGCTCTGCTCAACCGCCAAGCGGTCAGATTGAGCCAGGACAGGTCTGGGTGAATCAGAGCGCCCTCTGAGAGGGTGTCGTCCCTGAGAGGGATGCGCCACAATGGGGCCACCGAGAGGGACACGAGGTCGGCAAACCAGGGCCTCCAGGGCAAATGAGGGGCCACAAGAACCACTTCCGCCTGCGAATAAGATCTTGTGGATGACCCTGGGAAGGAGCGACGTCGGAGGAAAGGCATACAGGCGGCATACCGGCCACGGAATCCATAGAGCATCGACGCTGGCTGAATGAGGATCTGGATACCGGGTGAAGAACTATGGGAGTTGTGCATTCTCGTGCATCGCGAAGAGGTCGACAATCGGAGTGCCGAACCGAAGAGACAGTTCCTGGAAAATCCATGGGTGAAGGTACCACTCCGCGTTGTCCACCCGACGGCGGATCAGCCAATCCGCCTGGGAGTTCTCCACACTGGATATGTGCTCTGCCCAAAGGGAAAAGAGGTGGCGCTCTGCCCAGAGTCCCAGCTTCATCGCCACCATTAGGAGGGACCTTGACCTGGTGCTCCCCAGTCTGTTCAAGTGCGCTTTGGCGGCAACATTGTCCGTCAGGACGAGAACACTGGCTCCAGAAACAAGGTGTCGAAACACCCTCGGTGCGAGGAAGACCGCCTGTAAATCCAGCCAATTGATTGGGTGACGAGACTCCGCGGAGGTCCATGTCCCTTCAGCCAAATGACCTTGGCAATGGACGCCCCAGCCGAGGAGGCTGGCGTCCGTCGTCACCACCACCCGCTGGGGTTCGAGAAAGAAGCAACCCGTTGCTACAGCAGGGGAACACCACCACCGGAGGACCTGCAAACCTCCGGAGGAACTGGAATCGGTCTGGAGGAAGTGCCTCTGCCCGCCTTCTACAACGGTAAGAGAAACCATTGAAGTTCCCGGGCGTGCAGCTGTGCCCAGGGAACTATGGATATGGCAGAGATCATCTTCCCCAAAAGTTGCAAAAGTACATAGGGGGAGACGTAACATTGGAAACCAACTGTAGACTGTCCTGTCTATCAGGAGAGAGAAAAACCTTGCCCTGAACTGAGTCAATAAGGGCCCCTAAATGAACCAAACAAGTGGAGGGAGAAAGATGGCTCTTTTCTAAATTAATTGAGAAGCCATGAGCCGCCAGAGTTTCAACAGTAAGACGAACATCTAGGGAGGCCTGGTGGGCCGAGGGAGACAACACTAAAATATCTTCAAGGTTCCGCAAACATGGGGTACGCCCCCAAAGAGGAGGCAGAGGTAGGCACCAGGTCAACGATAAGTTAAGATAAACGGGCTGTATTAATGGCCTTAGAAAGTAAGGACTTAAACAGCGACTGTGGAAAGAGTCCGGTGAAGGCCGGTTGATCCGGTGGGAGACCATCATCTTCCGACAGCCCAGAATCACTGTAATCAGCCTCTGACAGAACTGACGGACGGCTCGAGTGAGAAGAAGTTGAAGAGTTGGGAGCCCGGTCCGACCGAGCACACTCATGGACTTCCCATTCTGGGGACACCGAAGGGACTGACCGAGTTGAGCCTAGCCCACCAGCAGAGTGGCGACCAGCCGCCACGGATTTTTGTATCGCTGCCTCAATAAGTATTTGGAGTTGCTCCGGGAGGAGTTGGCAAGTCAAAGCTGCTGGCGGGGGGGAGGTTGACGGAGGCAAGGCCGAGGTATCCTGAACAAGCGCTGGGCCCAGAGGGTCAGGCTGAGGTGGAGGTTCAGGATGAGGTGAAGGCTCCGGAACATGGTCAGGATGGGACTCAGGCTCCGGGTGGGGAGGAGGAGGAGGAGAGCCAGATCCCTACAAGTCAGATGTCGAAATGACCACGGGACAGTCCTGGAGTGACAGCTGGTCAGGCGTAACAGGACAGGAAACACTCAGAGGGACCAAGGCGCCCACAGCGGCCAGAGCAGGAGTAACCATCGAAACCAGGCTATCGCTGGCCTTGGCGCACAGTTTTTTTGGGACTTTGTCCCGTCGTTTTTCAGCCTTGGAAGAGCCAACATGTCCATGAGGCTTATGGCGGTGGTGCGCCGAGTGTAAGGCTGGGGATGGCTCCCTGGAGACCTCCCGGGCGGACTGGGGGATAACAGACAAATTGTCTGATTCACCCTGATCACTGGCACAAGCTCTCCAGCCATGCTTGGATTTTGCCACGGCTTTAGGCATCAAGGCAGCTAATAAGTCTCTGTAATATCCAAGTCCAGCAAGGAAGAGACCAGGAAGTAACAGGAGCGCAAAAGAAAACTCCACTAGATTTGAAACGGGAGCACAAAACTCCACAAAATGGCCACCAATGCCAGAGGCAAGCTCACAAAATGGCGGAAGTCCAAAGCACAGGAATAAATCACTCCAATGTGTTGTAAACTGCCCATAGGGAGCGCGAAGCTCCACTATCTAAAAACAAAGGGGCTGGTGCAAGAACAAATCAACCAAAAGTCCAAAAAGCCCCAATGGCCGCCACCTATCAGTAACAGGAGCGCGAAGCTCCGCTAACTAGTGTTTAAAGTTTGAAATTCTCTGAAGTGCTGGGAGTTCTAGACAGACGTGGTAGGGAGCGCAGAGGAGAATCGAAGAGATCGCTGTCCAAAGGAGTCCAAACAGGCTCGGTTGCAGGGAAAAATGGCTGAAAAGCAGCAGCGGTGGAAAAAGGCGCTCCAAAATGGCCGCTGCTGCCACTGTGGCGCAAAACTCCTCGCAATGGTCATATCGGCGCTAGGAAGCGCGCTGAATTCCACTGGACTATCCGGACAGCAAGTGAGCCCCCCTCTAAGTAAAGGACAGTCCAGCAGCAGAAAGTCGCCCTCCACGAGGGAGGAAGGCAGGGAAAGGGCAGCCCTGGTCACCAGAAGCAGTCAGGCAATGTGAAAGGATCAAATTAGAAACGTAACACTCACAACGAGGTCAGAAAGTCCGAAGTCAGCCACAGAAGACAATGAAGAGATCGAAATTTGTAGTCAGGGAAATCCAAGTCAAACACCAAAAATCCAAACCGCAATTAGAGTATACAAGTAGAAAAAAGCACAGAGCTAAGACCCACACGCCCGTCCACTGAAGAACTGAGTCAAAAGCTGGCCTGCCCGGCAACAAGGGCGGGACTAATAATTATTGGCAGACTCAGTCCTTCAATCTGATCGGGCGAGTGCTACCCACACTGGCTGCTGTCTCCACTCTCAATGGAGAAGTAGATGTTTTTCTGGAACTCCCTAGCTTTCTCCATGATCCAGCCTATGTTGGCAATTTGATCTCTAGTTCTTCTGCCTCTTCAAAATCCTGCCTGTACTTCTGGTAGTTCTTAATCCACATACTGCTGGAGCCTAGCTTGTAGGATTTTAACCATAACCTTACTAGCATGTGAAATGAGTGCAATAGTTTGAACATTCTTTGGCATTGCCTTTCTTTGGAATTGGAATGTAAACTGACCCTTTCCAATCCTGTGGCCACTGTTGAATTGTCCAAATTTGCTGGTAAATTGAGTGTAGCACTTTTACTGCATCATCTTTTAAGATTTTGAATAACTCAGCTGGAATACTGTCACCTCCACTAGCTTCGATGTTGCTCAGATTTCCTAAGGCCCTTTTGACTTCACATTCCAGGATGTTTGGCTCGAGGTCAGTGACCACCCCATCATGGTTATCAGGGATGTTAAACTCATTCTTGTATAGTTTTTCTGTGTAATTTTGCCACGTCTACTTAATCTCTTCTGCCTCTGTTAGGCCCACCGCACTAGGCATGGAGGTGGATACAGCAAGGCTCAGCCGCCTTTTGTTGCTCTGGGTTGGGCAGTTCGGCTTTCCCAGCTGGCCACGACCCCTGATCCCCACCTACTCTTCCCTTTCTCCCGTGGCTGGTGGTAGAGAGGAAGGCGAGCCATTGCTGCTCGTCCCCCCCAGCCCACATCTTACCCCCTGCCCAGACATTCCACAGCTGCTGGGCCTTACCTGCTGTGGCTGCCAGCAGTCAGGGAGCACAAGGCTGTGCTGCCTGCATTGCTCCTCTGCCAGCTGGCTTCCCCACTGGCCCGCATCCTTCAAACGAGCGCAGGCCTTCATTTCATGGACAGCCACGGTGACCAGAGCTCTGCGAGCCCCATGGGATAAAACTGGAAAGTAAGGCCAACAGTGAGGGAGGGAAATCCACCCTGGATCCGCTGTGCTAGGTTGAATGGCACTCTCGGGGAGGGGGGGGGCTGTGGACGGTGAGCCTCAGCCGCCTTTCGGGCCTGTTTCTCGGCTTCCGTGGGGCTTCCGGGCACCTGCCACACACTCGCACTCCTCTCTGCCTCAGGCCCCGCATCCAGCCCGCGACCGGGAGGTGTGTCACCCAGTGCAGCACTCTTCCCTGAGGACTGCCTGCTCATCCACCCACCGGACTGGTCTGGAAGAGGTGCGTCACCTTGCGCCTTGTCCTCTTTCCGCCCAGCCGCCAGCTCCTTGACACGAGCAGAGGCTGCTGGTTGGAGCAAGTAGAACTGCAGTGCTGGGCTGCCACGGCTGCGAGTGCCAATGCATAGCTAGAATTGGAAGAAAAGGCTGTGTGGCTGTGGTGGAAAGAACTGGAGTAAAACCCAACTGTTTTTTGTATGATAAGGCACGAGCGAGGCGGTGGCTGTTCTCACCGGCAACTGAGCTCGAAAATTGGAGTGGTGGGCTTAGAGCATCCGCCGCCTCGCTCACGCCTTCTCATCCCAACATGAATCTCCCAACACTAATGACATTAGCTGGCCCTTTAAATATAGCCATGAGACCTGTGGAAAGCATGCCTTACCTTCCCCAGGCATTGCCAACCTCTGCCCCCAGTAAAAAAAAAACTAGAGCAGAAACCTCAATGCAGTATTAAAAAGAAGAATAGAAAAGGGGGCTGCTGTATATTGTTTAATGGACTGCTGTTGGTTTAATTGGCAAAATGGACAGCTAAATTGGCCATGCCCACCCAGTCACATGATGACCTGGCCATGCCCAGTCACATGATGACTTATAAATGTCCACCCAGCCAGTCCGGCCCCCCAACAGTCTGAGGAACCATGAATTGGCCCCATTTAAAAAGTTTGAGGACCCCTGGTATAAACAGAAAAATGTGTCATTCTCTATTCCATTATCCAAATCTGAAGGCTAAGGGTGATCATCTTTCTACCTGATCATATCAACATTCTAATTTATTCACTGTTTGAAATGCCTGAATGAAGAGAGATCTCAATCCATTCTCCTCTTTAAGAAGGGAAGGGCAAACTAAGGATTGGTATTCCAGTCTGCAATTCACTCACCAGAAAAGCTTAAATTTTTCCTAAACTCTCTGCTTAGTGATGCTTCCAGATTAAACAACTCTCTTTTTATACTTTCTAAGAGCTACTAGAATCCACATCCTAGGTAACCCTGGTAACAGAAGCTAGCCAGCATAATGCCTTATGGCACTGGCCAACTTAAATGTGCAGTAAAATACACGGTAGCTCCTTCTCCCTCAAGCGTCTATTCTGGACTTTGAGTTGCAAAAAGGGTAGGGAGTAAAAGAAAGAAGACAGCTTTTCTGGCAAACTCTTTCCTTCTAATTCTACTTCAATGTGCTTTTGTTAATTATTGCAGTTGCCTATCAATACAAATAAGTAAATAAGACAAATACTGTGTACCGCTGTTTATACTAAGTATTAAAAATCTCATGATGAGGTGCCTTCATTTCTGACTTTGATACTACTACTACACACACAGAGTTATATTTCTCTCCAAAATACAACACAAAAATGGTGCAAAACCATTCAAAGGTCACTTAGCAAAGCTTTGCGGTTGTTACATTTCCCAAAAAGTTCATCATGGCTCCTATTTCAGAGGTTCTCCCAGGTGTCTTCTATATCCACATGACCACACAAGCAACCTTTCTCGGTTTTTTGAGAGGGGAGGATAATTTTTTTTTTTTTACTTTTCTAATTTCTTTCATGATGCCTGAAATGTATGCTGGTTCACAGATTTTCCAGGAAACCTTTACAGTGAACATAGAATCATAGAGCTGGAAGGCACCTTGGAGGTCTTCTAGCCCAATGCCCTGCCCAAGGCAGTAGTCCTTGCATCACGTTAGACAAATGGTTGTCCACTCTTTCCTCGAAAACCTCCAACAATGGAGCACCTACAACTGGGAAACAGGGTGTTTTATTGAGTACAGGTAGTCCTTGACTTATGATCCCAAGTGAGCCCAAAATTACTATGGCTAAGCAAGATAGTTGTTAAATGAGATTTGCCACATTTTACGATCTTCCTTGCCAAATTTATTAAGTGAATCACTGCAGTTGTTAAGTTAGTAACGGTTGTTAAATGAATCTGGCTTCCTTATTGACTTTGCTTGTGAGAAGATCGCAAAAGGGGATTACATGACCCTGGGACACTGCCACCGTCACAAATACATGCCAGGTGCAAAGCATCTGAATTTTGATCATGACCATGGGGATGTTGCAAGGATGTTAAGTGTAAAACAATGGCCATGAGTCACTTTTTTCAGTGCCATTGTAACTCTGAATAGTCACTAAATGAATGGTTGTAAGTGGAGGACTACCTGTAATAGTTCTCCTTATCAGGAAATTTCTCCTCATTTCCAGGTTCAATACTGTATATACAATATACCGTATATACTCGAATATAAGCCGAGTTTTTCAGCACATTTTTTAGGCTGAAAAAGCCCCCCTCGGCTTATATTCAAGTCACGAAAAAAAAAAAGCCTTTTTAAAAGAAAACAAATGAGTAGACCCGTGTCTGCAAAAATAGAAAAAACAGCCCCTTTCAGCTTCACTATAGGTTAATTACCATAAGTTGATTTGAACAGCCTCCCGACTTTCAGCTGATTTGCTCTCAGCGGTTTTGTGCCGGGGCTTTTTCTAGCTGCAAAGCGTGCTGCTGGAGCACATTTTCTTTTTCTCCTTGTGCAATTCAAGCTGAAAATGAAACTGAAACTAAAGCAAGTTGTTGGCTTTGCTGTTTGCTTGCAACGTTGGAAAGGCAGATTTCTTCTTTTTCCTCATCAAAAAAGGTAGGTGCAAACAATGGGAAATTTATGGTAAATGGCAAAAGAGGAGAGTTCAAGATTTTAAAACACAAAAGAAAAAATTTATCTATTTAACTAGGGAATTGTAATAATTGAGATACTATTAATTGTATATTGTGTTGAAAGCAGAAATGGTTAAGTTGTGGTTTGGAAGAATGTATGGGGGAAATTATTTGGTTTATTATTATTGGTAAATATAATTACCGGTAATTGATTTGTAAGAAATTGGATTGCATGGAAATAATTGGAATATTCATGTTCATATTGATTAATATAAAAAAAAAGATAGTTATATAACTAATTGATTTATATTAAAATGTTGAATTTGTATTGAACAACTGTAATATTACATAATTAACCAATGTGAGGATGGATGTAAAAATAGATGACAATGGGAAGGGGTATAATATAGAATAGAAGTGAAAAATTGAATTAGATTAAGATTAGAGATGAGGATGAAGGGTAATATTGGTTTTTTAAAAAAATATATGAGGAATAAATATGGCAAAAAGGAAATATAGAAATTGTAAATTTAAGTTAAATGACTAAACACTCTTTAAATTTGTGAACCGGCCAAATACTCTGTTCAAAGAAAATACATTGTATGTTTGTATGTGTGTTTCTAATTATTGCTATTTATTCATATTTGTTCTCTTTTATTCTTTAAAGTTTAACAATTCATTCTTTATCTTAATATCTTTATATTTTTGGGGGGTTGGTTTTCTTCCCTTTCATCTTTTTTATTGTACAGCAATCTTTCTCCTCAAACCTACCACCTCTCTCTTTGAGAAAGGGGGGAGAAAGAGAATGAGAGAGAGTGGGGGGGGAGAGAAAGAGGGGGAGAGAGAAAGAATGAGAAAGAGAGGGGGGAGAGAAATGGTGATAAGATAGGGCAAATATGTAAAATGTGAGGACAGTCGTTAAGTTCGAGGACTGGTCAAAAGTGCGAGGACCAGTCAAAAATTACTTTTCCAGCCCTCTGAGTAGTCCATATGCACAAAAGGACTACCCAGAGGGCTGAAAAAAGTGATTTCTGACAGGTCCTCGCACTTTTGACCGGTCTTCGCACTTATGACTGGTCATCATTTCTGCCCATTGTAGCATTCTTAACAACCGTGTCACTCATTTCACAACTGCTTCTCTTCACCGTGGTGACAAGATAGGGCAAAAACGTAAAATGTGAGGACAGTCGTAAGTTCGAGGACTGGTCACAAGTGCAAGGACCAGTCAAAAATTACTTTTTCAGCCCTCTGAGTAGTCCATATGCACAAAAGGACTACCCAGAGGGTTGAAAAAAGTGATTTCTGACAGGTCCTCGCACTTTTGACCAGTCTTTTTTTATTTTGAAATTTACCAGTAGCCGCTGCATTTCCCACCCCCGGCTTATACTCGAGTCAATAAGTTTTCCCAGTTTTTTGTGGTAAAATTAGGGGCCTCGGCTTATATTTGGGTTGGCTTATACTCGAGTATATACGGTACATGTTCAAGAAAGGCAGATAATCCATTGCTCTGTTAAAGCCATCTGCCAGAAGGTTTTTATTCCCCAACTTGTACAAACTAAAACATTAACAGCTATTTCTCTTATAGGGACTTACTTGCCCTTTTCTCACGGGGATGTCTAAAAATGCAGCTATTCTTAGTGGGGAGCAGTCCATCCACATAGGGACTGACTTTTGTGCTTTCAAAATTACTGATATTATGCACCACTGTCTAATCTAATGCATTATCTACAGTCATTTTTGAGAGATTATAAATTGCAAAACTTATGGTAAAACATGGCTTAATTTTGAGGATTTGTGTCTTTTTTATTTCAGATTTTGTTTGCTGAAAGTTCTATTAAACTCAGAAACATGCATACTCTTTGAAGTCAAAGATTATTTTGATTATTCTTAATGAAACCGTTCTTCATATGCTAGACTTCTTTGCTTTGTCACAGATGAACAACAGTTATGATTCTCTCTCTCTCTCTCTCTCTCTCTCTCTCTCTCTCTCTCTCTCTCTCAATAATATGTATGTTTCTATCTATACCAGCTTGGGCTGCTATCCAAAATAAAAATTTTCAATACTAAAAAAGCTATAAAGCACACTGGATAGATATCTAAATTATGATTCAAAAGTGAACACAAAATGCTTACTAATCAAACTGAATTTGCAAACAGACCCCAAAAGGTAATATAATCATTAAATTTCAGAGATGCTCAAAAAACACGTTTTTTATCTACAGCATTAAATGACCATTCATTCAATGGGGTGGTCTATGATCATGGTTTGAGCACTTGTCAACCAACTGGCAGTTATGACAGCTTAAGTATCCTCTGATCATATGATCCTATTTTGCTAGCTCCCCACAAGCAAAGTAAACAGGAAACCCAGCAGCAGGATACAAATAGTGATCATGTAACTGCTAACGAACTATGTTACAAGAATCTCACCAGACTGACTTACATTCTTTTGGGAATAGCAAGATAAGGCTTTAAGGATTCCGAGTCTGGCCTGTGCCCCTTACTCCAATACAACAACTCTGAGCTTGGCCCCTCTTGACCTCAAATCTAACTGGAGATTCCACATCAAGTACCATTATAAGTGAGAATAGTCACATGAAATTGGGGCCTCAATTACCATTGTTAAGCGAGGACTTACAAGACTATTATACTAGAGAATTATAAGACTACTTATAATTCTGAAGTTCAGAATAATATGCCAAACAAGGATCCACTGTTTTCTATGAATATAGAAAAGTCAAAATCTTGTTTCATATATTGATACGTGGTATCTGCAAAGTACCATTTATTCCAGAGTTTAAATAACCATATACAAGTAGAACAGTTACCAAAATATAGATCATACCATAAGAATTCTGTCATCAACTTAATGAACTCTCTACGTGTCCTTGAGCAAGCCATTACTTAATCACCAATATCAGTATCTTGATGATAATATAAGATTATAAAAATTTGCAATATATTTGTAGCATTTTGACTAAATTCCAGCTAATCGTAGCTTGACCTGGGATTTAAAATTGAGCAACTCTTGCAGGTGATTGCTATATTTTGCGGACTGTTTTTTTAATTTCATAGATATCAAAGTTATAAAGATGTGGAAAGATGGCCATGACCCTCTTGCTTAATTCTTACCTTTCCTGGTTGATTAAATCAGACAGAACCCATGATTAAGGGAAGCAATCAATGCTTTTGTGAATATAAAATATATTTCTCTCTTCTTAAACGAGTCAAGCTTCCTTTCCCTTGTCACAAAATAGCTCTAATTGTAAATTAAGTCTTTAAAAAAATTGTGGCCCCACAATTCTAGATGCATCTAAATGAAATTGATTATCTGGACTCATTTCAACTGGAATTTTGCCCAGGTTATAGTACTGTGACTACTTTGATTACTTTGGTTGGATGACCTTCATTAGAATGGGTGAGGTAGGGCTAGGATGCTATATTTAGTTTCTTTTAAAATTATAATCTTATTTACGCAAACTAAAATATGAAATACACATTCAATACTAAATATTAAATGTATGTGCATTTCAATACATTTAATTCCTGCCACAATGAACCAACTTAATAGAATCTGCAAAGAGAAGATAGGACCTGAATTCAGGTCTTTCACATTAAGATCTAATGCTACTATCTTAATGGTACAAATGCTATCATTAATATAATAGCAGAGGATGCTAACTATTAAAATTACTCCTCACACTGATGCTCACAACATTCTACAGATCTGAAATAAAAATTCACTGGATATAGTTTGTGTAATCTTAACAGAAAAGTATTTGAGCTCATTGCCTACCTTTTTTGACTGGGGAATTTTGAATTCAAAATATCTGTTTAGAATTTAAAGCACTTCTTCACAAATTCAGTGTCACATTTTGTCGTATTTTGCTTGCTAGTACCTAAGGTCTGCCTTATACAGTTGTAAGAAATGTGCTTCATTTTTATTATTGTTTATTTGCCAAATGCATGTGCATTTAAATCAGAACGTTAAAAATGCTCTGAATTATTTATTGATATTACAATAACAGATCCTGTCACCTGGGAATGGATTTCACTTAGTAATTGGTGAAAAGAAAAAAAGAACTTTATGGACTATGCTAGCTCACAAAATAGGAAGTCAGGGTTGAAGAGAACTCACATAAAATCCTTTATAATTTAGCACAGTTATGATAATAAACATGTTTATCAATCCTTAAATTTAAAAAATGCTAAATACCAATTTAGCTGCCAATGGTGTCAATACATCATTGACAGGAGCAGTAACATTTAGCAATACATTTTTCTGTTGAAAACTTTTTAACTAGATGGTTACTCAACTCATCTTCAATCATATAACACCTAATTAGAAAATAATAGGTGACAACAGACTTAAATCATCATGCAATTTATTTTCACATTTAAAAAATGGAAAGGTACTTTGGTAAATTATACCAGAATTCTGAACTCTTGTATCAATTTAAACTACAAAAGAAAAATGAATATACAGTTAGTCTTAATATTAAACATTTGTCATAACTCTAATAAAATATGCTGGAAAAGGATTTAGAATGAAGATGTTATGCAGAACTTCCCAGAGATACAAGTGGCTGCTGTTTAATATATAGCTTTTTGAGTAAACAGAGCGCTATTCCAATGTTTCAGTAGAAGAGAATGATGATGCTACCTAGTTGGGTAGTAAACAAGCAAATCACCAAGCTCAGAGAGCACCAAGCACTCCACTATGTATAAAATAAATAAATGTTTCTAGGCTGGGCTGAATCCTGAAACTTATTGATACTGACATTTCCACATCATCCAATTTTGAGCCAATATAATAATTCTAATATAGAACGATTGCAATATAAAATGATTTTTTTAAAAAAAAACACTTTTCTTTTTATGAGAAATAACTCCAGCATCCTAATTTTATTGCATCACGCATGACACAGTCAAGATCAGCTGATATCCGTAATCAGCAACACTTAAGTTGTATAACACCTCACATACTTTAGGAGTATTCTAATGGAAAGTACAATTTAAAATTATATGAATAAAACTGTCTACTTGAACTTGGGAAAAGCTCACCTGCATATGTATTGAATTAACAACTTTTCATATTTCATATCACTAATTCATGAGTTGGTAAATGAAAGAATGGGTTCTTCACATATTAGCCATGCAAATAAGAATGCACTTACCGTACTTTTTGGAGTATTAGACACACTCCTCTCCCAAAAGTGAGTGAAAATTGCAGTGCGACTTATACACTGAATGTTGGCAAAGCCCACCCTTCAGCCATTTTCGGCTTCTGCGCATCGCATTTTCAACCTCCGCATACCCCGTTTTAGAACCGTTCCAGGCTGCAAGAATCGCCACAGCACATCACCGCTGATCGCCACCTCATGTCCCATTTTCTACCAGTTCCAAGTGGTGGGGATCGGTGGCGGCAGCAGTGGTGATCACCGCCGCATAGAACCGCCCGAAAATGTGACACACAGAGGCCAAAAATCGGGTGTGCGGACACTGAAAAAAACGACGCATGGAGGCGGCGATGTGCTGTGGTGATCCCTGCAGCCTGGAACAGGTGTGAAGGCCAAAAACGTGATGCGCAGAGGCAGCGATGGGCTCTGGCGATCCCCGCAGCCAGGAACAGCTGATTGGCAGTATTCAAGGCCGATCCAACTGCCAATCAGCTGTTCATGCTAAATCAGGCTGCAATAACATGCTGAAGCTTACCAGGCTGCTTGCTGCAAGAACGCTAGCCAGATATGAATACTGATGGATGCTGGTAGGCACAGGCAGAAATTTTTTTTCTTGCTTTCCTCCCCAAAAACTAATGTGCATCTTATACTCCGAAAAATACAGTAATTTGTTTTGGAGGGGTGCGCACGCATGCCCACATAGAGGAAAGGATTTAGATCCCTAATAAAATTATAGAAAGCATACCTCTAAGATAAACTTAAAATTTATGATTCTGCCTACTTGGCTAAAATGCAAGTATTACATTTTAAAGAAAGTTAATAGAGGCACTCCAGCCCTTTTAATCTGCCCTCCCATGCCTAGCACTAATTGCTCTATTAATGTTAATGGCTGTTACCATTCATTTCATAGTCATTTAAGTCCTAAAGTCCTTTGGCACTTAATCCAGTTTGGGTACAACCTTGATCCAAACGGATTCAAGAGTACCCTGCAGGAAAAGATATCCAGACAATCCTCCACTCAATAAGGTCAGATTGGACATTCTAATGACAGGAGGACCAGAGATTTAATATAAGCATGCTACTTTTAATATAAATAATACTTTCTTCAGATATTTTAGTTCGTTCTTCTAAAAAAAATAATCTCTAAAAAACTATTGGCAAACTTAACTCTGACCACCTGGAGAACAGTTTCAAGAGCTTAAATTAAATCTATGCATGCTTTTTGGTACACTTCAACTAGTATGTTAAATATCTATTTCTACTCCAAAACAGAACAATTACATATGAAGGAATCATTTCTATAATTCTGACTTTTTTCCCATTGCAATATTGCAAAATATTGTACAACCACATTGAGCCAAAAATTTCTGTTGCTAAGTGAAACATTTGTTAAGTGCGTTTTTCCCAATTTTATGACCTTTCTTGCCATAGTTGTTAAGTGAAACACTGCAGTTGTTAATTTATTTATGTATTATTAGTCATATTTCTATGTCGCCCACTCTCCGAGGACTCTGGGTGGCTTACACCAAAGACAGTATACTAAACAGCATATTGCCCCCAACAATCTGGGTCCTCATTTTACCCACCTCGGAAGGATGGAAGGCTGAGTCAACCTTGAGCCGGTGAGATTTGATCCGCTGAACTAGCAGTCAGCTGAAGTAGCTGCAGTACTACACTCTAACCACTGCGCCACCTTGGCTCATTTAATAATTTAGTAACACAATTGTTAAGTGAATCTGACTTACCCATTCACTTTGCTTGTCAGAGGGTTGCAAAAGGGAACACATGATCCCAGGGCAATGCAACTGTCATAAATATGCAGGGTGGATAAAAATTAATGATTTTTTTAAAAACCGGATGTTTTTTATTTCAATCGGATTTTTTTTTATTTTTATCGAATTTATTTTAATAAAATGCTTTTGGAGTAAATATCTATCTAAAGATAGTTTTTATTTAAGATACATAAATAATTTAGTTTATTCAGCATGAAATGGAGCTTAGTTATGTAGCATGAGGCTGTATATTCTGCAACATTGGGGCTGCCAGTAAGTCAATAGCGGGTCACAGGAGCAGCAGAAATGATAGTTGCTCTTTAAAAATTATGATTTAAATCAAATTGAATTAAATCAAGCCTTTTTACTACAACTTGATTTAAATCAAATCCACCCTGTAAATATGAGACAGTTGCCAAGCATCTGAATTTTGATCATGTGACCATGTGGATGCCACAACTGTCATAAGTGTGAAAAAATCACTTTTTTCAGTGCCCTTGTAATTTTCAACGGTCACTAAACCAACTTATATAGCTGTTCCAACAAGGATGCATCTAACCAACCTTTGTCATCTCATAAAAGGCAAAGCCTCATTTCTAAGGGAGAATACCATTTATCATTTATTACATTTTACCTGTATGCCCTTAGCAAACACAGGAAAGTTCTTCAAAATAAACTGATAAATCAAAACAAATCTCTGCAGAAAATAGGTAAATCGCTTCCATATTAACCCATTATTAACCCAAGAAAATGATATAGTAATATCTATACCATCATAAGGTTTGGGTTTGGCTTGAGGGATTTTTTTTTCAAGAAAGAAAGATCAGTACTACTTATAAGTAAAGAAGCTGCAAAAGTTATACAATTAGTGCATAATATATCAGAGAAATTAACATAACAATAGAATACATTCTTATTTTTAACCAAACCAAAAAGGATTTTAAAGAATCTACCCATCGATCCATCTATCCATCCATCCAATTTCTAAACCACCCATTTCCCTCAGAAATATTTTTGAATCTCTGAGTTAAATGTGAATATCTCCATAATTTTATTTTGTAAGGATATACCTACCAAAAAAAAAAAGGGGGGGACTATAAAAATATTACAAGTAAATATTTAATTTCTACCCTGAGACATTTTTACCTTTTACTTAAGGTAAAAGGACATGATTTATCCAAAATAATAATCCTTGCTCACTTCACAGTAATCATAGCCTATTTCACTGAACTGAATTCCAGAAAATTAACCACGTATGCTTTGAGATAGCTGTATTCTTGATACGTCTTTTGTTTCCCTTTTCTCACGTTAAATTAAAATTTTAATTTAAGTAAAATTAAATTTTATTGAATTTAATTTTAAAGCTTTCTGCTTCGTGTTATCATTTGTACAGCTATAGTACAACACTACATATTAAAGCCACTATCAATACTATTATATAGAATCCAGCTTTTTGTATATTTTTTTATTTATTTCCAAAGATAAAATACATAATAAAAGAATCATGATACAAAAACAGAGAAACAAACAAGTGTATAAAACAAAATATCAAACATACACACAAAATATCCCCTCTAGTTGAACACTGATAAATATATTCTCAATAAAGGTGGGACCAGCAGCCAGGAATGGGTTAAATCTGTCTGTTATCCTATAGGACTCAGTCTGCAAACTGTTAAGCTCTTCCTCTTCCTGTTGCTTCCCAGCTTTTAGACTCAGTCTGACTTGGACAGATGTGCTTTTCTGAGCTAAGCATTCCTGACTGCTTTTGTCCTAGGAAATAGTTTTAACATCTGGGTGGGCTCCCAGCTTGCCTGGTCGAGCCCCCTTGCATTGCCAGTGTGAAGGGCGATCCAGCCTGACCCTGCTGAAGGCTGCTTCTCAGCAATCTTACTGTAGAGGGTTCCCAACTCTGCTGGTTGAGCCTTCTGCTCTACCAGCGTGAAGGGAAATCTAGCCTGAGCCCGCTGAAGGCTGCTCTTCTGTGAGGCACTTACAGGCATTGCCCAAGCCGATATCCCAGGATCGATGGGGGTTGGAGGCTTCCACCCCAATTTCCCGCTGAAGAGTTGTGCTTGGCAACACAGCCGGCGGTAGCGCTCATGAGCGAAGCTCCGCAGCACTACCTTGCATGGAGCGGTATGGAGGTTTTTTCCCGCCAATCGGAGCCACCAGCGGACTTGGAGGCTGAAGTGATGGAAGCTCACAAAGCCCGGTAAGACCAGTCCATATTGTCTCCCGGGAGGAGGCAGGACAGCTCAGCTACCACCACCGATTGCCCAGGGCTAGCATTCACGAGCTTGTTCTGTGACATTAGACTCAGAGACTTGGAGGCGATGCCCGCTGGGCTTAAAGAGTTGCGGGCAAAGGCAGAGAGCCCAAACTGTTTGGTTTTTGCCCGGCTTGGCTGATCAGCAAGGCTTTGCTGAATTTGGGTTTTTTTCCCCTATTCTTTTGCCTCCTGCGCGTCCTGCCACGTGGTGCCATAGTGAAGCCTGCTTGCTCAGGACCGTTAGCCACATAGTTTCAAAATGGCCACCAAACGCATGATGCAGAATTCCACAAGGGATGATCGACGTAGCCCTCAGCCAGGCCTCTTGGGATCAAGGCCCTCCAAGCCAGGCAAGGCTGACCCATCCTTCTTCACCAAACCTCCCACCAAGGCTGCAGACAGGGAAGGCAGGAAGAGGCACAAGGCCATGGAGGCGGCCTTAAATATCCTTCCATATCAAATAAAGGGCCCCTTCTCCACAGGCACCTTCTTCAGGGCAGATGGAACAAACCATCATTCCTGAGCAATTGCCTTCAACCTCATGGTCTCCAGATGATAAACTACCTCAGGCTCCTATCAGGCCTGGCTGTAGTGACTTACTGTTTGGTGCCATCTCAGACCCTGGCATAGCAGGGCCCCAATGGGGGGAACCTGATACGGAAAGAGGAGCTTTGTCCGAAGCTACCTTTACACCCACCGCAGCAGGCCTCAGACCTGACCAGCAGTGGGAACATAATATCCCAGAAGGGTTAGCAGCCTTAATTTCTAATGCAATCCAGCAGGGCATTGCCACTGGGTTGCAGTAGACAGCTGAATCCTTGGTCTCTGACTATCCCAGGTCCCAGGGGTATCATCAGGAGGCTCAGAGGTTGGGGGATCGCATACGTCTAAATGCTCCAGATTATTCTTCTGACTCTTCCAGTCATGCCTCTCTGACTGGGGAGGACGTGCTCTGGAATCCCGACATGTCCGATGAGGATCTGATTCCAGACGAACCATCCTTTGTGGGACTCTTTAGACCACAATTATTTAAGCCGTTGATCCATAAGGCATGGACCACTACCGAATTGCACCCTGTCCACCCACCCCCAAGCCATGCTACAGGAGCTTCTGACCCCGTAGATCCTCTATTTGCAGAGCCTGCCATTGAGACAGAAGAGGTGCCCACTCCCAAGCTATTCTTGGATGTGGTACAGAGACAGTGGGCCACTCTTATCTCCAGCCTCACTCCTAATAACCTTGACAGACCTTTCTACAATATGGACATGGAGTTCACTAACACCTTCCAGGTTCCCACTGTTGACTCCCCAGTGGTAGCACTGTCCGCTCCCTCCATCTTGACAGGAACTCCTGAGGAAGTCCTCCGTCCTGAAAACAAGAGGTTTGAGCAGTCACACCAATCTGCAGCTTGGTCCATCAAGGCTTCCACCGCAGCTTCGTTCTTTAACAGAACATGCTTGCCCTGGCTGCGACAGTTGCAGGAGCGGTTGCCGGCCACAGACATTAGATCACAACAAGATTTGAATAAGATTCTGGCGGCCTTAGAGTTCTCGGCGGACGCTACCTTAAACGCTTCCAGATTTGCGGCCAAATCAGCACTACAACAGCATCTCACCAACTCCTCTGGCTCCGCCAGATGCCAGAAACAAATGGAGGCTTGCTTTCTCCCCATATGCCAGGGACAAATTGTTCAGTGAATCTCTGGATCCTCTTCTGGTAGAATCCAGAGATAAATGCAAGGTCCTACCGAACATGTCCTGATGAGTAGACTCCAGGCCACACCCTTATTTTTGTCCCTTTCAGGGTTCAGACAGTGGTTTCACAGGCCCACAATTGCAAAGATTGTTTAACCCCTGGCAGGGTAGACCCCAGGATAGACACGGTGGTCAAGGACAGAGGGGCCCTCCCAAACGTCCCTTTCGGGGTGGGAGGGGTAATCCCTTTTGACGTTCCCACTGACTGCACATCCAACCCTCCCATTGGGGGCCATCTGGCACTTTTTGCCAGCCAGTGGGAGGTCACCGCCATGGAAGTTTGGGTCAGGGAGACAGTCAGATCAGGCCTCTCCCTGGAATTCCTCTCCACCTCCCCCAAGTTTTTTTTGTCCGTTGCCCTCTATCGCGGGATCGGACGAATGGCTCCTAACGGAATCGGCCATCAAACATCTGATTGACGTTCAGGCCATTCAACCGGTTCCACAGGAGCAAAACAGACAGAGCTTTTACTCCCACCTGTTCGTGATACAGAAATCCTTGGGGGGGATGGACAGCAATTCTCGATCTCAAGTCTCTGAACCGTCGCATTGTTTACCAACGGTTCAAGATGCAGTTTCTCCAGACCATCTTGGAGAGTGTCAGGGAGGGCGATTTCCTCACGTCTGTCAACCTGATAGAGGCATACCTCTACATCCCCATCCTTCCGGCCCACAGAAAGTTTCTCTGTTTCTGTCATGCAGGATGTCATTACCAATATCGGGCCCTCCACTCCCAGTGTTTACCAAACTGATGGTCATACTGGCGGGCCACTTCTGAACATGGCCGATTAGGATTCAATTCTACTTAAAGACCTCCTTATCCAATCCAGTCCACAGTCTCTGGTGAGGAGGGACCTGAACACTATTCTTCAGGTTTTACGAGACCATGGCTTCTCCATCAACCGGGCCAAGAGCCAACTGATTCCAACAACTCGCATTTGTCATTTAGGGGCTATTGATACAGTCAAGAACAAGGTATATCTTTCCCAGGAGTGCCTTTCCAGCCTGAGGGAACAGGCGAGGGGAGTCAAGGCAGGGAGACCTGTTTCCCTGTTCATGCTCTCCCAGCTCCTGGGAAAGATGGTGTCCTGCATAGGCATCATCCCTTGGGCACGGCTGCACTGCAGGGCCCTGCAGTGGTTTCTGCTCCCGTATCAGAGGGCGTGCTGAAGCCTCCTTGCTCAGGGTCCAGCTTCCACCAGAGGTCCTCCTCTCTCTAAGATGTGGACTTCCCCAGCCATCACCAGGGGTCAGGAGTTCAGGGAGCCACCTGTCTAGTCTTGACAATGGATGCCAGCCTTTTCGGTTGGAGAGCCCACCTCAGAACACACATGGCCCAGGACCAGTGGACTCAGGATGACCTGAGTCACAAAATCAATTGGTTGAAGCTCCGGGCAATTCACCTGGCCCTCAGGGCCTTTCAGGACACAGTCATAGATCAAGACATTCTAGTGCTGATGGACAATATGGCCGCCAAGGCACATATCAACCGCCTTGGAGGAACTCACTCTTGGCACCTTATGCAAGAGGCCAAGATGGATTCGGGCTTGTATTGCCAGGGCCTAAAGGCCCAGGCCTTGCCCATCCCACGATGTATCACCGCCCATCCACCAGGAGCATGGCCACCTTGGCCATGTGGGCTATGCAAGCCTCCTTGGAGGTGCTATGTCAGGCCGTTACCTGGTCATCCCGTACACCATTTATCTGCCATTATAACTAGACATTTACGCCTCGGGGGAGGTGGCCTTTAGGTAGTAGGTGCTCGAACAGGTCCATACAGAGCAGGGGACACTGAACCACTCGTCTCCCTCCCGTTAGGACACACTGCTTTGGTATGTCCCATTTCTGGCTGCTGGTCCCACCTTTATGGAGAAGGGGCGTTGGTCCTACCTGAACGCCCTTTCTCGCGACAGTGGGACCAGCAACCAGCCCCACACTGATTGTCTTCCAGTCTGATCTCTGGGGTGGGGGCATAACCTTGTCTTTTCAGCTCAACACATCAGTCTGCAGCTTCGTTCTTGTCTAAAGGCTGGGAAGCAACAGGAAGAGGAAAAGCTTAACAGTTTGCAGACTCAGTCCTATCGGATAACAGATGGAGTTAACCCATTCCTGGGTGCTGGTCCCACCGTCCCGAGAAAGGGCGTTCAGGTAGGATCAACGCCACTTTAAGCAACAAGAATTATACCTCACCCTTGCAAAATAGGTCACCAATCTATAAATGTTTGCATCTATATTTTCAAAATTGCTTTGTAAATTAAAAAATATCACAATTGTAGAAATCTATTACCAATCAACCAGTTTGACCTACTATCTACTATATAAAATGTTAATAGGCAGTCTTAACCATGAAGCTAAACCTCAGAGGCCTCTGTTAACAATCTATTATTGTATTTAACTCACAGAAAGTCCACAAGCGGTTTCTATTCTCTCATAAACAACTACTCCCATTGTCTCCAATCCATCCAGAATCAAATACCATTGACTGAGTTTACTAGCTTTTGAGCTTGATAATTCCAAACAGTTACAACTAGTAGGACATGAAGGGAGCATCAGGTATGCAGAAACTAACATTTTAAAAATCTGATAATGACACTAACAAATATTCACAATGTGACACTATAGTGCCAAGATAAACAACCAGGAATTTTTAATTAAGGCAGCACATTCTTTATAGTGAAATTTTAAGAAGCAAGGAAGATCACAGTAATAGACTTGTAAATGTAATACAAGGACTTAAAATAATGAATTCACATAAAGCTTATCCATCAGAAATATAGACCAAAGACAAGAATGTTAAGAATTCGGAGTAAAATAAATGATTTCATGAGGAAGACAGTATCGCTATACAGAAATAAAAAATAACATGCCAATTAAATTTTTATAGTCTGGAGAAACTAGGTGCTCCTAATTTACTTAATAAAAAGACTATTTCCTCTTAGCAAATATTGGTATGTCTATTTGGGATCATTTGCTGATAAAAAGATGTTAATAAAAACTGCAATTCTTTTAGATCTGTGGCTTTGGAAATATATAGCTGCTTGAGAGGGTTTGAGAGGATTTTAACCCTTTGTAACTTTTAAACAAGGCTTCTCTCTCTTTCTTCCCAATTCATTTAACTTTTTCCCTCATCTCATCTCCATCCACTTTTATTCCCGTTTTATTCCTTTTTTCCCCTTCAGTACATTTCTTTCTCTCAATGTTTCTTGTTGTTTTTGTTGCAGACTGTGTGCATTAACTAGCACTAGATGTCACAAGCACATTACATTTGTGATGCAGGTCTTGTGATGGCCACTAGTAAACTTCAAAAGTGCATTTTAAAGTGTTAGCATTAGTCTTTAAAGTCCTATTTGTCTTAGTGTCAAAGTATCATTGCTTTTTCCAACGAAGAGACCCGGGGGGGAAATGCATATAATTCCTCACTATCAAGAGACATTTGTCTTTTTTGAGCCAGGTTAAGAGAAAGTTTTTTAATTAGTTAAGATATAAATACTATCAAAGGGGTTTTATATATTGCACCAGTTAACTATGATTGTTGATTTTAACTATTTGTATTACTATTGAACTATATACCTTAGATATTTAACAGTTTATATACTGCCAAGTCATATGACTTTAGTGGTATAAAAGTCTAATACAAAATTATTTTTTGAAGGTACACATTTGCGCACATTATGAATACAAGTTACTAAGTGGTCACCTGCACAGATGCACAGTAGGGCATCTCCATTGGTTTCAGATGAATTTGGCAATTTTGACTTTAACAACTTTAGCATTACCGTTAGTTCTCCACTTATGACTGGTCACTTAATGACCTTTTGAAGTTATAATAGATGTTCCCAGAACTATTTACAATCTATTTTCGGAGTTATGATGACCACACACTCCTGCAATCACATTCTAGGTGCTTGGCAACAGCTCACCTTTATTGCTGTTTCCAGGGTCTCAGAATCACATGACTACAATTACCATAAAAACAAAACAAAAAACCCATCCACTGAGGAAAATGGGTTTGCTTAATGTGGCATTCAACTAACAACTGCAGTGTTCACTTAACCACCATTGTTAAAAACGATTGTTAATTCAAATCTAGTCACATAATGCTCGATTTATGACTGCAAAAACTTGTGAGTATAATTCTGAGCTCAACTACATCTATAATCCTCGATTTACAGTCATGATTGGAACCAGACTTTCTGTCTTAAATCATTGCGGACATTGGTTAAGACAGATTTGCTTTCTCCAAAGTAGGCATAATTTTGAAAAGTCGTTAAATGAATGGTGGCAAATCAAGGACTACCTGTACACACGATTTTGTCTCTGCTTCTAGCCCCTTTCTATTTATTCGTCTTTGGGAGAGGTTTTCTTTTTCCTGAGGTAAAAACAATAAATTTATGTTATGATTTTATTTAACCAAACATTTTTAGATCACATTATAATGTGCAGACTCTCACAAGACAAATTAAGATAATTAAAACATGAAATGGTGAATTGGTGTCACATACAGGCCCCAAGGATATTCAAAGGATTATGGTAACATTCTGGTTGAAGAGAGAACCCAGAAGGCAATGAAAGGAGAGGTTGTAATCATGGGCGATTTCAACATGCCTGATGTTAAGTGGAATCTTTCAAATGCATTTAAAAACAGGAGCAGGAATATGTTAGAGACATTAAAAGGTGCCTCTCTAAAACAATGAGTAAAATGCCTAACAAGAGGCATATTCTAAAACTACTTTTGACAAATAGGGATAGGGTGGGGGAAAGTTTAAGTTCTACCGATCACCAATGATTTTGGTTAACATTAAAACTAGCATACACTAAAACTAGTTTTATAAACTTCAAGCAGACAAATTTTACCGAAATGGGAGATTATCTAAAACATAAATTTGAAGGATGCAACGCTCAATGGACACTGATAAAATCTGCCATCCTAGATGCAACTAGTCTCTATGTGAGGCTCGTTAATTAAAAAAAAAACCACTCTGATTTACAGCAAATGTACATAGGATAGTAAAGGAGAAAAAAATCAGCATAGATATAAAAATAGCTGAAATGTAGCTGATTGAGAGGTATATAACAGGTATATAAGAAGCTACAAACAAGTTATTAGTGCTATTAAAATGCAGAAAGAAGAGGAACTGGCTAAATCTATTAAAAAAAGGGACAAAACCTTTTTTTTAGGTATAAAAGGGGGAAAAACTGTGTAATCACTAAAATCAAAGATTTAAACAATTCTTATGCTAAGGGAGACCTGGCTACACAAACCATCCAAAAATATACTTCTATTCAGTCTGCTCAGAAGTAGAGGCCAATTACAAAAACAAGTTGGAGGATCGTATTAGTCCTAGCAGTGCAGGTTCTTTTCCAGGGTTTTTAGAGGTGGAGGTAGCAAATGGGTCCAGATGGTATTCATCTCAGTATTCTGAGAGAACTTCTAGGCGTACTCACTGGATCATTAACTGATCTGTTTACTCAGTCTCTCCTAACAGGTGAAGTTCCCTAGGACCGGCAAACAGCTAATTTTGTACCCCTCTACAGAAAGGAGGGCTAGGAAAAAATCTAGAAACTATAGGCCAGTGAACTTAATATCTGTAGTAGTAAAGTTAATGGAATCACTCCTGGGAAAAAAAGGATTAACATTTAAAACCGTACAACTTGATGGACCCAAAGCAACATGGCTTTACTGAGGGCAGATCATGTCAAACTAATCCGGTTGCCTTTTTTTTACTATGTCACAAATGTTTTGGATGAAGGTAGTGCTCTAGACATAGCCTTTCTGGATTTTAGCAAAACATTTGATATAGTTCCACATAATGAGCTTATAAAAAAGTTGTAGAGGCTAGGGCTTAACCATTGGATGATCCAGGGGAAAGGACAGAAGGATTGCTAGATAAGGTTTGTCTTTCTGCCAATTACATAAAAGTGTGTGATGGAGTTGATGTTCTTAAGACTATTTCTAACATGGAAAACAATTTGGCATTGCTGGAAAATTGATCAAAAATGTATAAACTGCAGTTCAATGTTTTTAAATGTGAGATTATGCATCCAGGGAAAAAGAATCCTCTGGCAGAGTACAATATTGGAGGTACAGTGTTAAGACAGAACAACAGAAGAAAAGGATTTAGGTGTGCTCATAGCAGATGATTACAAAATGAGAACACAGTGTGTCCAAGCAGCTGTGAAAGCAAACAAAATTCTGGGATGCTTCACTAGAGGATCAACAGCAGGAAAAATAAGGCCCTAATCCCGCTATATAGGGCTTAGTCAGTTGCCTATTTAGAAAACAGTCTCCAGTTGTGGAGACCTAACTTTTTAAAAAATATAAGATTGAGTCTCAAGAGAAGCAACAAAAATAGCACAAGATCTAAGGGACAAAACATCAAAAATAATGTTAGATAGTATTACTTCACAGAAATAGGTAGTGAGTCAATTGTCAGTAACTGAGTTGGGATGAACCCATGCCTATCATCCGACAAAAAATAAAAATAAATAAGTAAAAAACCAAATTAAAATAAAAGCAATAAAAATGATTAAATAAATTAAAAACAAAACAAAAATAAACATACCCTTAAAGGCAAACTCAATGGACCACTGGGGGGTTTTTTTGCCATCAGTTTTCTATATTTCTATATTAAATGTAAATATGTTAAACAATTACAAGAATATTTTCTTCAGTCTTATGCATTATTTTCAGGAAAATACAGTATATTATTCAGGTTTAGCAACTTGGAACTTGAATATAAAGGTAGTCTTTCCTTAATGATCAGTTGTTGAGGGGCTTTTCAAAGTTCTGCACACCCACCAAAAGATACTTATGACCTGGTTCTGGAGTTCCAACAGTTGCACAGATGCCATGGACATATGACAGCATTTTGGACACTTGGCAACCGGCTCACTTTTACATTTGATTGAAGAGTTCATGGTTACCATGATTTATTTATTTTTTTGCCAGTTTCTGGTCTTTTCTGCTGGTTTCCAGCACGAACCACTCATAAAACTACACTGATTTGCGTAACAACAGTAATGTTTGCTTAATGACCATTGCAAAAAAGTTGAAAAATCAGCTCCAGCCACACGGGTGCATCATCGTACAACTGTGATTCCTTACAAAGGAAATTCAAAGGCTCCATTAGTTGAAGATTACCACTATCTAAAAATTTTCACACAGGTGGCTATGAACTCACATGCTCTATTACTATTTTCTTTTGTAACACCATACACAACTTTTACAACAGAGTTGTAATAAAAGTTTCTTTAAAGGGAATGCCTACCAGCTATTTAGGGTTCTAGAAACAGATAATTCCTTTCTGTACAGTATCCCATTTCTATCCATCCCAAGCATTCCATCGTCACTAAATATACTGAAGCTTGCTCATCCTTTTCCTCTTACGATTCTCCTCTCCTTTTCAAGGTTTTTCCGCTTCCTAATCCCCATTCTTTTAGTATTCTAATATTTTCCTTAAGAGTATGGAAACACACACTTTTGTATATAAAGATCCAAGTCAATGGATCACTATTGATATAGAATTTATATACATATTGTTTCCACACAAAGTATCATTATTTTTAGATTTAGATTTTTTTCAAATTAGAGCAAGTATAAGCTACTTGTTCAAAACTAGTGTGAATTTGATTTAAATCAAGTTGATTTAAATCATGATTAAATTCATTACTTAAATCACTAGTAAAAAGGCTTGATTTAAATCAACTCAATTTAAATCATAATTTTTAAAGAGCACCTGTCATCTCAGTCCCACAGCAGCTCCTCCTCTGACCCGCGGTTGGCTCACTGACAGTCCCATTCACTTTAATGGGACGGCTGGTGATGCAGCAGTGACACTAAAGGTGAGGGACATGGGAGGCAGCAGGCAGCAGATGCCGGCTAATAGGCACTGCCATGATGGATCTGAAATGACAAGTGCTCTTTAATATTATATTTATAAGCTGCTTAGAAGATTTCGCTTTTATTTTTACTGCTTGCTCTTCCTTCTCACTGGTACAGATGCATTTCTCTTCAATCAAAGTTTGTAGTGTACATAGATTTGCAAAACAATGAGATAAAGGAATATTCCTGAACTTTGTTTTATGATTTATCTCATGGTTACTGTGAAACTGTGTGAATGCATCAATGCAGTGCATGTTATATCAGAGCTTGGATTCACTGAATGAGTTTACCAAACATACAGCCTCATGCTACATAACTAAGCTCCATTTCATGCTGAATAAACTAAATTCTTAATGTATCTCAAATAGAAAACAATATTTAGATAGATTTTTATTCCAAAAGCATTTTATTAAAATAAATTTGATAAAAATAAAAAAAATCCGATTTAAATTTTAAAAATCCTATTTTTTTATTTTTTTTTAAAAAATCATCGATTTTTATCCACCCTGTTCAAACTCCCCCTGCTTCTGCATGTCACTGTGCCTTTCCTGGATTCAGGTTCTCTTTCTATGCACTGCATACCTATCTTCCACAGCATATACAATCATCTTCCCATTTCTATAAGTCTCCAATTCTATAAATTCCCATTCGTGCACATATTTTCTATAGATATTCCCATTTCTGCCTTTCTGTATTATAATGAAATATGATGAAACTGTATATAGATGGATTTCTTGGTTTTTAATCTGTGAGGATATTTCCCATTCTGATAAAATAGGTCAACTGTATATATCTTGCATATCATAGGGGATGACACAATGCACTAAGCCATAAGTACTGAATGAATCACAATTGAATGGTTTTTCTGCACAACACAGTAAAATACTGCTTAGTATGCTGCATGAATGGGGCCACTTATGTTCTTTTTTCTAATAGGCAGAACATAATAACAAATGCAAAGATTCTATGAACATAAGACTTATTAATTTTATAATTCAAGGTCAAAGTTATACTAAGTGGCCTCAAAACCAATTCACTATGCTCAACTCTGAAAAGTTCTTAGCAATTTAAGCTAGAATGCTATCTTATTAAACATTATGTGCAAAATTATTTAAATACAAAGTGTTTATTAGTAGGTAGAAAACCAGTGACTTAAGTTCTGATATTTAATTCTGAATATGTATTAGACTCATTTTTTTTAAAAATGAAATCAACATTTTGCATAATGTTGAGGGGTTGTGAGGCAGGAAAAAAAGTATGCTGGGGAAAAAAACCAATATGCATATGGAAAAATACTATTAGGCTACTATATATGAAACAATATATGATATATCATGTATGTTATTGTGAAGTTCAGGAAATCGCTCAATAAAATCAGTTGCTAAAGGAATGTCTATTATACATCAAAACTAATACTACAAACGACTTCATAATTATGCAGAAAGTATCATTTTGGGCCTTTATAAATGGAAGGTTCAACAGCTCCTATAAGAAATTTCCCAAGTTCAAAAGGACCCAATACTATAACAATAATCAAAAGTGATTACTTTTGCAAAGAACAGAATGAGATTTAATTTCTTCAGATTTCTACCTTGAGCCTTCCATCCTATTGTATATTTTAGCTGGGCTCAAAAATTACAAAAGATATGCAATTTTTTAAAATGCTATTATTTCTGAACTCTCATATGCTGGAAAATTATTCATATACTTTAAAAGCAGCTTACAAAGGTTTAGTTATTTCTGTAGGCATGCTTCCATATATTTGCAAGTATATTGCAGCTCTCTATTATGTGCAGTAACATCTGTACTGGGTTAGCAAGAATCTTTAAAACAGTATCCACTATCGAATGATTTGGCAACCTTAACTGAAATGAAACATCTAGTAAAATCTATTCCTTACTGCTATCTAAATATTTTCTACTATCTAATTATGTGGAATAAAAATCTGGTATGTAGCCTGATTGTTCCTGAATGAAAGGAAAGCAAATTATATTCCTTTTTTACTCTTCTTTCCAACTAAACTTTTCTATCCTACTTCTTTCACTGTTCGTCACTTCTGGCATACAGTATATCAACAGTGGTCTTACTACTGATTCTTTCTATAACAGCTCATTATAAAACTTATTATAGAATCATAATCTTCAACTCCATGAATAACTAGCTGTGTGCAGTTTCTTCAGAAGAGAGAATTTAAAATTGGAACATGAGATAAGCAGACCACAAATACACTGATTTCAAAGCCTGAAAAGTTCTCATGTAATTGCAGACATTAATCTGTCTTAATTATTGAAATCTAGTGAAACTAATGGTGAAAAGTGTATTGCTCATAACCAAATTTGATGTTTATTATATAGCAACTTTTCCTTAGAGATTCATATTCTGAACCTCCTTATTGAACTCTTGCATTGTACTTTTTCATATTAATAATGCAAGAAACATTAAATATCAAGGTACTTTGCAATGTCACTTCTAATTTAAAAAAATTGTAGCAAGTCAAAGGAACAAAGTACGAATGCAATGCAGTCACTGCTTTCATTAAGTTTCAATGATTAAGACATAATAAAGTATAAGTTGTTTGTGTCCACTGGAAAATTTGCACTACCCTTTTTCAGATATTCAGATAAAGCATACCATTTATTAGAAAAAGAACTAAAAATAGCTTCACCTTTAACATTGGATACTAAAGAAAAACGTGGGGGAGGGGCAGCAAGACTGCATGGTAGAATCCACAGCTGAGGAATAAGAGAATATTAAGGAAGAATTCAGCTGGTGCCAAGTTGACACCAGGCTTCTTGGCTATTTCAGTTCGTTCTAAACATAAACAATTCATATGCTTTAAATGGTCAAGCTACTATCTGGCTTTTGGCAGAACTCCAGAGAAGTGAAGTTCTACTGTTATAAAGTAGCCACTGAAAAACACGCCTCTGACATGCTTTGGATATTCTTGTGAGTTTGTATAATACGAATGCTTTATTTGCTTAAATATTTTTAGTGCAGGATCTAACAGTAATTCAGGATTTCATAGCAAGGACCAGCCTTTTGAGTCATGAGTTGCAATCCTTCTTTTCTAAAGCTTCAAGGAATTTACAGGATCACTTTATTCATCCCAATTACTATTTTATTAATAAATTCTAGCAGTATTGCACTACTATTGCCAGTTTAAAATAGCCAGAAGTTCTCAGTTAGGAAGTACAGTACTTTATGATTATAATTCACTGATAATTTTAGACAATATAGAAAGTTATGATAAAAATAAGATGGCATACGCATAAACATAACCAGTAACTTGAGGGTTAAGACTACCTGTCCAACTCAACAATGCTCTACTACCATTAAATATTAGAATATTAGAATCTGTAGTACTGATAGGAAACTAAGATGGAGTAAACATTTGGCAGCTAGATAATATAGGTAAGCCTAGTGAGCTACCATTCCTCTTATTCAATTTTAGTTGTTAGAACATTATAACTGGACAATATGCAAATACTGCTGCTACACTGTAAATCGCCCAGAATGCTATAAAACACTATGGGGTGGTATATTAGCCTAAATGCTATTTCTATCATAGTTGATACATTCAAAACTTGCTTTCTGCAGTATACAACAGCAATAAAATACATAGGAAGACAAAATATTGTTCTATTACATTGATTTTAAAATTTTCCAAACCTGCATTAAGCTGCTAGAGATGAGATTTCAGAATACTATCGCTATAATATTCTAATTAAAAGGCCATATTAACTCTAAGAACTGTATATATTGCCATATTGCCTGTAGCACCATCTAAGCTTATTGAAACATTGACCAAACTACCTTTAGCATATGTAAAATCAATTTACCTTGTATTCAAAATTTCCAAGCATTTTTGTAGTACAGGGCAAGAAAGAATCCTCCTTCCCTATTCAATTTTTTCTGTACACAGATTGTCTGAAGGTATCAGAATTTCTACATTAACAGTTCATAGCAGAGGTGGGGAACCATGGCCTCTTTATGACTTGTGGACTTCAACTCCCAGAATTCCTGAGCCAAAATGGCTGGCTCAGGAATTCTGGGAGTTGAAGTCCACAAGTCATAAAAGAGCCATCGTTCCCCCTCCTGGTTTATAACATTATGTCGCCACTGTTGTGGCAATATTCCTAATTTAAGACAGGCTTTATATTACCAAAATAATCAGATGCCAATATAAAGTGATATTGCAGAAATGATTCTATAACACTGTGTGTATTTCATATTTGATTACTGGGCAGAGGAGCTTACAATTTGGTTGATCAGTTGTGGCAGCACAACTAATCATTTTCCCTAGGCAATGTCTCTATTCCCTCCACTGTATTATAATGAGACCTATTGTATAGTCTTCACAACTCTAACCAGTAGAAAACACGATCTTAAGAGCTGCAGAAAAGAACATAATGTGACAGAATAAAAACCGCCTACTGGGGGCAGAGAAAACGCCTGTCTAATCAGCTGTGACAAATCACAATAATGTTTATATTATGGATGGCAAGAGATTCCAATCTTAACTTTTAAGGACTTAACTTCAAGAAATTATGTTAAGAGAAAAAAAGTCATCCTATTATGTATTCAACTTGGATCTTTAGCAAAAAAACCAAAACACCACCACTATACAAAAGTAAGTTCTATATAGAAAAGGATTGGTTTCCACTATAATGATGATGTTTTTTAAATACAGCTAAGTTATCTGCTGTAAGAAACTACCAGTAATAGAATGTCAAGTTTTCAATGATGATTAATTTCTGTAAATTCTTAAATACTTTTAATCCCACATTTTTTCACAAGTTACATGCACCTAGCTCAGTCTTGTGGTAAATCCACATTAAACAAGCTATACTGTACTCAGATTAATTTCACTAGTTTAATATATGTATGTGGATAACAGCATCTATAAGTGGCACATGTCTATGTAAAATAGTCATATTTACAAATACCTACGTTTTCTGTATATCACTGTCTTATTCTGTTCAAAATCATACCTCATAAATTTCATTATTCCATACACGACCTGAATAAAAATTCTCAAATTATTATTGATCTAATAATTCTGCTTACAAATAGCATCTCCCTTTAACAATGCTAAATCCTTTGATTAAATAATTACACATCTCCTGAACAATCAAATACCAGGTACAATTAAGTTCAAATTTACAACTCCATCTTTATATTAGTACTTTCTCATGAAATATGAAGATGTTTTTCTAAAGAAACTGCAAGTTACCGTAATTTCAATCTATTCTTCAACTTTCTAGTCACCATCTTAATTTTTCCAATCATTATGCAAAATTAGAAATTTGTCTTCCGCTTGTACTCCCTTTAAAACGAAGGCACAGACAGCAATACAAAGCTACAGAGAATCACTTATGGGATTGGAATAGAGATTTTCAAATAAAATTTTAAAAACAGCTTACATTATACATGCTTTCTATTGAGGTAAAGTTTAAAATGCATATCAATAAAAGCAAATTAGTCAGCAAATAAGCAAGCAGCCTTCAGATCTGAATTCCAGTCAACCGCCAAAAGATATAGATTTCACTACTGCGTCCATCCCCAAAATTACGAGGAATGAGGGGCTATGTCCTTCAGGGCCAGCACGGAGAGTTGTCCCCTTTTGGCAACATTAGTTCCCAACCTGCATTAATCCCAGAACCGCCCCTACAGAGAATCTACATTACAGAGGTTCGCCTATTTCTCCAAATCAGCAAATCGGGGAGGCCAGACCCTACTGAGCTTTTTATTTTATAGAATAACTATAAAATCCCACCCTGTGGTCGACATCCAAATAACGGAGCCTTAGTTAGTATGTACTGGAGAAAAAGGTCCTCTGTCCGCCCAGGCCTCTGCTTCCCATCCAAAGGCAGGGAACCGCGAGATCTCGCTCATCCAGCCCACATCCCCATCAAAAGCTGCCTTCCATCCCAAACTGCGCCTTCCCATCCGGAGGCCCCAGCGGAGCAGCCGCAATCGGCCACGAGGGGCCTATGATCCGAGCCCCCAGAGCCCGCCCGTCTCCATCCTGCTCTTCCGACCGAAGACCACTTCCATCTCTCACCACCGGCCTTACAGCGCAGATACAAATTCAGCCATGGCGCTTTCTCCTCCCGCGGTTGTTGCTGCTGCCCGCAACGCCAGCAGAGGCCGAGGCCGTCCTCCCTCTTCCTTCCACTCTGCGTCGGTTTTTTTTTTTTTTTTTGCTGCGCTCAACGTCTCCTAGACAAGGCCTCGTTCTCCCCGTCAGCCTTCGCCCACTCCCCGCCCCGCAATCCTTCCCTCCGAAAGAGCCGGCCCGGGCCTGTACCTGGCGCCGCAGCCTCTTAGCTTGCCTAAAAACTCCACGCCCGCCCGCGGAAGGAGCCTCCGTCTCCCGCACTTAGGCTTCGGGTCGGGACAGGCTACAGCTCGAGCCGCCGCCTCCGCCTTCTTCTCGTTTCTCCTCCTCACGCAGCGGCCTCTCCTTTCGTCGGCCTCTGCCCTCGCAATCCAAGCGCAGCCAGCAGCGCAGACATGTTGGAAGCCTGTATCCCAGCGGCCGCTACTAGGCCCTCCCTCCTTCCCTGCCGCGCAACGTCAGAATGCACCGGGTGGGAGGAGGGGACAAGAGCCCCCTCCCTTACCAGAGCCTCGGAGAGAGAGAGCGAGAGAGAGCTAGAGAGTGAGTGTCGAACCGGTATTTTTTTAAAAAAAGAAAAAGATTTACCTTTACTGGTCGCAATGACGGTCACTCAAACGCTCTGGTCCTAGCCCACATTTCCATTGGATCTCTCACCTGTCAAACCTCACATTCTAAATACCGATTGGTTAATTTTTTTGCCATTTATAAAACAACGCCCGTTGGCTAGGAGTCTTTTTCTCAGCTTCGCATCAATTGGTCGGTAGAGGTCAGGTTCCCGCCCTCATCTATGTGCTTCTAGAAAGCTACATGGTTATGTAGTATGAAGCTTCATTGGTGCCACAGGAGTGCCAATTGACTTATTCAGCCCGCCCCATTCCCTACTACTTCTTTCTCTTACAAAACATACACTGATTTCCCCCCTAGCCCGCCTTTATATTTTACCATCATTCAATTGGCTAAGAAAGATGTCCATCTTACCTAGCTTCCGTGTCCTTTAAAAGAGCTTCTCAAATAGCCGAATAGGCTAGTCGCTAGTGTCAATATTGTACTCTGATTGGGTAGGACTGCTTATGAGGCAGGGTGGAGGGGAATGAGAACGAGGCGGTGTTTGAAAAGCAATCGAACTGGTTGCCCTCCCTACTTCACTCCCCAAGGCCATAATGGACTCTTCTTTTTGATTGGCTAAACACTGGAGCGGCCTTCTCTCAAGTACTTACCAGGAATGGGGGGGGGGAGAGATACCCGTATGTTCTGCTGCATTACATCATTGCCAACCAATAGGAAAACACCGAAGGCCTCCGTTTACCTTTGGATGACAAAATGGCCTGAAGGTGGTAGATATTTATGTCCGGGCTTTTCAGTGGAGTATGCTTAATTAAAAAAAGAAAAGAAAAGAAAACCCCGTTGAATCAAATGGGAAGTAGACTCCAGGAAACGTGCCTAGGAGCCTTAATATGAAGCAAGCATCTGTGGATTGAATTAAGCCACTTTTCCAAATGCATGAAATTTTAGCCTCAGTTGACAGATACACAGGCACAATCTACTGCAGGGAGGATGAGGGGAGTTATTTAAGATTAAAAGTGAGAGAAAGAAACTAAGACATTAAACTGCTCTGGGGAATCTTTGAGAAGTTTTTTATGCCTTGCTCAAAACACATCATGGTTCATTGAAAATTTTTTTACACTGAATTCAAAAAGACAATCCAAGGACTACATGAGGTTCTAAAATACAATGAATGAGCTGGAAGGGACCTTGAGGATCTCAAGCAGGAGAATCTATATTTCAGATAAGTGACTACCTAGTCTCTTATTAAAAACCTCCAGTGATGGAGCGCCCAGGATTCCTGAAGGAAAGCTGTTCCACTGGTTGATTGTCCTCACTGTTAGGAAGTTTCTCCTTAATTCCAGGTAGCTTCTCTCTTTGTTTAGTTTCCAACCATTGTTTCTTGTCCTGCCCTCCCTTTGGAGATTATGACACCCTCTTCTTTGTGGCAGCCCCTCAATACTGGAATACTGCTGTCATGTCATCCCCAATTATTCTTTTCTTTGGATAGACTAGCCAAACCCAAATCCTGCAGCCGTTTTTTGTATGTTTTAGTCTCCAGGCCTTTGATTATCTTAGATGCTCTTCTCGGAACTTTTTCCAAAGTCTCAACATCTTTTTTGTAGTATGGTGACCAAAATTGGTTGCAGTATTCCAGGTGAGGTCTTACTAGGGTTTTATAAGATGGGACTAGTACGGTACTTAATGTGATCTAGGTTCTATGCCTCTGTTTATACAACCCAGGATTGTATTAGCTTTTTTGGCAGCAGCTGCACACTGCTGGCTTATGTTCAAGTGATCATCTACTAGGACTCGAAGGTCCCTCTCGCAGTTACTGTTTTTGAGCCAGGTCTCACCTAATCTATACTTACACCTTTGATTTTTCCTGCTTAAATGTAAAACTTTGCTTTTCTCCACATTGAAATCCATTTTATTGGATAGGGTTCTAATGGACTTAGACATATTCAATACAAATATGTACCGTTTTCCAAATTTTTAATAAGTCCATTATTGGGCAGCTACTGAGACCTGGAAATATTATAGGCAATCTCAAGGATGGCTTTTCTAGCATTAGTTAATGGCAATTCTGTACCATAGTATCAAGTTTCTTCTAGCCTATAAATTCCACCTAGATTGTGACACTTGAACACAATTTAGCAGGATGTTTAATCTGGACTATGAGGTTCTGTGAATGTGCACTGAACAGTTCTGCTTGCTGCGCCCTCATATCTCTGCATCATCATTAGTTTAAATTGCTTATAGATGGACATTCTCACCTAAATGCACTTTCAGTGGACTCTGTTTCTACAGAGTTTTGTTATTTCAAGCAAACAGTGCCCCATCTCCAAAGTCCTGCACTCTGCATTCTATGGTAAATGTTGACTAATAGTATTAAAGCTTAATGATACTACTAATTGAACAAATGGAACTAGTACTGTAAACTGCAATATTGCAAGGTAACATTAATGAATAACTGAACTGATCATCATGAGACAATGATTCATTGAAATGCTCATCAAAGCTGGTTGCTGTTTCATTGTTTGAGCATGACAGAAAAGTGTTCATTAATTTCCTAGAAAGGCTCCTTTTATACAAGTTACCTTGAAACTAAAAAGAAGACTGCATTTTCTAAAAAAATCAATTGATAGATTCATGGAAAACATACAGTTTGTTGTGTCATTGTTTGGGGTGGGGGGGTGGGGGATGAAAAGAAAGAAATAGATGGAGCACCAGGGCAGGACCATGCAGGCCTGTATCTAGGGCACAGTAACCATGCAGTGCACATGGATCAGTAATGGAAGGGAATTGGGTTTTGAAGGCCAGAATAACCAACTGAAATAGATGCAGGGGTGAAATCCAGCAGGTTCTGACAGGTTCTGGAGAACCAGTAGCGAAAATTTTGAGTAGTTCGGAGAACCAGTAGTGGAAATTTTGAGTAGTTCAGAGAACCAGCAAATATCACTTCTGGCTGGTCCCAGAGTGGGGTGGGAATTATTATATTATTATTATTATTATATTATATTTATATACCGCTCTACTCCCGGGGGACTCAGGGCGGTGTACAGACAAATGATAAAATACATATAATACAAATATTTTAAAGAATTGATTAAAATACAATTAAATAATTTGGTCTTAAACCTAAAATTAAAACTCTAAATTTATGAGATTAAGATTTAAAAATATAAGAGCAATTTTAGAAGAGGTTAGTCCAGGCCAGCCTGCTGGAATAGAAACGTCTTGAGGGCACGGCGGAAAGCGCGGAGATCTGGGATTGTCCGTATCTCCAGGGGGAGCTTGTTCCAAATGGTGGGTGCCCCCACAGAGAAGGCTCTCTCCCTGGGGGCCGTCAGTCGACACTGTTTGACCGACGGCACCCTGAGAAGCCCCTCTCTATGGGAGCGTACTGGTCGGTGAGAGGGTACTGGTGGCAGAAGGCGGTCTCGAAGATAGCCCGGTCCTAAGCCATGGAGCGTTCTAAAGGTGGTAACCAAAACCTTGAAGTGCACCCGGAAGAACACAGGAGATGGAGATTTTGCAATATCCTTCCCCCAGGAGTGGGGAGGGAATGGGGATTTTGCAGTATCCTTCTCTTGGAGTGGGGTGGAGATGGAGATTTTGCAGCATCCTTCCCCTGCCAGCCCACCAAACCACGCCATGCCCACTAAGCCACACCCACAGAACCGGTAGTAAAAATTTTTGATTTTCACCACTGAATAGCTGTATGCTAAAGAATGAATTGAAGCACATTACCAGAATAGAATAGAATAGAATAGAATAGAATAGAATAGAATAGAATAGAATAGAATAGAATAGAATAGAATAGA
>WNWU01000018.1:8651919-8675605 GCA_012654045.1 Ptyas mucosa | reverse complement strand
GAATAGAATAGAATAGAATAGAATAGAATAGAATAGAATAGAATAGACGAGTTGGAAGGGACCTTGGAGGTCTTCTAGTCCAATCCCCTGCTCAGGTAGGAAACCCGACACCATTTCAGACAAATGGTTGTCCAATCTCTTCTTAAAAACTTCCAGTGTTGGAGCATTCACAACTTCTGGAGGCAAGTTGTTCTGCTGGTTAATTGTTCTAACTGTGAACTGAACACTAGGAGAGATACGACTACTTACAGGCAGAGCCAGAAAGCAAAGTTGCATTAGCTTCTGATTGGGGATGAATTGAGGCTAACATCATGCATTCCTGCTCTCCACTAATGAGGGTATCTTGTGCTTGGATATAGAAGTGCTCTTGCCTGAAGTAAGACAACCCCAATGTTACAGGACTCTTCTTGTTGGTGTAATGCTAATTACCTAGGAGAATTCCTCTGGCATACTGTAAGAGGGCACCCAGTATAACATAAAAGAAAATCATTGTATAGCTGTGGCCTCCAATTTTTTCCAAAGAAGCTCTATTTGCCATGAAATAAGTTGAAACGATTAAGTCATACATCAAAAGCAAAGTGTCTAATCTATAGACTATAGAATAAAGAATGGTGTGTGCCATTTATCTGTGTCAATTTCAATTTATTTCACAGCAAATTGGGATTCTTGGGGGGAAAGAGAAGGGTACTAATACTTTTAGTTGTGCCTGTAAAATGTGAAGCCAACTGTGATACAACCTTGTCTATTATAAAGTGTGGAAAAGTTTAAAGATTTTCTTTTCCATTTTTTGAGGAAGAGAAGGTACCTCATTCTCTTCCTGCTAGTTGCCTCTTATTCGACTCAAACAGCTAGAATCCATACTTTTTTTTGTACATTTCTATACTTGATTTTTATTATTAAACTTCTATGCCACACCCATCTCACTAGGGCTGTATCTGTGAAGATAGCAAGTTAGCATTGATTCCAAGGCTACAAACCTGTACACATTATTAAGCTGGATGTAAATCTCATTGGTCAGAATGAGATACAGAGTGAGCATTTATAATTATATTACTAATAACGTTTACCTTCCAGTTCAGTGATTCTCAACCTTTTCTTCACCACGGACCCTCTTTAAATACCTTTTGTGGCCACAGACCACCAAGATTTAATTCAAGATTTAAATCATAACATTTCTTCAAGTCTTCATGGACCCCCTGTGATGACATCATGGGCCCCTAGGGGGTCCACAGACCACAGGTTGAGAACCAGTGTCTTAGTTAAATGTGTAAGATTGAACTGCATAGTCACTTGATAATAAGCATCGCTGAATAATGGTCAAAGCTGTATTGCAGTGCACCTGCTTTGCATGCGGAGATCCCAGGTTCAAGCTTTGGCTTCTCTGGATATGGCAGAGAAAAGTCCTGCTTGATCATTTGTATAGCTACTGCCAGTCAGCCATCTGTACTGAGTTACATGGATGAATGCTGTGACTGAATATAAAGCAGCTTCTTACATTTCTTAATGGGCTACGTGAGCTTCCCCTGCTCCCTACTGTTTTGGACAAGCCTGGGCTTTATGCTCCAGCTGGAAGAAGAGGAGGAAACCTGCTAGGATAATTTGCATTATAACATATATTGATAAAATTGTGTGTATTTTGTTTGAAACCTCAATAAAGCATAAACTATGTTAAACAGTTAAACACATCTTTCCCTTCCTGCTTAAGAGCAAGAGAAAATGACATTTCCATCTGGGTAAGCGTGGTCATTCTGAAGAAAACATGCAAAGTCAATGAAGAAGTTATTTGATCATGGTATGGGGTCAGGCTGACAATTAGATCTGCCTTTCCTCACTATCCTGCTGCCTCCCCAGTTTTACAGATTAAAGATAAAAACAGTTCAAAGCACTGAGAAAAGAACATTACATCTCTGGGTTTTACTGGCAAAGCGAAAAAAGAGAAGTGTTTACTGTTTACTGTTCCCCAATCTCAAATGTCCCAAAACAGTGAAAAATTAACAAGTAAAATCGAAGCCACTAATATGCTGAAAATATGCAAAGGGACCATAGCGTGAAAAATAGTGACCCAGTGTTAAAAACCAGGATCATTAAACCAGGATCATCTACATCTTTAGAAATCTAACAGAACGGAACAGAAAAACAGAGTTGGAAGGGACTTTGCAGATCTTCTAGTCCAGCGGTCCCCAACCTTTCCAGCTTGGTGATCTGGCCCGGCAGGAGGGGGGAACCATGTGAGTGGCAGGTGCATAAGCATGCGCACAGCTCCATTTGTGCAATCGGCATGCACATGTACCCTCCGTTCACACATCTGGAGCTTTGCGCACAAGTGGAGGGATCTTGCACTCACACACAAAGCTCCACTCACATGAGTGGCAAGCACTTGCGCTCACATGCAATGCTCCACTTGCACAAGAGGAGAGAGCTTGAGTGGAGGCCATTTGTGCTCGTGCTCAAAGCTCCACTTGCTTGAGCACAAGTATCCACTGTTCATGCAAGTGACACTGAATTGTTCCGCAGCAAGTTGTTCCATAGTCAATTGGCTGCAGCAAGTTGTCCCACATTGAATCTGCTGTGGCGAGTCAGCAATGGCGAGCCGGCTGTAACAAGTTATCCATGGCAAGACAACCACGGGTGAGATGGCCTCAGCCAGTTGTCCCAGTCCGCCCTGCAGATACCTATACACATCTGCATCAGATGAATATTTGAGAGCTCAAAAAGAAGTAAGTGGTAAGATAATAATATGCAATGTCAGTTTCAATATTTTCCCCAAGTCACTGATATCATATTGTTAAGACATATTTCATAGATCACTGATCTGAGCATAAAGTGGACACAATCTATAAAGATACCAGTGTATCTTTATAAAGATAAATCTTTTTTCCACAAGAAGAATATTATTAAGAAACAACAAACCTGAATCTAGAATCTTCTAGAAAAATATTTATAAATCAGTGAAGATTGTAGTTCTTTTAAAACATTTCTGTTTAACTAATGATGAAATTTTTGAATTTAGAATGTTCTAAATTTAGAAAGTGTATTAATTGTAGATACATCCATATATATTCGGAAAAGATTTTTTGACTACAGTCAGAACCATTTCCTTTCCAAATTCTTAATTTTTCTGGTATTTAGAGTTAAGCAATTCAGTTTCAATCAGCTGTGGCTGCATATTGATAACCATATGAAATTATTAATTTATAGAAATAGGCTTTGTAGAAACAATTTGGAACCAAGATATGCCCTTTATTCTGAATTATTCCACCCTTCTGAGTGCCACAGGGTTATAATGGTTATATTAAATCCAGAATATTTAGCCAATTGAAGAGAGGATATTCTACACAGGATTTCTTTCAATTTGAAAAATACTGTAAAGCAACACAGTCCATAAGAACAGGACCACTGCCAGTTGAATATCTCATGGCAGATAGGAGCCCAGTGATATTTATGTTCTCAGTGACAGAGGAAATATTTTTTGAAATAAATAAATCCCCAAATAGTTTAACATAATTGAATGGCTTTGTAATCAAGTCAGATTTTTTGTACAGTAACTATTGTACATAAGGCAGAGTAACTACAGTATATGTTCCAGTATAAATCTTTCTAAATGGGGTACTCATTTCAGGAAACTTTTTGGCAAACTGTATTTAAAATCTGACTTCCTGGTTGATTTCCCTGTATACATCATTTTCTGCCTGGCCTCTGAATTCATTCCTCTCGGCAAATGTTTGATTTTATTGAACTTTGTAATGATCTCTGTGTTCTGATGTGCTGACCAGGCTTTCTATAAGGCAAATGATGGACTAGAAGGAGAAATAGACTGTTCCCCCATTGCTTTCTCAAGATAGAAAAGAATGTGGGTGAGTCTGAAGGACATCTGAATGTGCCATCCTATAGCTTGTATCCCTCAGTAACCATGTTATTAGCTCACTGTTCATCTGTGAAACTGCAAGCAAATAGCTGCCATAGTTCCTATGACTGTTCAAAACTCATGTTTTGTTATCCTAGTGCAGTGTATTTCAAACTTAGCAACCTGTGCTGGATGGGGAATTCTGGGAATTGAAGTCAACAAATCTTGAAGTTGCCAAGTTTGGAAAAACTCTGCCTAGTGCTTTACTCTAGAGAAGAACATGATCTGATTTAAGGCAAAGTCCTTCAATGCCCTGAGCATGAGTTTTAATTCTGAAGTTGTGCTGAATGTTGTTTTAATGTCAAATATTTGTAAGAGCGCAGAATCTGATGCATAGGCAACACAGAGATTGTGATAAGAAAATAAATAAATTTGAGGATCAAGTTTTATTGTATCTTTTAGACCATTGCACTGAATTTATTACTGAGAGTTGATGGTAAATCTCAATGCATGCCATTTAAAATAGCATCTTTTTTCCCCGTTATTTGAAAGAAAAGGAAAAAGATGAAAAATATCCAAGATTGGACATCAACGTTCTCTTAAACTAAATATCAGCAAACTGGAATTCATTAGCTTATCTTTCTAACTGCTCCTTTTTCAAGTTCAAAATGACCAATCTGGGCTGTTTGTTATAAATCTGATTCTGAACAGTTTTGGTAATAATAGCAAGAGAATACATGAGAGTGCACTAACTTTCCTGCTTTTAGGACCTTTTTAAATCTTCAAAAATATTTAGTTAGCCATGTCCAGAGGGATATCTTTATTGTATTTACTATTGTATTATATTTGTTGAATACTTATATTCTACTCTTCTTGCTTTGGTCTCACTAGTTTTTATTGTTTTTCCTACTCACCTGAAATATGGCAAAAATATACTGTATATTTGCCATTTTATCCCCAGCTTTTCTCTTAAAGTGTCTTCCTGAGTTCAGCACATTTTATCTAGTTATTTTATTGAGTCCTATAACTGTACAAACTATTAAAGTTGTTTTTTGTGATTTTGTCAACATTTTAAAGTTACCTTCTATTTTTTTTATGCCACTGCCATGAAACTCAAGACACTACTGAAGAAGTTTTGTGTCATCTGTCTCACTAATCAATGACTTTCTTTGATTATGACATCTCACTCCCAAGCTCAAAAAGAAGCTTTTTGCATTGAATGAAGTTAATCGATAACTAGCATGAAGGACACCACAGGGTATTGTGCAATGGAACAGAGAATAGCTTTTACTAAATGTCATTTCATAACATCTCCCTGTGGTAGTCCAATCTATTTTGGGTCCAATAGGAAATCATAATTCAATTTCTTTTTGAGGTGTAGTGGGCAGATTGTAGAAATACACTGAGTAGTGAATGAAAAGGAAAGAAAAATATTTCAGGCACATAGCATCACAGGAAAACACTTTATGTGATTCCTCTACAATCAGTTTGATGTGTTTATTATTACATTTCTGAATATAAAAGCAATATCTTTGTTATATCATTCCTCCATAAAGAAAAGAGTGCTGAACTTTTTTACTCAAAATGTCCTTGTGAATTTTCTCAAAAGAATGCAAATTTGCATCACAGATTATACATATCTGTTCTAAATGAAGTTCCTTTCAGTTCAATTAGACTTACTCCCAGCTGATATCATTTCAACATAACATCGAATTAGTTATATAAACAAGCCGAGGCATTTCTCTTTCCTTTGGCATGGCCAACAGGAAGAGATTGATTATAAATGAAAGCAAAACTTTACAAATGTGATTAGTGACTATAACAACATTGATTTAAGTTTGTGTTAGTATATGTGGGCACTGTATTTCTGTACAAATAAATAGATCTTGTTTATGCATTGAACAAAACTACTACTTTATGAATGTTAATTACTTAATTTGCTAAAATACAGTACAGCCCATAAGCAAAGAATATGCTCTACAAACAGCAGCTAGTGTTCTTTATCCATGGTGAAGAAGTGCTGTATTTTACAGATAATAGCATCCTATGCTATAACCCTCTCTCATGTACAGGTATAGAATAGGAGGTACCTGGCTCAATAGCAATAACTGCAAAAAGAATCTTGGAGTCCTACTAGTCAATCAATTAAATATGAGCCATCCATATGCTGCAACTACCAAAAAAGCCACTGCAATCCTAGGCTGAATTAACAGAGGGATAAAATCAAGATCACATGAAAATGCCACTTTATAATGCCTTGGTAAGACCACATTTGAAATATTGTATCCAATTTTGGTCACCACAATATTAAAAAAATGTTGAGACTCTGGAAAGTGTGCAGAGAAGAGCAACAAAGATGATTAGGGGGCTGAAGGCTAAAACATATGAAGAATGGTTGCAGGAATTATGTTAGTCTAGTGCCGTGGTGGCGAACCTATGGTAGGCGTGCCAGAGGTGGCATGCAGAGTCCTCTCTGTGGGCACGTGCTCCATCACCCCAGCCCAGCTCCATTGTGTTTCTCTGTCATGTTTCTCGCCGTCATTTGCAGGACAAAAAAAAATGTGCGAAACAGCATTCCACCTTTGTGGCAGTGCATTTGCTGTTGCTGCCTCCATGGCCTGCCCATGGAGAAATTTAGCACACTTCACAATGGGGGAGACGAGATCCCATCCTCCTCCTGGAGCCCATTACAATGCAGAGCCACAATGCAACCTTGCTCATTCTCACCTCCCGGATGTCAGTTGCTTTTTCTGCAGAGCTGCCTGTGTTGGGATACCCCGCCTCCCCGCCGGCCAGCTGGTCTTCAGCTTTCCACTGACAAGCTGAGCATGGGTGGACTGCTCCTAGGCTCCTCAGCCTCCAGACGTCAGATTCCCACCACCCAGCACCAGTTCAGGGGTTCCTTCCACCCCCCCCCCAGGGAGGAGGGGAGAGAGAGAGGGAAAGAGAGGGAGGAGGGAAAGAGGGAGAGAAAGAGAGAGAGAAACAGAAAGAGGCAGAGAGAGGGGAGAGGGGAGAGGGAAAGAGAGAGAAACAGAGGCAGAGAGAGGGGGGAGGGAAAGAGAGAAGGAGAAAGAGAGAGGGGGGAAAATAGAGAAACAGAGAGAGGGGGGAAAGAGAAACAGAGAGAGATAGAAAGAGAGAGGGAAAGAGACAGAGAGACAGAGAAGGGGAATGAGTGAGAGAAAGAGAGACAGAGAGAGAGGAAGGGAAAAGAGAGGAGGGAGGGAAAGAGGGAGGGAGGGAAAGAGAGAAATGACATTACAAAAGTTTTTCTTTTTTATTGTTGCTAAACGTAATATATGAAAAGCAGAAAAAAATGAAGGCACATTTATCACATTTTTCTTAGAACAATTACCTGAATTCTGCCTTGTTTATCATTATTTTAGGTAGTAAAACCTCATTATTCAAGTTAAATTGCCGTGTTGGCACTTTGTGATAAATAAGTGGGTTTTGAGTTGCAGTTTGGGCACTCGGTCTCTAAAAGGTTCGCCATCACTAGATTCTAGTGAAAAGAAGGACTAGGGGTGACATATCAGTGTTCCAATATTTGAGGGGCTGTCACAAAGAAGAGTGGGTTGATCTATTCTCCAAAGCACCAGAAGGCAGGACAAGAAGCAGTGGGTGCAAATTAATCAAGAAGAGAAGCAACCTAGAACTAAGGAGAAATTTCCTGACAGTGGGAACAATTAACTACTGGAACTAGCCTTTAGAAGTTGTGGGTATTCAATTAGTGGAGATTTTAAAGAAGAAATTGGACAGCCTTTGTCCAAAATCGTATAGGGTCTCCTGCTTGTGCAGGTGATTGGACTAGAAGACCTCCAAGGTCCCTTTCAACTCTATTATTCTGTTCTGTTCTGTTCTGTTCTGTTCTGTTCTGTTCTGTTCTGTTCTATTGCATCTTATTATTTTCAGGAATGGAGGTCTATTCAATTGAACAAGACTTAAAGGACAGGGTAGAACCAAAAAAGAAACAATATAAAAGTGACCAGCATGCTGATGACTTAGCAAATGACAGTGTTTCTACAACGTTTTTTCATTTATTTATTGGGAAACTTATTTATTGAGAAACTTTAAATTTCAAAAATAGTTGCAAAAATATTTATATTTATGTTTTAGAATAAAATGAGAATGAATAGTGCTTTTTCAATGAGCAATACTATTTTAAAATGTAGGAAGAGGCTCATATTCTGTTGTTTTGCAAAGTGATCTCAACTATGTATCTGAATGGTCATCTATTTGGCAACTTCAGATTTAGATTAATAAATGCTCTGTCTTACATATTGGCAAACGTAATCAGAATGTCAAGTATAAGCTAGGTGGCATTGATCTAGCAGATGACCCTCGCTTTGTTAAGGACCTAGGTGTACTTATCTCTGACGATCAATGCTCCAAAGCTCACTGTAACAGCGTTGCTAAAAAAGCATTAAGAGTCGTAAACTTAATTTTACGAAGCTTTTTTTCTGGAAACATTGTATTACTAATTAGAGCTTATGAAACCTATGCAAGACCAATTTTAGAGTATTGTTCAACTGTTTGGAATCCCCACCATATATCCAACATCAGTACAATCGAGCGGGTTCAGAAGTACTTCACGAGAAAAGTCTTGCACTCTTCTGTACACAATAGAATTCCTTATGCTACTAGGCTCTAAATTCTCAGTTTGGATAATTTAACTGCGTCACTTGCAATCAGGCCTCGTATTGCATACAAAATTATACGTTGTAATGTTTTACCTGTAAATGACTTTTTCTGCTTTAATCGCAATAATACATGCGTGAACAACCGTTTTAAACTCAATGTAAATCGTTCTAAACTTGACTGTAAAAAATATGATTTCTGTAATAGAGTTGTCAAAGTCTGGAATGCCCTACCTGATTCAGTTGTGTCAGCTACAAATTTTCACAGTTTCAGTCACAAAATGACTTCTGTGGACCTTACTTCTTACTTAAGAGGTCAGTGGGGGGGGCATGCATAAGAGCACTAACATGCTTATCGTCCTGTCATTGTATTTTTGCTCTCTTGTTCTCGTTCTCGTTTTTGTTTGACAAGTTCCAATAAATAAATAAATATTACATGCAACAAGAGCAATCTGCATCTGCATTCTCAAGTACTAACACATAGAAATAGAACTGGAAGAGAAGAGAAAGGATAAATAAATTATGAAATCTACCTCATACTATTCACAGTGATCCAAGATATTAAGAAAAATGATAACATGCCCAATCCATAGAATTTTAAAATCAACAGTGTGCTCTTGAATAAATAGTACATGTTATTTCAGTATTTGAAAATATTTTTCAGAAAGTAAAAAGAGACAAGGTATTTTTTTTAAAAAAACTGATTACCTGAAATTGTTTTCAACATCAATAGTACTAAGCTGTTTAACTGTTGTTCCTGTAAACCAGGTATACACAAAAAAAAATTTCAAGTCAAAATCTGTATTTGACTTTTCAATGATGTGCCAAGGCACATGTTCAAGGAAATGGGCAACACCAAGAAAGTTAATTTTGATTTAATTGAAATTTAATTAAAGTTGATCAATGAAATTATTGGTATAAAGGAAACCTGAAGTTTTTCTTTTAGGGATGCCAGATGAACAGTTGGGGGAAAAAATGGGACTTTTTTAATATATGACATCAGCTGCAAAGTTTGTATATGTATCATTGGAAAAAAAAGTATATACATCTAATAGAAGGTTTTGAAATTAATGGAGCTAGATGAGATAGGGAAGTTGACTGTTTTTCTTAAAGAGACAATAACTTGTACTTAGCATTTTAAAAAAGTTTAAATGCTGAATATTCACCTGAGGTTGTTGTATTGTATTATTACCTTTGTATTGAAAAAAGTTGGCGGTTACTTTATATTTGTTTGCTGTATTTTATATCACTTTTTAATCTGTCCTGTTATTCCCTTTTTCCTGCTCGTCCTCCTTTATGTAAGTTAAAAAGTTTCAATCTTTTTAATAAAGATATTTGCAAAAAAGAGAAAGAAATAGTTGCTGTGATAACCCTCCCTGGCGCAAGTCACAGGTTCCCCGCCCCCATTAGCTTTAAATCTTTCCAAAGGAAAATGAGTGGATAGTGGTATTACTTATATTGTCACTAGATGGCCATGGATTCTGGATGGAGTCCAGAATGTTTTTGTTTTATTTTTGTTTATGAAATCCTAAGAGCACTCATCTCTACTATTCTAAATATGTACCCTCCAAGCCTTAGACAGCAGTTTCTAGACAAAACTTTTTCCATCCTCCAAACTTTTGACATTTACCAGCGTACATTGCTTGGTTAATCAATTTTTGTTTACATCTTTAGATCTTGCCATCTGCTACACTTCAGCTGTTGTGAACTGATGCCAAACCTTCGATGTAGAGTCGAATCCATCCAATTCCATTATTGCAGTATCTGGATGCTTTCTGCAGAAAGCAAAATGATTATTCTTACACCTCGTTCCTGCCGAACTCAGAGATACTATATTGTCATTGCAATTAACGCTGAGAATACATTAATGTTTATATCAGTCCTGAGTCCGTACATTTGTACTATTATAGCTTTATTTGCCTTGCCATTCTGAATGTTTTATAATGACATGCCACACAGCACTGTAAAAATTGCACCTGACAAAAATACATCTTTGAATATCATCCTGTATTTTTTGGCATTCGTTTGATAAGCATATCCTGTTAAAGTAGCAAAAAGTAGCAAAACAAATATGCCAAAACCAGAAAAATTTGCATACTTTGATGGTGTATTGTCAGTAGGTGGAAAGCATTTAAAAGATTCCACAATTAAAAAAGAAAAGAAAGAAACCATTTAGCAGAGGAAAAGTATGAAAAAATAAAGTATAATTAAACTATTGTTTCCTTGATAAATCAAAATAGAAAGAGGTGATTACTAAATACCTTTTCTGTATAAGTTAGGATAGGTAGTGCATAAATTCTACTGAGACCCTCATGGTTAGAGATAAAACAAAGGCAAAAGATAAATTAATACAATTGAAGGTGTTATGAGAAGCCATGGCAGGTATCAGCAGGTAGCAAACCTGGCTGGCCTCAAAAAACCTAAGCAGACACAGACAAAGTTGGCACCAAGAAAATCCCAGAGCTGTGAGCCAGACTAGAATATATTAAAGAAAGGATTTTTCAAAAGCCACTTTTTTTTATTCATACGAAGAAAATTACATGGATGTCTTTGAGAACACATACAGATCAGGGGTGGGTTCTAAAATTTTTTACTACTGGTTCTGTGGGCGTGGCTTATTTTGTGGGCGTGGTTTGATTATCATGTGACAATTCTTTAGGATTTAGCAGAGGTACTGATCTACCCGGCTTTTAACTGCTTGCAAAGCTGTACTGGTCTACCCATTTGTTCTTGGAGAGTTCCGGTCTACCCATTTCTTTTTGGAGGCACCTGTCTACTCATTTCTTTTTGGAGGCACCGGTCTACCCATTTGTTTTCCAAGCGCACTGGTCTACCACCACACTGTCTTTTAACACTGATCAGCTGTAGGGCAGCCCTTTGAAGCCCCGTGGCAAGAATTTAAACAGTTTTTTTCCTTCTAGCCAATCAGCTGGGACTCGGGAGGCAATGAATAGATTGAGGGCGGGGCCAAATAAAAGGTAAGAATAACACGGGGGAGGGCGGGAGGACCCAGCTCCCGAACAAAGAGAACCGGTTCGGTGATGTCATATCGTCACTGCTACCGGCTCGGCCGAACCAGGCCGAACGGGAGGAACCCACCACTGATACAGATAGCCCTCAAGATATGGTCACCTAATGGCCATACAAAGTTATGACAGACTCCCCCAAAACTACATTTGACCCCTTTTCAAAGTTATAGCTACTGGATGGCCCCTGTAGTCATTTGTCAAGGATGCTGCAGCAACCCCAAGCCACCCTCTCCCCCATCCCACTCTGCCGGGACCCAGCAGCACTTTGGCCTACGTTCCCCCTATGCCCGTCACCCATCCCACATTTACCAGTTGAAGATCTCCAGAGCTCAAGTTGCAGAAGAAGGGCAGGCCATGCATCCCTGAGCCATGAGATGGCAATCTGGTACCTACCGCCATTTTGTCCCCCCAGCTTGTGGGTGGGGCATACTGGCAGCTGTGGGACAAACCCAGGGGTGGTATTCACTTACCTTCGCTACCAGTTCGCAAATGTGAGTGTGCGTACAAGGGCCTTCCATGAATGTGCAGATCATCGAAAATGGGATGTGATGATGTCTGGGCAGGTGGGCGGAGCCTCCTGCAGCCGCCACTACCAGTTTGCCTGAGCTGGATAGAACCGGATGAATACCACCACTGGACAAACCAGTCTGTACAGTGGTGCAGAAGCTTTCTGCAGCCTTCAGAAGCTTTTGCAGAACTGCAGATCTCATTAAGGAAGCAAAATAAAATAATTTATCCCTGGGCCATGTGGTAGGTGACTAGGAAGCTGACACAATTTTGTCCTGCCCATTTGCAGAAAGCTTTCGCAGCACTGTATGCACCGCCTTAAGGCAGCAAAATGGAGTGGTTTGTCCCTGAACCTCATGGACCCAATCCAAAAGCTTCTGCCATTTTATCCCACCCATTTGAAACATAAGAAAACTTGTGTACAGTACAAAGCATGTTGAGACAGTTCCAAATGTGCTTTTTCAAAAGGCAACTGGACTTTCTGACAAGAGTTGATATGTTTGGTGACCGTTTCCAATTTCTGTGTTTCCTGTGGACAGATACATCAAATTCACACAGGAAGATGTTAAGGAAAATAGTCTAGCCTTTCTGGGTTGTGCAGTACATATTAAGGAAGACAGAAGCCTTAACATTGAAGTTTACAGAAAACCCACTCACACAGATCAATATTTACATTTTGATTCCCACCACCTATTGGAGCACAAAATGGGAGTCATCAGAACCTTACACCACCAAGTTGAAGGCCTATCTACCAGCAAAGATGGGAAAGAAAAAGAACGAAAACACACCAAGGAAGCCCTCAGAACGTATGGCTATCATCAAATCTCAAAAAAGACCCTACAGGAGTTCCTCCATAACAGACAATGAAGAGAACAATAAACGAAGCAATGTTGTCATTCCATACGTTGCAAGAATATTGGAAAAGCTAAGAAGCATCTTCAGCCAACACAACAAACGTGCACACTTCAAACCCAAGAATACACTAAAGCAGAAGCTTGTCCACCCCAAGGATAAAACATCCAGACACAAACTGAGCAACGTGATATATGCAGCACGATGTTGTGAGCCATTGCAGATCTGTACATTGGGGAAACAAAACAACCACTTCATAAACGCATGGCACAACATAGGAGAACAAACCCATCAGGGCTAGGTTCAGGAGTCCACCTGCATTTAAAAGGCAAAGGTCATTCTTTTGAAGACAGCAGAATCCACATTTTTTGGAAAACAAGGACCACTGGTTTGAAAGAAGGGTCAAAGAGGCCATCTAAGTCAAAATTGAACATCCCTCTTTCAACCGAGAGGAAGGGGTACAACATCTAACTCCAAATACAACACAGTCCTTTCAACAGTTCCAAGGAGGCTCCACACCGTTTGCACCACTGAGGTGACCCTGATGACAAAGATAAACCTCCAGGTGACCTTAATAGCTCACTAAAAGAATGTAAATGACCAGCTGTCTGCAAGGAGTATAAATCCTTCCATTTCCCACCATCCAGTCAGAGCTGAAGAACCTTCTTGGATGAGAAGCAAAACGTCTTCAAAGAAAAGCCAGAAAGTCCAGTTGCCTCTTGAAAAAAACACCTTTGGGACAACCATGACTGGGATCACTGAGAATCTCCATAGACATTTTATTTATTTATTTATTTTATTCAATTTGTATACCGCCCTTCTCCCCGAGGGGACTCAGGGCGGTGAACAGCCAAAAGTTAAAACATACATACATACAAAATTTAAAAGCCAAATAAAACCAAATTAAACAGTGGCCCCGACTATTTAAAATCCCAATAATAAAATATTAAAACCCCAATATTAAAATATATTTAAATTTTAAAATCAAAATTATTTTTGCAAAAAAGGGGGAAAAGGTTAGGCCAGGCCCGCCTGGTGGAACAAAAAGGTTTTTAGCTCGCGGCGGAAGGTGCGAAGATCCGGGATCCTCCTTATCTCTGGGGGGAGCTCGTTCCAGATAGTGGGTGCCCCCACAGAGAAGGCTCTCCCCCTGGGGGCCGCCAGTTGACATTGTTTAGCCGACGGCACCCGGAGGAGCCCCTCTCTGTGGGAGCGTACCAGTCGGTGGGAGGCTATTGGTGGTAGTAGGCGATCCTGCAGGTACCCAGGTCCTAAGCCATGGAGCGCTTTAAAGGTGGTGACCAAAACCTTGAAGCGCACCCGGAAGACTACCGGGAGCCAGTTAAGACAACAAAACACAGTGGTTGTCCTTTGGCTGCATGGCTCATTCCTGGAGACGGCCGCAGTACTAGAATGCAATTTGGAGATTGGAAACATGGCGGTCACTTCTGGAATCATGCCATATGACTAAGGGACAAAATGACCCTTTCTGTTTCACTAATATCTGTACAATATTCTGGAAATCTTCAGGGCTGCATGGCATAATTCCACAAACAGCCACCATGTTTCCAGCAGCCAAATTGTATTCTGGTAACCCCTTCTGGAATTGTGCCACATGGCCATGCAATAAGCCAGTCCATTCTAGTGCTCTGGAAGGTCTTGGAGCTCTGCTAAAAGTAATTAAGGAGGAGGGTATTTGGCATGGTGGGGTGGAAATCAAGCTTAAGGCTTGGGGTGGAAATGGGAAAGGGCCTGTGGGGACCCAAGGAGTGAAAAGCGGATCACAGGGTATCCTGGTGAATGGGGGAGGCTTGGGAGGACCAGAGCAGGTAGGCATGGGCCTGTACTAGGCCTCCAAAGGCCTCCTCCACCACTGAAGTACTCCATGCACCATCTAACAACCTACATATTCATTTAACAATTGCACGGGGAGAGCAGGGATAGAAGGATCATTAAATGAGATACTTCACAACAGCTGTCACCCCATGTGGCCATAATGGGCAGGCTCCATAAAGGTCATATTTCGAGGACTACTTGTACTTTACCTAATGCCACTAGACTGTGAAAATATATCTTTTCAACAGCCATCTTTTCCCTAGCCAGGTAGAACTGCTGCAGTTGACTAGGGCTTCTCTCCTAAAAATAAGCTGTCCAGCATATACTTCATAACATTAGAAATCATTAAAATAAATAGATGACTTGCATATAAACTCTCATCCATCTTATTTCAGAATGAGTTATACTGTACGCAAAAGCAGCTGGATGTTTCTCTAAAATGTCTTTTCTTCAGGCGGCAGAAAGCGTGCCTTTCAATTTATACTCCCCTGATAGAATTCCCAAATGGAAAAAAAAAATATGCAAGAGACCTGTGGGTCAGAAATCCCACTGAAATTACAATGATGTTTTGGCCAAGCATTCCCGCCTCATTGTGGTCCAGAACAAGAAACTAAAAGAAGCAGTTCTAAGGAAGGCATAACTTGAAACAAACCCAAAACTTTAATCCCAGCTATTTTCCCCTGTCTGCAAGCCTTCCTCAGCAGCATATCAGCACATCCCCTTTCCTTGAGAAGTCTCCATCTAGACATAAAGAAGGCATTTTGCCAAAAACAGGGGAGGAGAGAGTAGAAGCTGAAAGTCATTGGCCAAATTAGCATTGTGTGATCTTAGCTTTCAAATGACCTCCTTGCTGTATAAACAAGATTATGTAAGTGTTCTAGTGGAAAGTGCAGCTGTTTTACAGCACTGCCATCTTGAGGTTGGTAAACAGAGGATTGCAGCAGGAGATTGTTCTCATTCTCCTCATAACCTTTACAAATCAGTCGCCAGGATGTAATTTGTGAGACTTGCAGCCCAGTACTCTCTGTAGCTATTTAATTTAATGGGGTCTGCTTTTACACAATTGTTAACTTTTTCTGGATATTTGTTTAGGCTGCAATCAATGCTCAGTTCTGACTTCGCACATTTCCCTTCAGAGCAATGCCTTCTATTGCATAGATTTCTCCTCTGTCTCGCACTCAAAAATAGTTATTTGTCACAGGGCAAATACAATCTCTTTTTCTCCAGTGAATTATTCACAATAGCATATAGACCTTAGCTGTGTGACTGGCACAGAGCCTTTTTAAATAATCTATAGGGGATTGAAACTGCTGAACATCATAAATCTCTCCTCAGTCTGCTTGCTTTTGAAAAAGTGTGCCTTATTTCCTCTTTTTAATTTAAGTGATTTTTAAATATCTTTGGGGATCATTATTTTACATGTTCAAGTGCTATTGAACCTGGTGGCACAGTGGTTAGAATGCAGTATTATTGCAGGCTAACTCTGCCCACAGACTGGAGTTCGATCTTGATGGGTTCAAAGTTAACTCAGCCATCCATCCTTCCGAGGTCAGTAAAATGCGGATTTAGATTGTTGGGGGCAGTATGCTGACACTGTAAATCATCCAGAAAGTGCTGTAAAACAGTGTGGGGCCGTATATAGGTCTAAGTACTAAGTATAGTAAGACCAATTGTTAGGACTATTATAATCCAAACATTCAAAATCATCAGCTGATTTTACTTCCTAAGGTTAATTTATACACTTTTAATTTACATCAGTGTGTCTAATGTATTTTGTTACAAAATGGGTTACCCTGCAATCTGTGAGCAAAATGGTGTATCCATAGGGCAACAGTTTTTGAACCAAGTTATTTCAAAGGGGCTAATTTACAAAATCAGGGACCCACAACTCCTGTGGAATTGAAATTTGGCAAATTTCATTTTACGTAAAAATCATCATAAAACAGTTTATGAAATAATATAAAATGTCATAAAATTTCCTGTGCTGTACTATACAGTTCAACAAGGGTATTTTCAAGGTAATATATCTCTGGATGAATCCAACTTTTCCAATGAAGGTAGTACATTAGAAGTTCTGTCCTTGTTGAAGGTATTGAGGAATATGGTAAGAAAATATCTATGAAAAGATGACCCAATGGGTCACAGATTGTCTGTTTTATGTACAAAAACTGATTATATTGCTATTTTTATTATAGAGTACTATATTTTAGTATAGTAAATAGGACAGCATTCTCCATCACCCCTAAAATGCTAGTTTAAATCAACACCTATGACACACAATAGTGTGTCTTTTAGCAGAGAGGAATGGCAATGTGCTCAGGAGAAATTGCCAGTGACTCTTGTTCCTACTTGCCACCATTTACCACTAGAAAGAGTTGCATTCCTCTGCCTAATATAAGAGCCAGAGAAGATTGTGACAACAGCCAGCTACAAGCTGCCATTTAAAGTTTCAGTAGTGAGTCCCTAAATGGATGATGTAGCATTATAGCATCTTTCAACAGCATTGTCAGAAACCTATAAGAATGAATCTAATAGATCCAGTTTGGCAGTGCATACCTCTAAGCTCCAGTACGATCAGTTGTTCAAAGATGCTGGGTTCTATAATCAGGAAGCACTCTTCCATCAGTGGGCCATAGAGACCAGTGGTGGGATTCAGCCAGTTCGCACCACTTCGGGAGAACCGGTTGTTAACTTTCTGAGCAGTTTGGCAAACTGGTTGTTGGAAGAAATCATTAGGGCAGAAAACCAGTTGTTAAATTACTTGAATCCCACCACTGATAGATACCTATATACCAAGAGGGACACTGTGACATTCAGACTTGCTGACAGATAAATGAAATGGCTATATATACTTCACCTAAGCTATTTTTTCTTCTTTTCTTGTGTTTGTGTGTATAGAGCTTATTAGGAAAACTCTGGAATATTAAAACTGGAAAACAGAGTTGTCTGGTCCTCCTGTAAAATTCCTTAAAAATGTAAAGACAATTATATAATCAGGATCTTCTCTGGAAGCACCCTTGGTTCTATGATAGACACGATGACTATATTTTCTTGGCAAAAATAAAGGACAAGTGTGAAAAGGGGGTAAATCTGAAAGAAATTCATAAGAATAAAAAATGTTTGTTTTTAAAATCTTGTGTTTAGAATTTTAGAATCTCATTTTAGAAACAAAAAATTCAGGCGCAAAACGAAGAAAATAAAAAATTTAATAAGGATGTGTGGTCATTGTAAGATAGACCGAAAGGATTTCTCCAGGAAGGTGAAGGAGGTAATGCACCAAAACACAAGGGGGATGTAATTTCTTTGCATAGCACATCCTGCAGCAAGGTTACAATCCAGAATGAGTTACTTAAGGCATATCATAATTTACCATGCCAGCTTGATTGTAAGATGGTTTAAGAAAATCCCATCTGGACCGTGAAGCTGTAGATAATGGCTTGCAAGGACATTAGCCAGTCAAAGATGCAGGCTACCATATTTTCCGGTTGGATGATTCTCTTCCCTTCCACCTCTTTGTTCTAAGAAAGTAGCAATCAAACTCTTTCTTTCTGTGAGTGAGCTGTCTTTGAATACGTTAAGTAACATTTAAGTTAAGTAACATTTATCTATAACAAGGTTAAACCATTAAAATGTAGTTATGTACAGCCACAATAAGCAGCCTTTTAAAAAAGATCCATTCTTCTCTGCATGCACTCTATTGCTTCTTTACCTTCCTTTATTGGTACTCCTGAAATACCATGCAAAAATAATGCCAATTTTAAAAAAAATCAACCAAATTTTTTTTTCTTGAAGTAGTTTTTCCCACCTACTGTTTGAAAGAAGAAAGTTCAAGGTTTTAACAGTTTATTGTATTTTTCAGTCACCTGACATAGAAGGGGGGTTTGATGTTATAGAAGTGGGTTATGAAATGATGCATCAGATCATTGTAGCAGATATTGAACATCTAGATTAAATCTTTCCCAGCTCTACCTATGAAGGCCATGGATCAGATTTGGGTCCTTCTGCATGCAAATGATATGATATAAAGCGACAATCCATGCCTTTATCTTGTTTTGGAAACATTAATGAATATGGATGTACAAAATTTAACAGTTGAGGAATAGATCACTCGAGAAAACTCCATGTTCCGTGCTGGCTAGAGAATTCTGGGAGTTGAAGTTCGCACATCTTCAAGTTCCAATGTTGAGAAACACTGCTCTAGAGTATGCCGTTCTAGGGGCAGTTCAGTGATATCTTAAAAGAAATACCCCAAACTGATAATAGCTTGAGGTGTTCTGAGGGGTACCTGATCCCAAACAGATGTATTTCACCCCCAAATACTATTATATGCATATAAAAATGGATGCTGTTTCAGTCACTCACTTGGGCTTATTATTTTGAAGCAAGGGATCATCACTGCAAACAGTCTTGCATTGATCAGAAGATTTACTTCTATAAAGCACCAAACTGCCTTTGGAATGGTATGCTTTAGAATGATTAAGCTCAGCATAGTCCAATGAACAAATGAAATTTTCCAGAGTTCTCCAGGATGTTTTGTCCTCAAATTGCTGAGTTTCTAAATTGTTAGCTTTTTCTCATTTCTATTGATGATCATTCTGCAGCAGAAATAGAAAAAGAATAGAATAGTTGACCAGGGTTGGACTTCTTTCATCAGCTAACATAATAAAACTTATTTTATTTACTTACCTGATTTATTTACTTATCTAATTAATATTGCCCAAATATTCTTAGAATTAAGCATTTGCTTCTAAAATGACAAATTTAGTGTTTAATTGCATATCTAGTTTTTAACTATAGATTTTTAAAATTACATTTCTTTACCTACATCTTGATAGATATGGTGATTGGGTAGTTGTAGGCAAAGGAGTGGCAGAACCAAAGTCAAAAGAGGAGTCAATCTATAGCTTCTACTTAGCTACAAATGGATTAAGTCCAATTTATCTTGAATTCTGTTGACCCTTATCTAATGTTAAAATAGTGCTGTTAGTTGAGTAGATTCTTGGACATGGGAATGGTTAGTAATAAATCAATTTAATTGGAACTTAATGTACGGTCCTGATTTTTTGCATCTGACAGTAACCTTTACAACAGACTTACTGTACCATGATAGGTTACCTTGACCTTGAGAAATTACTATAGCAAGACGGCTGCTTCATTTTTGTTCATTCATTCATTCATTCATTCATTCATTCATTCATTCATTCATTTATTTGTTCGATTTATATATGCCGCACTTTTCTGGAGACTCAGGGCGGCTCACAATGCATTAAGCAATAGCCTTCATATTTTTGTATATACCTGCTTAGTAGGGCTTTTTGGCCCCCCCGAGCGGTGTTCTATTTTATACAAAGTCAGCTTATTGCCCCCACAAACCGGGTCCTCATTTTACCTACCTCGAAAGGATGGAAGGCTGAGTCAACCTTGAGCCTGGTGAGAATTGAACTCGCAGTAATTGCAGACAGCTGGCAGTTAAGTAGTACTTTAACAGCAGCAGTTTAGTCCACTGCGCCACCAAGGCTTTTCATGTATCTCAAATCTCTCAATCTGCAGTAAAATTCTCAAAGACTGATTTTTTTAAGGTATTCAAGTTCTGAAATATATGTTACTATTCTTTCCCTAGGTAAAGGAAACCAATAAATATGTAATCCATATTTGACATTCAAACCACAGACCAAAGAATTTCTAACTGTTTGAACACCATTTGGAGTAAATGGTAAGATATGTCTAATAAACAAATAAATACTTTCTCTGATTTCTTTTAACTAATAATTTTGATTTAGTTTGCAGCCACTTTGTTCTTTTTGCACGTACAATGAATACAGGTAGTCTTCAACTTACAATAATTCATTTAGTGACCGTTTGAAGTTACAACAGCACTGGAAAAAAGTGACTTATGACTGTTTTTCACACTTACGACCATTGGGGTTTTTTAAAATTTGATTTATATCCACATTGTAGTGTCCCCATACTTATGTGATCAAAATTTGGATGCTTGGCAAATCAAGAACTATTTGTATAGACTGTACAGTGTGTGAGAAAATACTCTTTCTCAGCAGCAATTTTCTATGCTGCTCCAGCATTCAAGACTTGCTCTGAGAAGAAAGTAGCTGAGGGAAAGAAAAAAACAGAGTTGTAGACTTACTTAAAGCTGCATGCCTGCACACAATGCATATACCAGAATAAACTGAAATAACTATACCTTTAAAAAGAACCCAAATTCTAGGTTTTGCCATGAATTTTTTAAGAAGTTGGATAGACACATGTGCCCAATCTCTGTAACAGATTGGACTATTTTGAAAAGGATATAGCAATTGCTTCCCATAGAAGAAGATTAGAGGTAAGTATGCTAGCCATTGATGAGACAGTTCATTGATTGGCAAAAAACACTGACAAACAGAAATAGCCTTTCTCAGTGGGAAATCCAAATTTTTTTACTACCAGTTCTGTGGACGTCGCAGGGGAAGGATACTGCAAAATCTCCATTCCCTTCCCACTCTGGGGCCAGCCAGAGGTGGTATTTGCCGGTTCTCCGAACTACTCAAAGTTTCTGCTACCGGTTCTCCAGAACCTGCTGGATTTCACCCCTGGCCTTTCTTACAAATTAGGGAGGATAATTTCACATTTTATCTCATAATGCAGTTTCTATATGGATCTTTATGGCTCATCTGTAGGAGGGGAGCAAATAGCCCCGGAGCTAACTCTAATGTTTTTGTCAAGTTCTATAGTATTAGGATCTGACCCTTGTCTGCAGGAGATTCCGCTGTTTGGGAAAGGCCATCAATCAATGTGGAAATATGTGAGCTTTGCATGTGAGTCACACACAGAAACGGGACATTTCTGAACGGGACTCAGAGGTGGCAAGCTACCACATGGAACAAGCAGACTGGCTGGATCGGCTGGGTCACCCTAAGGTAGTTTAGAGTGTTCTAGAATCGTACCTGGTAAAAACTATATGTTTTATCACTGCCCCTTTAGATCTAATTCAGAATCTCACTTGGTCCAGCATAAGACATTTTACTGAGAAAGTACAGCAAATTCAGGTAGTCCTTGTTTAGTAACCACAATTAGGACTAGCAATTTGGTCACTAAGCAAAGCGTTGTTAAATGAAACCATAACTGTGCTTAAGATCCTATTCACTTTCCTTTGTTTTGCAGACCTGTGAAGATCATAAATGCAGGCATTGATCATAAAGCTATTTTTTAATCATTACTGTAACTGCGAACATTCACTAAACAAGGCAGTCACTGAACAAGGATTTTCTTAATTACTTTCATTTTTCCAAGGATATGGGCATAGTTCTCAAAACTACTTTGATACATGAAATTCAAATTGTTCCTTAGCCTTAGAAAAGAGTTAATAAGTTAAACAATTAACCATTTGTTTCCTTTTTATAATAGCCTAAATTCATGTCAAAGTCAGCTGTCTATCAGCCAAATGATATGGCTGGCCTTGACTCAAGCTTTTAAGCCCAGTCAGGAAATTTTTTTCTTATTTATTTGGCTTTAAAGCAGCATATTCAGATGTGCTGGATGATAACAACTATTGGAGAAATTGTGTCATACTTTTGTCTTGGCCACCTTGGCTGAAAGTTGGATTAAGTCCAGGAAAGTAAAGGATGTGATTATTATAATAACTGCCAACTATATGTTGGGAGTCAAGTCATTCACCTAGCAACTAAACATTCACCTGTACTGTGACTCTTCCAGCTAAGAAAACCTCCTTCTCTTTACCTTCACGCTCCAGACAGATAAATGGTTATATCCTGGCAGGTGATGTGGAGGAAAAAGAAAGGTGACACAGGACAGTTCAATTACAGTGATAAAGCGATGAGCTGTAATTATGGGAGAGTCAAATTCAAAGTGAGGCTTAAAAAGAAGGTCAAACAGAAAAATAGGATTTATCTAGAATTGTGTCTTAGCATGTAATAATCTGACCGCAGGTGCAATTCGGGGACTGCTACTTGTCAGATGGAGCTCTCTTCCTATATAGAAGATGCTAAGAAGTGCTTCTACCTTATGGCACTCATGCTCCGGGGATAAAATCTATAGAGACATTAGGTTTGCCATCTGTTTTAATGGACAGAAGGCCTCTGTTTTTGACTGCTCCGTGGCAGGCAAACTCTACAGTAGCATTTCTATCCATGAATAAGCAGGGCTATAAAAATATTAGGAACCTCAAACAAGAGGCCAAACTAAAAATCGTTTACCTTTTCCTTTGTTCTAATCATAGGATGAGCCTCCTTGTTTCTCTTTACTGATTTCCTATCAGCTCCCAAGCAAATTTTCTCTTTATTTTGAAAGCCAGCCCTTCACTGTCTGGACTTCCATCTTTCTGATATCATCCTAGCTGTAACTGTCACTCTTACATGCCTATGGAGATTCTCAATCATCCAGGTCATGGTTGTCCCAAAGGTGCTTCTTTTTCAAGAGGCAACAGGATTTTGTTTTTCTCTGAAGACATTTCACTTCTTATCCAAGAAGCTTCTTCAGCTCTAGTTGCCTCTTGGGAAAAATAACATCTTTGTCTATAATCCATTCTAAGTTAGGCGTGTCAAACTCTATTTCATTGAGGCAACATCAGGGTTGTGTTTGACCTTGGGGTGCGTGGCCAGGGTGGACGTGGTCAGCTCAACATCACTCGTGTCAGCACCTGTGGTGGCCCAAGCGCTCTGCCAGCAAAAATGGGCTCCCAAGCTCCGTTTTAGGCTGTGATGGCCTCCTGCAACCCTCTGCCAGTAAAAACAGAGCTCCATTTTCACTGGCAGGGGCACCGTGGGCTGGTCCTTTGCTGTTTCCGGGGGACCCCATGGACCAGAACTAAGCACCCAGTGGGCCAGATCCGGCCCACGGGCCTTGAGTTTGACACCTCTGTTCTAAATATACCTTCCAAAGTTTTCAGAATTTAACTCCTTTGGTAACTTAATCAATAGGCCTTCCTTCCTTCCTTCCTTCCTTCCTTCCTTCCTTCCTTCCTTCCT
>WNWU01000018.1:8604841-8651909 GCA_012654045.1 Ptyas mucosa | reverse complement strand
CCTTCCTTCCTTCCTTCCTTCCTTCCTTCCTTCCTTCCTTCCTTCCTTCCTTTTCTTTCTTTCTCTCTTGAGTTGAATTCATTTGTAAAACTATCAAAAACTATTCCGAATGCTTTATTTTTCCTACAGCAAACATATAAACAGATGCATCGTTGTTTTTACATTTCTTATGAAAACTACATCGCAATAGCATATGAAAATTATTTAACATTGTTATCTCAGTTGTGACAAAATATTGTTCTCTGTCAAATTTGCAGCCATTTTTCTGTAAGTACTAAGAAGTCACTTGCTCTCCATGCATCCAATCACCACGGCAGGGATCCCTAAAATCTGGAATATACTTATTTCATAAAAGCAAAATGGTCCAACCTCAAGTCTTTGTTACTAAATTTGTGCATATGCTTTTCAGGCATGGGAAGCTACTGAGTAGGCAAGTTGATATTGGACAAATCCCTGATTAGACCCTTTGTAATGTTAACCATCCCTACTGTGCTGGAATTGATTAGTTACATTTAGAGAAATGCTATTTGAACAGTAAGTCATTTAGCCATCTTCTCATTTTCACACATCATTCAGCATCCTACTGTCCTATGGCCCATTCTTTCCTCCTGTCTTACAACAGCCTACACAGCATGTCCCCTGCCATTGTTTGGCATAGTTTAAGATGGCATGGAGAAGAAAATGGCAAGGTAAACATGTGGTGATCATTGTTACTAAGATGGTTAGCAGTGCTGTGGCACTTATTCTTCCATGGAGCAAGGAAGGAAAAGAAGTAATGATGGTTCAATCAATGCAATAAACTATTTGATACTGATAAGTTTAGAATGAAATCAGAGGACATTTGGATCTAGCAAAAGGCTTTGCATGGAAGAAGATTCAGCACCAAGCAGAAAATGTATTGTGATGAGGTTGAAGCAGCTGCTTTTTTTTTAAGTAACATAAAAAGTTGCACATTTCAGGCTTGTGGAAAATGCTGTCCAAACTATGATATAACTCAGTACCAAATATCAAAATGGGCTTCATGCTTAACATAATTCATACTTATTACTATGAATGTTTGAGTGGGTTTAAAGTAACAGTTGCCTTGCATATTATTTGTCTAGCAAGGATCCTTTTTCTGCAAAAATAACATCTGTGGACAGGCAAGGTTTTGCAATTTCTACTTTTTTTATTTTTAGAGCCTTGGTTGCCATAGCTGAAATCGTGCATTAGCATGAAATACTATGGTAAATATTAGTTTATAAGCAGAATATGCCCGTTGACCTGTAAGCACTTTTCCTGATTTAATAAAAATGGAAAGTTCAAAGAAACCAGGACTAATAGAAGCAAAGAATTATCCAGCAGTAGCAGGATTGTGATCGTTAGTAATCTAGATATACTATATAGTTTTAGGGCAAATCCAAAATTAATTAGGAAATAATTTGGTGATCAAGAGTTTTGTCTATAGAATTGAAATGCAATATTTAAACTGGACAATGTACCTCTACTTGCAGCTGTTTAAGTATAAATGGTCCTTTGGATTGGGGCCAGAGACCATAATGTATTTACTTTTTGAGATCCAATACATTACACTGTTCGATTCACTATATGTATAAAAAAACATATTTGAAGAACTAAGAAGGAAGAGAAATTCTTATTTGGCTTCTTCTTGCTCTTAGTGAAGACTAAAGTTATTGGCTGAAAATGAATTTGCTTTTCCTTTGTCTTTAAGCAAAATATAGTTTAAGCTAGCATCAGCGGGGATTATTTGTATATGAAAGGAATAAGCAGAGCTATTGCCAATTGCTTCCAGTGCCTGCCAAAATACACGCTGGGTGTTATTACTGATGTACAGTCTTCTCTGTTGTGACACTTGAGTTCTGTAATCTTTATTTAAAATGGGATGAAGTAAAATAGCCTGAGTCTATATATAGCAGGGGTGTCAAACTTGATTTCATTGAGGTCTGCATCAGGGTTGTGTTTGACCTCGGTGGCCCCAGGTGGTGCGGCCAAGGTGGCCATGGCCAGCTCAATATCACTCCTGTTGGGGGTACCTGTAGTGGCCCAAGCGCTTCGTCAGAGAAAACGGACTCCTGAGCTCTGTTTTTGGCTACTAAGGCCTCCTGCAACCCTCTGCCAGTGAAAATGGAGCTAGGTCCTTCAATGTTTTTAGGACGGCCCCACAGGCCAGATCTAAGTACCCCATGGTTCGGATCCGGCTTTGGGCCTTGAGTTTGACACCCCTGATATATAGGAACATATGGAATATGATAGGGTACTATTGAAATATAGAAGAAAATTAAAGAGACAGAGATGCCAGATTCCACGAATAAAAATATACAAAAATTAAGCAAGTTATATGGAAGAAATTGTTCAAAAGGCTTTGTAACCTTTCTTTTGAGAATTCCCCATTGATCATAAATAAACTCATTTGTGGAAGAAAAAAAGTAGTGTTGCAAATTTCCTTTCTTAAAATGAGAATAAAGTAAAACGTATTCTCTGTGGCTCCTGAAGATGTGCCAGCTTGTAATTATAGAATTTTTTTTTTAACCTGCTAGCTGAGACATAAAACTATATACCAAAGATGCCAAATTCTTTTGGACCAAAGAGTGCAACACACACTCGAGAGTCATGCTGGAGGCCAGAACAAAAATTCAGCCTGTTTTGATTCAATCTAATGGTTTAAAAGAGTTGGGCTGGGGACAAGAAAGTGAAGTGGCTGTTCATGTACATGCATTCAGAGGCAGTTTGGAACTGTTTTTAAAAGGTCACATGACCCTCAAAGTACCTCTTTGGAAGGGCTGAAGATTGCAAGTCTAATTGGTACTACAAGGATAGGTGGCTGTTTTCCCAGGTGTGCCTGTGTAAAATATTCAGGAGGGCTAATTTACTTATAATGCAGCTTTTCAGTCCAAAAAACAAAAAAGTCCAAGAGAAAATCAGGCTCTGTTGATTAACAGTGGATCTAGGATTGCAGGAGACCACAAGGCCAACAGCCTGTCTACCCCTCGTGTAGGAATTAGGAACAAATCAGGGATGATAGAGAGCTACAGTATTTATTGGTTTAGATTTAGGAGCTGCCTGTTTCCAAATAAACTCTGGGTAGTTCACAATAAATTAAACAATAAAAACACCATACAAAACAGTTAAACAAGTTGGAATCTGATTGCTCAATACAAAAAAACAACACCATATTGATCGAAGCTTACTCGCCTCTACTTTGATATAATAAAACAGAAGTATTTTAGGAAGTGAGCCAAAAATATTTTAGGAAGTGAGTATGTCATACCAGAATGTAGACAAATCTACCTGACAAATTAATACAGAGTAACAAAGAGACGTGGTGGCTCAGTGGCTAAGATGCTGAGCTTGTCAATCAGAAGGTCGGCAGTTCAGCAGTTTGAATCCCTAGTGCCGTGTAATGGAGTGAGATCCTGTTACTTGTCCCAGCTTCTGCCAACCTAGCAGTTTGAAAGCATGTAAAAAATGCAAGTAAAAAAATAGGGATCACTTTGGTGGGAAGGTAACAGCGTTCCGTGCATCTTCTACATTTAGTCATGCTGGCCACATGACCATGGAGATGTCTTCGGACAGCGCTGGCTCTTCAGCTTAGAAATGGAGATAAGCACCGCCCCCTAGAGCCGAAAACGACCAGCATGCATGTGCAGGGCAACCTTTACCTTTACCTAACAAATTAAATGTGGGTGAATATCACTGTCACATGCTATAAATCCCAAATCCCTATCTATCTGTTAGGCTCATTGGATGAATTTGAGGCAGAAACTGTCCTCAGACATTTCAAAAATATATTTCATATTGTTAAATTATTTGGTATAATTAATTTATCAACTGAATAGAAATATTTTCTCTCTACAGTAAGTGCACAAATCTGAGGACCGTGTTAGTATTCCAATTGAATCATACTGCATATTTGTAAATACTCAAATACTTGCACAAAACAAATATGAATTCAATAGATGTAATGAATAAAATAAAATAAATGTTTTAGTTGGCTTATAATGTCTTTTTTAGAATACGTTCCACTGTGCCATCCAGCACATAAATTAGAATTCTAGTTTGGCACTGTTACAAAATAAGAAGTATGAAAAGGAGCTTTCTAAAGAAGTAAGAATAATACAGAGTTATATAGGCAATAATAATAGGCTAATAATTATTATACTAATATATCAGCCATTTTAAACCAGATAACTAATTTAAACACATTCAAGCCACAAATAATAGCTCAAGGAAGTCTTTCCCAATAAATGAAAATCTTGTTTTTATTGCCTGCAGGTTCCAAACCATTCTTAAACAGGATTATTATTATTTAGCATATGGCATACAGTGTCAGGACACACAATGCTAGACACACAATGCAGTTCTGACAGACTAGAATGCTAGTTTATTCTGTTCAGTGCTTTCGCACCTATCCTTGATGCACCATGGGGGTGAACTACCTTTACACCATCTAACTAGCAACACTCGGGATGCTGGCTCTTCTGGGCTCCTCCGCTGGTCTTGCCACGCCTTGTGTCATGATGCCTTGTGTCCAGGCAAGTCCAGTGCCAGCTTCCACTCTCCACACACACTAAAGCAGCTAGGTTTTTCCTATCAAAATGGTATTCATTTATCTACTCACAATATTACATGCTTCTGAACTGCTGGGTGGGCAGGAACTAGGAATCGAGTGACAGGAGCTCACTTCATCTCAAGGAACTGGGTTCAAACTGCCGGAACGCAGACTATTTCTGACTGGCAGTTCCAATGTCATTAAACATCTATGCCGCTGCGTCCCTACTTAAACAGGAAATATTTGGTAACTCCTCTGAAAAGTATTGTTTTGTTGTTAGTGTTGGGATGTTACCAAACTGCAATAAAAAACTGCACATTCATCTCCTGATGAGATGGTGCTCCTCCAAAAAGCCACTCTTACTTCTGTCCCATTTTCATTTTGTCCTTTTGCATTTTCTGTTCAGTACAGTATTCAGGAGCTGCTGATCATGCTTAGCTTTCCCAATGCTGTTTTGGAAGATTTCCTTTTAAGATTTGCAGATGAACTTTTTTTTGGGTAGATACAGATATTGTAAAATGTTAAAAAAATGACAACTGAAGAAATCAATATGATTTTTTTGTGAGCAGGACTCAGGATTTTATTGCCTCCTCTCTGGCCAAATAAGGACCCACTTACTGTACTTCAGCAGGAACATAAGCTGTCCATTTGGTGAGATTTCAAAAGTGATTTGCCAGTGCCTGCTTCTGAGAGAGAGTGACTGACCCATGGTCACCAGTACATTATGTGCCTATGGTGGGTCTAGAATTCCCAGCCTCCTGGTTTCTAGTCTGATGACTAGTCTGAATAATCACTATATTGAACTGGCTTTCCAATTAAGGAATTAACCATCACTTTTTCCCTAAGAAGTGGGTGGATCATTCATATAAGCACTTTCACTCTTCAGAGATCTCAGAGGTCTTACATGCACTAGAATTGATCTGACCTTATGTCCTCCATACGCAGATCATGTGTCAATTCTTGGTGTCTGCATATGTGTTTAGAGATTGCACAGATATTTTATCACAGCCCCAAGTTGGATCCAGAAAGGATAGTGGCACTGTCAGTGCATAATCCTTTTTGATATTGTCATGCTATGACATGACAATATGATATTGTCCCGTTGGAGCCTGGGTCCGAGGAGAAGAATGAGATGGAGCTAGGGCTGACAGAGGAATGACCAGAGGAGCAGGACAAGGCAGTCCCAGGTCCCTCAGGCCTGGGAAGGGTCACCAGCGAAGGAGAGAGGGCGCAAAGACGACCAAGCAAAGTTAAATATGAAGTGATACAAGATGCAAAGGAAAAAAAGAGGATTGGGTTTATCTAATTTGAATGTTTATTTTGCAATTTGTTGTTTGGTTTTGATGAAAGAGTGGATGCTGAGAAATAGAACACTTAGAATTAGAAGGACATGATCTGAGATTTGAAGAGTACATGGTATGATAAAGTCAAGCTTAGTATAGATTTCAAAAATTATTATATTAAAAGTGGTACATTAAAAATATAGAATAGATATTAATCCAGTATGTGCTCAAAACCATATTTGTGGTTCTCGGTACAAGAAGCATTTTACAGACAAGAAATAATAATAGGCAAACACAAATGGTTAACATATTATGAGATACCAGAGTTCTATCAAAAGAATACAATAAAATCAAGAGAACCACTGATAACAGAGAAAAATACACTTGTCAATGGTTTTCTTATTATCAGAAAACTTAAAGTAGGTAAAATATAGTATTGAACATTGGAATACTGATTTTGAAACAGAATTGTGTACAAATGATGATTGTGTGATTGCTAAAATGTATAAACTTTTATTTATATTTGAAACTGAAGAACAAGTTAAGAAACGTACGATAAAATGGAGTAAAATTTTTGGTTATACTATACAGGTGGAAGGAACAATGTGAAAATACATGGCTGCAAGGACTGAAATTTTACATTGTGTAATAATTGTAAAGAGAATGTTTATAAATGATATACTGTTGGTATATGACACAAAAAAGAATCTCAGATATATAAAGATATGTCAAATTTATGTTGGAAATGTGAACAAAAAGAGTCATTTTATCCTGCATAGTGAACACGCAAAAAAGCTAGAAAATGTTGGATTCAAATACAGAGTTAATCAGAGATTTTAAATATTAACGTTTGACTGAAACCAGAATGTTTCCTCTCATTGAACATTATTTTTATATATGATAACTGCAGCTAGTTTGTTGAATGCACAAAGGTGGAAACATTTGGCAATACCTATGATACACAAATATTTAGTGAAGATGATAGAACTAAGTAAAATGGCCAAACTGAATTTTTTTGATTAGAGAAAAGACAATATCTATGTTTATTGGTAACTGGAAACCCCTTAAGGACTTTTTGCATAAAAAAGAAAATAATGATCCTGTAATTTATGGTTTTGATGATTAGATAGAATAAACTATAAAAAAGAGAGTCATCATGTAACTTGAGAGAGAGAGAGAGAGAGAGGGAGGGAGGGAGAGGGAGAGGGAGGGAGAAATTATTTTATAATAATCCTTGTAACTGTTGTAAAGATCACAAGTCATTTTGTAGCTTTCTTCATTCTTGTCTATTTGTATGCTACTCTTTTTCTTTTTGTACTTTCATTTTTTCCTTGTATTTTTTCCTTTTTATTTTTTGCTGCATTTTAGTTTGTATTAGTGATCAAAATTTTCAATAAAATTATGTATTTAAAAAAAGAGACAGAATATAGTTACACTGCTGCATGAGAAAGAAGAGTAAATGTTATGAGAGAAAACAATTAAGGATATAACTCAGAGCTTACACTACTTTGTGAATTCAAGGGTTTACCAGGATTATTCTATATTGTGCTTCAACGACCTTTTAATTAAAAAAACAAAACTATTGAAAATCTATTTTTTTCTTTAAAGCGACATGACCAGCAGCATTCATATGTTGATCAGAGAATGAAGGTCAGTAGCTGTTAGGAATTTTCTTTCAAAAGCCAAACAAGCAAGTCCTCTCAAACTCTAGCAATTAATTGAATTTTCAAGCATCAGTCCAGAGGTTAAGAGCTTCTATTACATACTCTAACTGCCAGTTCCAACATTGCTATATTCCAATTACAATGAAAGATAAATTGACACTTTCCTGCTATACTCCATGGATAATATATGTAAATACATTCTTTTCCAGACTTGAAAGCATAACTTCAGCAGCTACTTCTACTCAGAAGCTTCAGAACTATCATAAACAACAGAGCTACAAACCAAATGAATAATAAAGGGGATAAGAAGGGGGAAAATCTCTTTTATTAGGCCATACGTTTTTATAACGGCATGATTATACATGGACTAATACATGCAAATTACACAAAGAATAAAAGTCAGCACTCAAATGTCACACTTTTCCAGCCTTCCATATGTGTTATGACTAGAACTTCCAGAATTGCAAAGTTCCCTGACTAGGAATGCTGAAATTTTAGTTCCAACAGATCTGAGGGGCACAAGGCTGGGTAAGGTTGCATTAATGCGTAATCACTTCAGATGGTCTTGAACGAATGTCACACTTGCCTTTTCCCATTCCACCAAAGATTACAGGGCAGTAGATAGCTGTTACCTTGTTTCCATAAAAGCCACATTAAATAGGTCAACATAATATGATTTCTTCCATGGTTATGCAGGGATTTCCAATGCTCTGCCAGCTATATCATACTGGCTTCTCCAGAAATGCACATTCCTAATAAATTCTATTACACTTTTATAGTGGGATTACCAGGGAGAGGCAATATTGCAGATTTTTTTTTGAAACTAAGCATAAATGTGGCCCATGAGTGGCTAGTTGCCAGCCTATGTACTACAATGTGACTTTAAAATCAAATCACCTGTAGCTGCAAAAATATTAATGCAATTGGGAGGGGAGACTGTTCAGGGTATCACCTGAAAAAGCAGCGTTTCCCATTCTTGCTGGTCCTGAATGCAAGGAAAAGACATAGGACCAAGCTCTTAAAGTCAAACGAGAATTTCGTTATCTGTAGTCAGTAAAATAGTCTGTCTAAGAATGCAAGCATTGCTTCCTGAACTGAGCTGCATGAGTGCATCCATTATACAAAAGATCCAGTAGTGGTATTCAGCTGGTTCAGGTGAAACCGGTAGCAGAGATCAGCGCTATGCCGTCCTATTTAGCCACGTTGTCGAGGCCGGGCGCATGCGCGGTAAAGCGTGCACACTAGTGGTGGGTTTCAAAAATTTTTACTACTGGTTCTGTGGGTGTGGCTTGGTGGGCAAGGCATGGCCTGGTGGGCATGGCTTGGTGGGCGTGGCAGGGGAAGGATACTGCAAAATCCCCATTTCCTCCCAATCAGTTGGGACTTGGGAGGCAGAGAATAGATGGGGGCGGGGCTAATCAGAATTTTTACTATCAGTTCTCCAAACTACTCAAAATTTCCACTACTGGTTCTCCAGAACTGGTCAGAACCTGCTGAAACCCACCTCTAGTGCATACGAAGTGAGCATGCGCGCACATGGCGAACCAGTGGTAAAAATATGTGAAACCCACCTCTGAAAAGATCACAAGGAATATGAGTTGTTGTGGAGATAATATTTGTATTTGGTGGTGGCTCTAGGACTCCTGACAGGACAAAGAACTAGAAATATAAGAAAATATCTATGTGTAGGTGAAAAGTATCCATGATTGGGGGAGGAGCTGTTCAGCCTAAACTTCTTAAATGAATCAAAGTTTGCGAAGCATAATAGCTTGCCATGTCTTTTTTCCTAAAATGAAAAAAGAGCTAAGATGATGCAGTGGTTGGAGCTTACTCTGCCATGAAGGTTACTTGGACATTAATTATCTCCAAATGTTACCTTGGAAAATTGTTGTGCATATGTTATCAGGGAGACCTAATTCACTGCCTTGAGTTATTTGGGCACTTCTTTCATGTTACTTGATTTAGATTAGGCTAATCATCAATATTAATGACAATATATTATAGGTGACCAAATCATATATGCATTTACACCGAAGCTCTTCAAATAAATCAGTAAAGATTCTTAAGGATAATTAATATCACATATTCAGAAAATATGCTGCTTCAGCCTCACCAAATACAGGACATAGACACCCAATTGAGCATGTGAAATGCCCCTAACCCAGACTAACCTGGATGCCCATCCCATATGTAAAAGAAGATTGTATGCAACGTCATGGTTGACCTTCTGTTGTCTTTTCTGCAGTCATTGGTTTCGCTTACCTGCCCTTCTTGTTTTCCAACAAAACTCAGATCTTTGAGGAATGCATAGCCAGTTTCCCTGGAGAAGCAGATGCAGAATAGAAGGTGAAAGAACCAGCTTTACTAAAACTAGTAAGTCTTTATGAGAAAACAGAAGGGTTGAAGACATTGGCTTTGGTGAACCCAAGTTTTCCCCTGTGCTCTTCCATATGGAAGATGGTTCATAGGGTTTGAGGGCAGGGTAAGCATTCACATCTTTTGGAATTTGGAAACTGCCTTATTGCTGTCATTAAGCACTCCTAAATTACATATAAATTACATAAATAAATAAAATAAAATAAAATAAATGTAAGGCCTTCCCTAGGAAAAGTAAATAAGAAAAAAACTTCATTACTGCATCCATGGAATTTAAGGTGAATCCTTTCTTTTAAAGGGGCAAGTTATTTGAGGGGTTACAGGGCAGTCCTTCCTTTTTCTAATCCAGCACTGTCTGCTTTGACTGCAACAGGCAGAAATATGCTTTTCTATTTCCCTGAACTTTTTAACTGAAGATGCCAATACATTTTATACATACATAATACTAAACTGCAGTCAGTATACAACTTGCATATAAAAACTTGTTGCATGGGTGTTATGGAAGGGATAAGAGCGTTGCCATACAGTTATAAATCCACCTTCCTGCCTGGTCATTGCTTGAATTAAAAAGTTAAAGGAGTGCATAAAAACAGTTGTGATGCACAACAGAATCTCCGAAATAATTTTGTAATGAGCTCAAAAACCTTTTTGAGTACATGTAACTTTCTATGTTTGGAACTAGTACAACTTTAGTCCCAAATCGAAACAAAAACACACATTAACTGCTTAATGTACAACCATATGCCAAATGGCAAGAAAATTACTGTATTTTAAATTACAAATTTTGGATTAAACAAGTAACTGATTCTGAGAGTAATTGTGCCATCTAGTGGTGCAAATTGCTGACTAAAGGGGGGGGGGGAAACCTTTGCATTCCATTTTTTTATTACAACCATTTTCCCCCCTGGATTTTCTTTTTCTGAGCATTATATCTCCTACTTTTATTTATTATTTTATACATTTAAAATATATGTATGCACTTAAAACCTTTATTACTTTTAATTTCAATTTGTGGCTGAAGAACAGCTCCAAGAACACTAGATGTAGTCATTTACTTTGATTTTTTATTATGCAAAGATGTACATCACAAACCAACATTAGCTTGAGAATGAGAACAGTGAGAACCTCTAAAGTAGTCTTCTCATTGGCAAATATGTATCTTCCAATTAATATCCAATCATTAAAAAAAAATATGGCCAACTGGGTTCCCAGCAGTATGCATTTGTATATTTGTATGTGAATTAACGTTTTAGAAATACATAGAATGTTTTATGTATGAAAGTACAATGCAGTAGTTACAGGCACTCTTTAGGAATTGGCTGTGGAACAATCCTGATAAGTTTATTTGTTTAGTTAAATCCATTTCTACAGCCACCTATCCAATGGTGAAATGCTCCAAAGTCTGCTACCGGTTCACTGCGTGAAAATTATTCTCATAATCTGACGATTACCTGTACACTGAGCCAGTAGTGTTGTATCCATGCTTTGTATAACTGCCTTGTGTTTATTGGAAAGGATTATTAGTTTAACCCATCTTCAACCTCCTGGGATGCTGTCATAGTAGTATGATAGCTTAATTAGTTAAACAAATTGCTGAGCATTAAACTTTTGGGAGGCAACTGAAGTTACCCACACTGGTACACAGAGAAACATAGCGATTCTTATTTTTTAAAAAAAGAATATTTGTCTAGGCATGGCCCTGAGTAAGCAGAACAAGACACTTAGCAACTAAATGCTAATTATCTGACAGTTCTTTGTGCTCCACTAATGACCACAAAGGGAAGACGTATTGTAGCTGCTTGTTCTCTGTGAGCTCTAGATTAAAACACATATAAACATGCCTGTGTTCATAGCATCCTGATATCTAAATAAACCTGAAAATATTTGAAACAGCCCAGATCAGTCTGGGTGCATTGTAGACTCAATTTAGAAGGGCTGGGAAATGAAGAAAAAAAAAATCTGGAAGTGTGACCAACCACACAAATAATAATTAAAATCTTTGGGGTGGAGTAGAGTCACTCAGTAAGGTCCACAAAAAAAATATCGTATTGAAATCAAGACTGACCAGAAGGCACTAAAACCAAATCCTAATTTCAGATTAGTAGCCTGTCCCTGAGAAATTCATTAATAATCACATGAGGCTCCCATTCATTTCTAATGAAAGATGGAAATTTCAAAACTGCTAATAAACTGAGATGTTGCACTGACCTCCACAAATCCAATCCGATTTGAGAGTGAGGTCAGTAGTCTCTAAATTTGGTAAACAAATAAATAAAAGCCTACTTTTTCAAGTTATTCTTCCCGGAGGATCGGAATGAAATAGAGGCAACTGGACAAGAAATTCTTCACTACATCATTACAGCAGCTGATAGAGGCATCCCCATTAAGAGCTCCAGGTACGACTTCCATTTTATACATCCTCTTTTCTACCCTTCCAATGCATGGAATGTTAGTTGTTAGAAACAAATCAATAGAGGCCATTTCAACCCTGACTATACAATGTTTTTTAAACCAAGCTGGATGCCTGTAAAGAAAAATTAGGTCACTTCCTGGCAAGTTGTTCATTATCAATTGCCCTGCCTGAAAATTTTAGGGTTTGTAGCTTACCCACATTTTCTAATTGCTTCAGCTGACTTTTTTGGCATTAAAATATATTAAGTATTGTCTTATATTGTCTTACTGATACTAAAAGAAAGTACTCCTGGAGCTACTATTGGGTGCTATGACAGGTATTAAAAATCCTGAAGAGATATTAAACTATACATTTGATACTTCAAAAGGAGAGAAACCTCAGAATTAATGGCACCTTTCCATTCAGATTAACAAGTTTCTTTACATTGTTTCCCCTATTTTGTCCAGTTTAAGCTACAAGCTGGTTACACTCATCTGTTCCAAGCAGATGCTTGTGTATTCCAAAACCACCTTTTACTATATAGGCAAAGAAAAAAGATACATCTATGTGTCTTCTGCGAACTACAAATGTTCAGATTGTTTCATTTATAGGTATGGGAACAAAACATAACCTTGCAGTACACTGTAAGACAAATTGACAAGTCTGTGTAGAAGTCTGCCAATGCTAATCCATTATAACCGTCTACCAACAAGTAAACATATCAAAGTGATTCAGTTTAACAGCTGTTAAAGAATCAGAATCTAACAGCATTTACACATCTAGAAGTATGGATATGAAATTTTGTCAGAAAAAATTATGGTGTAAGGTCATGTACATCCTCTGAAACAAATGGTTTAGCATGCACAGATATGCATAATACTATCTTTCTAAATTATCAAATAATTTCCTGGTCTGTAAAGCTATTTTGGAAGCTGATCTTGACTGTCTCTGCATGCATAGTTACTTTGTTGAGATGCATTGTTAAAAAGTGAGCATCAAAAAGGGGAAAGTTTGTGAGCTTTTTTACACATGGGTATAGAGTCCTTGGTAGTCTTAAGCACCACTAATTAACTCTCTGCACAATATAAAGCTTTAGGTTTTCATACCTTGGTAGTTTGAATTTCTATCCAAAAGGAGTAGCTCAAAGCAACAAGGCTAACTTCAACTGTTACTTAAAGCTATTCTGAAATCAGAGTGCATCTGCAGTTGGACATTAGATAAATGGACTTCATTGTGTAGCAAATGGATGAAACTTTGTAAATGCATACTTCTTTCTGATTGCTAATTATCAGAGAGTAATCCAAGTGTATTTAAATAAAACAACCAACAATAACAAAATTGACCAAAAAGAGAATATTCATTCACATGAATAATAATAGAGATGTGACAGATATTACTGGCCCGAGCAATTTTCTAAACAATTTGATTTCTCGGGAAAAATCTTGGGGGAAAAAAAATCAGAGCTAACCAAATGGTTTTATTCAATACACTAAACAGATTACTTGATATCTGTCAGCTGCACCTTTCAAAAACATTAAGTATTGTAATTTAAAATAAAATATAAGCAAATGTTTCACAGTATGAAAAAGAACAGCTTGTCAAGAACATTTGGGATTAGACCCCATAAGGATGACCCTTAACGGTAAGGGAGCCAAAAGAGAAATTAAAACACATAGAGAGAGAGAGACACAGAGAGACAGAGAGAGGGGGGAGGAGGGAGAGAGGGAGAGAGATTTCAAAAAACCCTAAGATACTATATTTTACAAAGCAAATGAAATGTGAGCGAGGGAACCATATCTTTTATGTTCATGACCCACTAAATTCAGGGTTGTGTCCCCACCCTTGTTTTCTAATATTCTTCATCTCTGAACCACAATTGAACTATAAGAGGAAGCAAACTTGCTCTTCAAGATAAAGCTTTGTTATTAAGCCAGGCTAGAACTTTCCCTGATACCTGCATCATTTTTTGCTTAGCAATTTCTCCTTAAAAATCAAGTTCTGAAATTAATTCTCAACTAATAGAAACATGTATTTTCATTGGGCATGTCTTATTGCTCTAATGTCCTTGTAAGAGTCCATCAATGTCTCCTGAACTGCTCTTTCTAAGAGAATTTTTTTGCCCATAGCATCTAGCAGTTTGTCAGAAGGCTCTATATAAGCTTAGTACAGTATACCTATGTAATATAACAAGTATATTATTCCATGAAATGGTATTTCTCAGCTGCTACCATGAGCAGAAGTAGGACCTAGGATACCCAAACCGCACCCCCCCCCCCCCATATATTACCAGATGAATTCTAATTCTTTCAGGCATTTGGGAATTTTCAAAATTCTAGACTAACAGAGACTTTTCTAGGCATCTGATGCAATGTGGGTTGCCCCCGGTTCGGACCGGTTCACAAGAACCAGTAGTAAAATCGGCGGGAGGCTCCGCCCACTGACCCAGACATCATCATAGGTGATTTGCACATGCGCAGAAGCACAGGCACTTGCGAACCAGTAGTAAATGTAAGTAGAACCCACCCCTGATCTGATGGGCCTTTTTGTATTACTGTAGTAGAGAATGCTACTATTCATTATAGTTTTCTCGAGATCAACTCCCTTTTCTCCCCACCTCAACAGCTAATTTAAAATTTTCTATCATTTACCATAATGAGTAGATTGGAGGTGATTAGCATTCAGATCTCAAATCCATATCCCAAACTTACTTTATATACAGACTTTCAAGGGTCATATCTGATCCAAGAATTTAGTAAATACTAAAGTGATTGCTTGGATTTCAGATCAAAAGGATATATATTACTTTTCGAATATTGTTGATAGTAACTACATTTGCCTTGTTTGAAACCAGACCAGAATTCACAACCAGTTCTGCAAAATATTTTCAGCAGACATAGATTCTCTAACAACAACAACAACAACAACAATAACTTGACATGGGCATGGCTTAAGAGAGGAACCATCAAGAAAGAAACGGAAGGTTTAATACTTGCTTCTCAAGAACAAGTACTACAAACTAATGCCATGAAAGCGAAGATACAAAAAACCACTGAAAATCGAAACTGCCGACTTTGCAATGATAAAGTTGAAACTGTTTCACACATAATATGTGAGTGCAGCAAAATTGCGCAAACTGATTACAAAGCTAGACATGATCAAGTTGCTAAAGTAATCCACTGGTCATTATGTAAAATGTGCCCTACCTGTATCTGAAAAGTAATGGGAACATAAAGTGGAAAAAGTTGTTGAAACTGAGATGGTTAAGATCTTATGGAACTTTTGAATACAGACAGATTGTCATTTGGAACACAACACGCCAGATATCATGGTTGTCAAGGGCTGAAGCATACCATTTATTGATATCGCTGTACCAGGAGATACCAGAGTTGAAGAAAAAGAACTGGAAAAAATCATGAAATATCGTGACTTGGCCATTGAAACTACATGGTTATGGATGAAACATGTAACAGTGATACCCATTGTCATTGGGGCACTTGGTACCATGTCCAAGAATTTTACAAAATACATCAAGAAATTACAGCTTCCTGCAATAATACCAGCAGAACTGCAAAAAACTGCACTACTCGGAACATCATATATTTTAAGAAGATACTTGGTTGATACCTAGGACACTGGCAGCAACCCCTATCAATCATTAGCATCAGTCAATGGTATTTGTGACACATTTTTAAACATTCAGTTGACCGAGTTTCGTGTTTAATGAATAAAATAATAATAATAATAACTTTTCAGTCCATTTCTGGTTTTTGTATAATTTATCCATATGTTTAAAAACTGGATGATCACAGAATGGAAGATGAGTGGAAGAGTCAGACTAGAAGTAGTCCAAGTATTTTAAATTTATAGGGAAAGTCTTGAATACAATTGGTAATAATAGATTTTTTTGTTATTGAGAAGAATTGATATTGGCCCATTCAGCAGGGAATCTAATGCTGTTTTGAATATACAATGTATATTTTTAAAATTCATAATAATATGAATTTTTTTCAATTGAAAAGTATCAAAAAATTTTCAGTTTTCAGACTCTGCTTTATTGTGGTTTTGCTTATAATTGTATGGATTGTCTTCTAATCCCTTGCTCTTTTGAAAAGATTGTAGCATTTCAGACAGCTGAATTTTACTTTAGAAATGCAAAACTATATGACTTGTATATGACATGTAGCAAATCATGACAGTGACTTCTGATTTTGTATAAACATTTCTATAGGCTATTATAACCAATTTATCCAAGTCATCAACACCTTTTCAGGATAATTGTTTCCTTTGAAGAATCAAATTTCTGAGCCCAAGTTAGTTCACATTTTTAGCTAACTAACCTATTTAGACAATCATCATTTTTTCTTGGCAGTAAATTATCTGCCTGATCTATCTAAACAGCTGAAATAAGCATTAGTATATGGTATATTTTTTAAACAACCCAGGATCCTCCCAAAATTTTCATTTGCTCATTTCTTTATTTTCTTTTGATAAAATATATATATAAATAAATCCATGCCATTGCTTTCCTGGATAAAATAAAATAAGACATGCTAGAATTAGGGCTCTATCTAAGTTCCCTAGAAGCTGGATTTTAGATTATTATTTCTGCTGACACCATACAGCTGTTGTCATTTTTTTCCTTTTCTTTTTTCACTCTGTTTAGAAGCAAGTTCAATTCTGTTTGTTTTTTTAAAAAAAATTCCTCCCCTCTGGCCACAGAATGCTTTTGCAGGAACAGGAAGGCATGGCTTGTTTAAACTTGATGTAACATCAGTTGACAGGTGGGTTTCAGGGAACTCTCTGGGGTGATGGCCTCTTTAGTGGTTTTACCACTGTAAACTCAGTAATATAACATTTTATGCTTCAAAGCAAACTCTAGTCTCTTTTTAATTAAGCACACACAAACATATAAATACACATACATCATAGCTCACAATGATGGCATACCATTTAAAACTAGTTGAAGAGCATATGTTTGGAAATTGGACAGAATTTAATCCATTTTCATATTTATATCACTCTGATGTTTTCAGAAAGAAGATTGAGTTTTCATTCAAAAGAGATAAACAGGTGAGATGGGTGCATCTTAGCTCAAATATAATGGTGAAGACCAGTCCAGTCATTTTGAAGATAGTTGTAGCAAGTCAGTAATACAACTTGTTTTAAGAAGCAAGCAAGCATTTGCTTTGACTTATGCGTGTCATGCTTCAGTGGCATAACTACAATATAATTCTAGGTTCTCCGGATTGTTAATACTTTATTTTGCCACTGTCTTACTCAGCAATTGACTCTTGGATATGACTTGACAATGTCGATACATTTTGCAGAGAAAGAAGCCAAGTACAACAGAAGATCTGCCTATTGTAATATAAAATAATCACAGCCTACATATATGTCAGTGCTCCAGGGCTTAAATTCTAGGGTTTTTTCTCCTGCCTTTCCACATTAGTGATTATTTAGTCATTCCTTTAAGGTCATAGACGACAACTAGGATATACCGATATAATATTTCTCATACGTCTGGGAAAAATTATTCCAGATAATTGTTTTCAAACCGTTTATTAAATCCCACAAATAAGAAGCACATTATGTAAGAATCCTGAAAAAAACAGATAATTATTTTTTTTCCTACAGGCTCAGAGTATTTGCCCTACTGAGTACAAAATTCTGTACAAAATGATTGGGTACATCCATACAGATGACAGCACTTTTATGTGATGTGTTGGTACCTGCAACCTTAAAGAAAACGATTGTGAGTTTAATTTTAAAGAAGTCCTCCTTGATTCAGGGGATTTTGCGAACTATTACCTGTTCACAAATACTCTTTTTAAAATAGGGTATTAATGTATCAATGGTGCCTATGAACCAGCTCAACCTTTTCTTAACTCTTTTCAGTCAAAATGCTGGCCTGGTATTAAGACTGAATTAGCTAATTTAATCCCATATTTGGACTTGTATACCATTGAGATGTTTTGGGATACATAACTTTTTTTCTCTCAAATGCTGCTATGCTGCCTCATTGTACAGTGGATGTTCCTGGGAGGGATGAGCAAGGAATACTAGAATGCATATCAAGAATATACTGTAAATTCTCAGAAGGTGTGAAGTTCATCCCAGATGCCCAGCTAAAGCATGCAGGCACCTATTGAGAGCAACAACATAGAAAGATGCTGAAGATGGAAGTTTAGTGTCAATAGCAAAGGCATAATTTCATTCTGAGTGGGAAAAGGCAATGATAAATCACTCCTGTATTTTATCATTAAAAAATTCATGGATTGTCAAGATATAGTGATAACGCCTTTCAGATCTAAATACTGATGTGACCATGCCGGAGGGAAAAATTGAAGAACATGGGAATATGAACAGGAGAAAGCGCTATACAATGAAAGGTGAAATTATTTGACTACATATTGACATTGTACACATTGAATTGAAATGGACTGGAATTGTAAACTTTCAGTAAAACAATTACTACTTATGACGTGGGAAGCAAAGAAGAAATGACTTGTATACAATGCAGTCAATGATAGAATAGTATCAATTCGATTTTGGAGGTGGAAGGTGTAGTTGAAATATAAGCACTAGGAAACAAAGATGAAATAGGAAAATGACATTAACTTCTGCCAATCTAATGTTTTATTAATTATTAACATAGTCTTCAAACAACCAAAATATTTCACAACACACACAGATGAGACACAGGAATTAAATTGGTTATATTATTGGAAAAGGAGATAGAAATCAGAAATTATTTTGGAACCCTAAAGCTTATAAATAAGGAACCAGAAGAATTGTGAAATGACATTGAGGAAGTTGGCAAGGATGAATACAAAAAGACATTGTCAAAGACTAAGAAACAGAAGAAAACAAACTGGATGTCAGAACAGATTATGGAAATTCCTAAGAACAGAAGAGACGCCAAAGTCATGACAGACAAAGATCTTGGGAAGGTACTCAACAAAGAATTTCAGAAAACGGTTAGAAGAGACAAGAAACAGTGTTTCAATAACTCCTGTAAAGATATTCAAAATAAAAACACATAAAAAAAACCAAAGCATTCTTTCCCAAAAATCTCCAAACTCAGAAGGCTGTTCCAACCTTGAGCTAGAATGTTACAAGTCACCACAGGACAGAGAGTAATTGATTCAAATAACAGTTATTTCAATATTGAAGATACTTTAGAAGATATTGCCTATTTACATTTAGTACTAGTACTTCTACTCAGGGGTGGGTTCTACTTACCTTTACTACCAGGTCGCAATGGGAGTGCACATGTGCATGTGCACTTCTGCGCATATCATCCATGATGACATCCAAGTGGGTGGGCGGGGCCTCCCGCCGCTTTTACTACCAGTTCGCAAGAACCGGAGAGAACTGGGAGCAACCCACCACTATTTCTACTGCTAAAAGAAGAAGACAAAGTTAGATCATCATGTCAGTCATTATCAGGTCACAATGTTAAAGGAATTGATGACAACAGATGTAAAAGTAAAAGTTCTAACCAAGCTCCGTCAATGAATATAGGAAACAACATATACCAAATAAAAAATTAACACAGTATAGAAACTATCTTACATATCTTTTACTTCACATAATACATAATAGGATCATCCAAGGCAAATTAGAGCCCTACCTAGAAAGAACCTAATGTTCGAGATAGTTTTAGAAAAAGCTGAAGTATAAGAGACATTATTGTTGAAGTGCTTCATTGATTATAAAAAGATCTAATAAAGAATATTTGTAGCTCAAGGTTGAAATGAGGGGTCCTTGGTGGTCTCTGAGCTTGCTTGTTTTCTTGCAGACATTTCATTACCCAAACTAGGTAACATCATCAGTACTAGTAAGGAGTGTGGTTTGTTATCAGTTTGTAGTCTAGTAGCTTGCCCTGTCAGAGTTGGTGGGGTTGGTCTTACAGATCTTTAAAAAAGATCTTTTTTAAAAAATTCAGTGATGTCAACTGTGTTAGGATGTTAGGATATTTTTACCATAATGGAAATTCCAGAACATCTCATTGTTCCCTTGAGAATTGTATATACAGGATAAGACTCCACAATCTGAATGGAATATGGTGAGACAGATTGACTGCAGGCTAGCAAAACAGTAAGACAAGGTTACATATTTATTTATTCAACATATATTTTGAATATGTATTAAGAGAATCTGGAGAAGAAGTCACGTCTGTTTTAAAATGGGAGGAACAAACATAAAATCTGTATTATAATGACAACACTCCCTAGTAATGAGAGCTTGCATATAAAGAATATGAAAAGTATTAGTTTAATTTTCTTTATATAAAAAAATCCAACTAATGATAACAGATAAAGCAAGAGAATAGTCCATGAAGTTATTGAATTTTCTACCTTATACGATTGACTAAAAATATAAATGGTCTTCGTCATTCACTGAGGTATAATTCCATTAAAAAACTCATAATAATGAAATTGCAATACTGAGAATCTGAGACTATGGGAATTGGGGCAAGATGTAGATTGTGAAGTGTACAGTCATCCCTTTCCTCTCCTAGCAGTCATGTGCTCCATATATTTTATCCTCCTCTTCACTCTGTGAGGCTCCTGTGACTTTCCCCACTTTTGCCCAGGCTTATCTGTCCCACTTGTTTCTTTCACAACCTCTGTGGATGGGCTACTCAATCCTGCCACAGGATTGTAGCCCACTTGTGATTGATCAATTTTATTTCCTGCAAACTTACAGACAGTGAGGGCCACTTGCATTTGGCACAGGTCTTTCTTTAAAATGCTGTTTCCATGCAAAGCAATGATGAAGTTAACCCATGCCATTTTTCTACATAATACATGAACGTGTTAAAAAGGTCCTTTATTCCATCGGCATCCTATCCTTTCTCAAAAGAGCACTTTTATCCCAAGAGTTCTATTTCTGATCACTAAAAGATGAATGAACCTGATAAAAAAGAGTTAATGTAATGATGTAGCTTTTTATATGATTGAATGTTTATGCATGGTGGTATGGCTAATGGCATCCTGTTTAATAATGCAGCAGCTACGTTGTTCAGGGGACAGTGCTTGATTTGAAAACAGAATATGGTGCACTCTAAATTCTCTTCCCTAAGGAAGGCTGACTAACTGATAAGTGCCATGAGCTAGCATGGGGACTGATTCTGTCAAATCAAGCTCAAAGGGAAAGCACAATGTAGAACCTTCTCAAACTTTCATGAGTTAATGCAAACAGACACAAGTGACATTAGACAGTACATCAGCTCTGGAATGTGTAAAAGTTCACCATCTTACTACAAGGTGGTCTTTAGATGACAGGATAAGGAAATCAGTGCAAATTTGTTAATGTAACAAGTTGGAAAAGCATGCTAAAAATGACACTCTTTTGGGATATGTGATAAAACCTATAGGGATATAAGTGCCATTTGGAACAGAATTATTGAAAGTACATGTATTGCTTGGGCAAAAACCAGACATTTTTGTGTTAAAGCTGACACACATTCACACTAAGGATTATATCTCTGAAACAGTAAGATGAACTATAAGGTTCCATGCTTTAGATTTTGAGTGCTTTCAATTGCTCCAAATTGTCAACAATTCATTAATTGTGAATTTTTTTAATGGGCAGCAATAAGAATGAGTTAAGAGAAAAAATTAAATGTGTTTTAAACAGATATTTCTCTTTTCAAGTTCAAATGATTATTTTTGATCATTTTTTAATATATCCTGAATTTCTATCCAACTGTTCCAATCAAAGCATCTTACAACTTCAAGAAGCTAAGTAAACATAATTAAAATAGGTAATGAAATTAGCACTCCCTTAATCAGTGTTTCTCAACCTCAGCAATTTCAGTTCCCAGAATTTTGAGTTCTCAGACTTCTGGGATTTGAAGTTGTCGTGTCTTAAAGTTGCTGAAGTTGATAATCTCGCTCTAAGCCATTTAGAGTTTTAAAAATTAAAACCAACCTTTGAGTTTTGTTCAGAAAACAATTAACTGCAGAATTCAATATGATTATCATGTGACCCAGAATTTTGAACCTTGCTGCTACACTCTGCACTGACACTTCCAGATATGCTTCAAAGGTAATCCTGTATAGGGTACATTGCAATAATCAATTTAAAGAAAAACCCTAAGACATGAATAACTGTTGGTAAATCTAGCCAACTCATAATTGATTGCAAAGTGACAGCTTCTGACAAGCAAAGTCAATTGGGGAAGCTGGATTTGCTTAACAACTATATGATTCACTTAAAGACCAGGGGTGAAATGCTCCCGGTTCGGACCGGATCGCCCGATCTGGTAGCAATGGCGACAGGTGGTTCGGAGAACCGGCAGCAAAAATCCCTGCCCCCCCCCCATGCCCAGCTGAGCCACACGATCATCAGAGGCTGTTTTTTTTTACTTTTAAAAGCATTTTTTCCTACAACCTCTTGTTCGGCTTTGGCTGAAAAAATGCTTTTAAAAGTAAAAAAAAAAAAAGCGTGACTCAGCTGAGATTACCAGAGGCTTTTCAAAGCATTTTTTTCTGCAACCCCTTCGGCCAAAGAGGTTGTAAGAAAAAAAATGCCTTTAAAAGCCTCTCGCGATCCCATCTGACTTGCCTGATTGTCAGAGGCTTCTAAAAGCATTTATTTTCTGCAACCTCTTAAGGTTGTAGAAAAAATGCTTTTAAAAGTAAAAAAAAAAAAAAGTTGGCCATGCCTATCCAGTCACATTACCCACCAACCCCCTGCCGCACCAAGCCACGCCAACAGAACCGGTAGTAACAAATTTTAGATTTCACCCCTGTTAAAGACTATATGATTTGCTTAATGACTACAGTGAAAATGGCCATAAAATTGGATCTGGTTATGTGATGCTTCCCAATCGTGGTCATAAGTCAAGAACTACCTGTAATCAGGAAGAACAGCTCATCCAAAACAAGTTCAGCTACATTCCTAGAAGTCATAGTGGTAATCTGGATTATAGTTAAGTGTATAAATCTCACACAACCCATTACTGAACTTGCCAGTTTTATAGCAGAGTGACCAGTTCTGCAAATCTGAAGGATGTGCAAGTGGTTCAGGAGCTGCATAAAAAATGGCTCTGCATTGATTTATTGAATAAGTCCTCGGGGCTTTGTCCTCATTGCAGTATCCTAGAGGATGAAATAGAAAAGATTATTACCAGATTTTCAAATGATTTTACACTAAGGAGATTGGCTAGTACTTTAGAAGATAAAATCACAATTATATCCATCCAAGAGATATTTGTAAGACTCTGCTCTTGGGCAAGAAAAAAAACCCCAAATCCTATGGACAGGATTGGGAAAAATTGGTTTGGCAGCAGAATGCATGACAACAATTTAGGAGTAATTAATTAGTAGATGAACATGAACAAGCAGTGTGATAATTTAAAAAACCAGCAGTGTCTCTTGGATGATACAGTAGCACTATATCCAGGTCATGGGAGATAACCATGCTATTGTATTTTGCCCTGGCCATATTGTACTTGGGGTACAGTTTAATTTATCACATTTCTATGCTGCCCAACTCCCAAGGGACTCTGGGCAGTTTCATCTTGAAACTTGGGATATGGAGAAACTAGGGACAGGTAGTCCCCGACTTACAACAGTTTTATTTAGCGACCATTCGAAGTTACAATGGCACTGAAAAAAGTGACTTATGACCACTTTTCAGGCTTGCGACCGTTGCAGCATCTCCATGGTCACATGTTTTATATTCGAATGCTTGACAGCTAGTTCATATTTATGATGGTTACAGTGTCGTGGGGGTCATGTGATCATCTTTTGCAACTTTCTGACAAGCAAACTCAATGCAAAAGCCAGATTCACTTAATGTCACTAATTTAATAACTGCAGTCATTCACTTGACAAATGTGGCAAGAAAAAACATAAAATGGGGCAAAACTCGCTTAACAAATTTCTCACTTAACAACATAAATTCTGGGCTCAATTGTGATTGTAGGTCAAGGACCTACTTGTGTAGAGAAGAGCTCCAGAATCACGATGGGAAATAGTTAAAGAAGTTGAGCATGTTTGACTTGAAGAACAGAAGAATAAGGAGAGATCTTGTAGTGAAGGGTAAGAACTCTCTTAATCTGTTAACCTGATCCATGGATGTATAGAAGGCACCAATATAAAAGAAACAGCGGATAGTTTCATTGGAAAGTGAAGGGGAACAAGATCTACTGGAATGAAACTAAAAGAAAGGAGATCCAGAAGGAATGTCCTGACTGTAAAAACCATTAACTAGTCTCATCAGAACTCTGATGGAGTCCCCCTCATAGCAGTTTTCAATTGCAGGCTAGATGGCTACTTGTTGGGGATAGTTAGTGAATTTCTACACTAAGCAGGTTGTTGGAATAGAGCAGAGGTGGGTTTCAGCAGGTTCTGACCAGTTCTAGAGAATCGGTAGCAGAAATTTTGAGTAGTTCGGAGAACCAGTAGTAAAAATTCTGACTGGCCCCGCCCCCATCTATTCTCTGTCTCCCAAGTCCCAGTTGATGGGGATTTTGCAGTAACCTTCCCCTGCCACACCCACCAAGCCACGCCCACCAAGCCACACCCACAGAACTGGTAGTAAAAAATTTTGAAACCCACCACTGGAATAGAGGATGGGTGATAAGTATCATCAGAGTACCAGAAGCACTTTAATCCAAAACTCCAGTTTATCTCCCTACTGCATGGAGGACAAGATGAAACCCTGTAAGATATCAGGAACAACACAACGTTTTAAGTGAAAATTTGTATTTATTTATAGGATAATTGTTTATCATTTCTGGGGCAATTAGCTAAAATAAAGCAATGCAATCATAAAAATAAAAGCATTATAAGGTAACACAAACAAGTAACGTGTCCCCAACATGATCAAGTTGATCAATTCTATAAAGCAGCATAAATGTATTACTTACTGGTGAAAAGTAATAAAAAAACAGGTTGAATTCTGACTGTCAGTTCAAGTCCCGCCTTAGCCATGAAACCCAGCTAGTGACTTTGAGCCAGTCACTCTCTCTACCTCACAGGGTTGTTGATGTGGGGAAAATAGAAGTTATGAAGTTGGAAATGATATATATTTGGGTGTGGGATGGTGGTGTTATATATAGAGCCATGGTAATGCAGTGGTTAGAATGTAGTATTTCAGGCTGACTCTGCTTACATGTTGATTCAGACTTCCATCCTTCTGAGATCAGTAAAATAAGGACCCAGATAGTTGGCGGCAATATGCTGACTCTGTAAACCGCTTAGAGAGTGCTATAAGATATTATAAAGCAGTATACTGTATAAGTCTAAGTGCTATTGCAATGTTTGTTGCCTTGAATTATTTGTAAAAATAATAAATGCAGAATACAAATTAAATACATAAATAAATTCCAAAACCTAGGGGCATTCTCCCAAAAGGCCTTCTAATGTTCTTGCCAGAGGTACATCTGTTGAAACTTTTAATACCTGGAGAGGCTTCTATGGGAAGATTGAGATTGTCAAAAAATGGTGTTTTACAGATTATAATCAGCATATCCAGTTTCTGTTCAGAAACAGATAGATAGCCAATAAAATAATCATGAATCTTCTGCTTTTGTTACAATGCTCTGCTCTGTTTCTCAGTGAGATTTATTCACAGACCTTTACACAGAAGAAAATAAATCCCCTACTACAGTGGTGGGTTCTTCCCGGTTCGGCCCAATTCGGCCGAGCCAGTAGCGGTGACGATATGACATCACCGAACTGGTTCTGCCCCCCTGCCCCCCCGCCCACCCCAGAGTTATTCTTACCTTTTATTTGCCCCCACCCCCAATCTATTGCTGCCTCCTGAGTCCCAGCTGATGGCTAGAGGGGAAAAAACTGTTTAAACTCTTGCTGCGGGGCTTCAAAGGGCCACCCTACAGCTGATCAGTGTTAAAAGAAAACAAATGAGTAGACCGGTGCCTGAAAAAATAAATGGGTAGATCAGTGCCTGCAAAAATACATGGGTAGACCCAGTGGTGGGATTCTACTTTGGTAGAACTGGTTGTTAAGTAGTTAAGCAGTTTGGAGAACCGGTTGTTAAAAGAAATCTCCTTTTGTTTTTTTCCACTTTACAGGGTTAATCCTGTAAGGATTAATTACAACATTTGATGTTGCTTCCTAGCCTAATCTTTATTACAGAAACTGCCTCTCCGGCAGTATGCCTAGACTTACTGTCACTTCCGGTTCTGGAGGCTATTTTTTTGCTTGACTTTCTTAAAGGGGAAGGGTTGTTTTAAGCTTTTTACATCACTGTTGGGAGGAAATACTCCCCTGTTGGAGTTCTTCCAACCAGGGTGCAATCATCAGCACTTTGAAGAAATAATTGAATCCTTTTGTGCATATGGACTACTCAGAGGGCTGAAAAAGTTATTTTTGACGGGTCCTCGCACTTTTGACCAGTCCTCAAACTTACGACTGTCCTCACATTTTACGTTTTTCGCCCTATCTTGTCACCATGGTGAAGAGAAACAGTTGTGAAATGAGTGACACGATTGTTAAGAATGCTACAATGGGCATAAATGATGACCAGTCATAAGTGTGAAGACTGTTCAAAAGTGCGAGGACCTGTCAGAAATCACTTTTCAGCCCTCTGGGTAGTCCTTTTGTGCATATGGACTACTCAGAGGGCTTAAAAAGTTATTTTTGACTGGTCCTCACACTTTTGACCGGTCCTCGAATTTACGACTGTCCTCACATTTTACATTTTTTCCCCTATCTTGTCACCATGGTGAAGAGAAGCAGTTGTGAAATGAGTGACATGGTTGTTAAGAATGCTGCACGGGCATAAATGTGAGGATGGTCATAAGTGTGAGGACCAGTCAAAAGTGCGAGGACCTGTCAGAAATGACTTTTTTCAGCCCTCTGAGTAGTCCCTATACACATAGCCATGGCCACCCGGTCACATGACCTCCAAGCCACACCCACAAAATAAGCCATGCCCACAGAACTGGTAGTAAAAAAATGTAGAACCCACCCCTGCCCTACTATAGATTGAAACCAATTTAATTTTCTTTAAATAATTTGTGAATGCTACATTTTTTATAGTTTAAGTATAAGGTTTTCCACATGTTTGAGAGGTACAAGTAATTTTAAATTTTCTGTCTTCCAAATGCATGAAACTATCTTATTAAAAGTTCTATCCATCTGCTAGAAATGGGGCAGAAATGGGAGTATTTGGGGAATGAATTTTTCAAAAGCCCCAGTTTAATCTATTGGGCTGAATAACTTCAAGATATGTGTAAAAATTCTTCAGGATTTGGATGGTTAATAGCCCTTCTAAGTAAATATATAAATAAATGCCAATCCAAACATATTTGGCCACAAGGGCATATGAAATATACAAAGAATGGCATTATAATTTATGATATATGAGTACACCAAACAAATCACATTTTGACATCACACAATATGGAAAAACAGACTCACCTCCCTGGTACAATAAATTGTCTATATTGATAGTTTAAGGGATTACAAATGTAATTTTGTAGACACCACTATACACAAATTTTATTATTTGAATTCAAGACAAGGATACCTGTTCTGGAGGTATACATAGTATGTTTCAGAGGTGGTATTCAGCAGGTTCTGACCAGTTCTGGAGAACCGGTGGCAGAAATTTTGAGTAGTTCAGAGAACCGATAAATACCACTTCTGACTGGCCCTACCCCCATCTATTCTCTGCCTCCCGAGTCCCAGCTATCAGGAGGAAATGGGGATTTTTCAGTAACCTTCGCCTGGAGTGGAGAAGGGACTGGAGATTTTACAGTATCCCTCCCCTGCCACGCCCACCAAGCCATGCCATGCCCACCAAGCCATGCCCACAGAACCAGTAGTAAAAAAATTTGAATCCCACCACTGGTATGTTTGAATCAGGCTGCATACAGAATTGTTGTAAGATAAATATCTAGCTACTAGCTACTAGCTACCGGTAGTTATTTTAACTGAAACTCAAGTATTCTACTTCTTGCCAAATTTCATTTATCCTCCTTTTTTATTTATGAAATAGGTATAAAATTTAGCTTCTTGTTGTGTGCTTTCAGATTAAATTGTTCCATGTTATTGATGATATGGACATGTAAAAAAAAACTTGTAACATGGCACAAAGTTATTTTCTACTTTATTTTGCATCCTTTTTCCTATAATTTCATTGAGCTTCTCAGATCTATCAGCACAGAGCTGATATTGGCAGTCATGTATATTCTCAGTGGATGATTTTGGCATTAACCTTGCATCAACCTGGCATCAACCTGGCATTTAATCAGATACAGCACAGCAACTACAGCTGCTTATATAGAATGAAAAGAATGCCCTAAGGTGGCCTATCTGGAAACAGAGACTCATTCATTGTTTCTTTTGAAACTTGATTGCTTTTAAGCAAAACACAACTAGGTGTTGATCTTATAAGAAGGTCAATGCTAACGCAGAAGTTTAGAATAAATGTGACATTTAAGGTGTTCCAGAATATACAGCTGTCATTAAAAAGCTGTTACACTGACAGAGAGATGCTAAAATGATATACAACTTACTATTTTCTGTTACACATAAAATGTGGTGAGAACTCACAATTTAAAATAGGACTGCAAAATTGCCAACATGATGTTGCTGTTTCTTTCCAAATGGAATGGGATGCAAGTAGAGATCAAATGCATGTACAATTACAACAGATGGCTGCAAAATCAATATATATTAAAACAATAGAATAAACACTTAAAACGAAATTGCAAACCATTCGTTTGAAACAACATTCATTGCACCCTTATTCAAGAAACATTAGATCAAAGATAGGTAATAGATAGCTATCAATGGTAATTGAAACAGTTATAAAGTTCTGGGAGTTTTCACTCATTCTTCCTTTGGAAATAGATTGCTTTCAAACAAACCACAGCAAGGTGTTGATGTTAAATTTGACATTTAAAGTAGGGGTTGATTCAGAATGCACAGCTATCATTAAACAAGCTGCTATATACTACCAGACAATGGCAGAAAAAACGAATATCAAAGGTTTTTAAATAGTTAGGAGGTTCTAGGAAACAATAAGGGTGATTTGGAGGCTGAGATTGACAAAAATTAGAAGTTCCAAAGGTCCCTTACCTTATTTCATGTCTGTCAAGCCCAAACCATGATAAATTGAGGAAATGCTTAAGGTAAAGAGAAACCAGTGAACGAGGCCTAATACCGACCAATCAATTACTGTGGCTGATGTAATCATAAGCCGTTCCAAACATTTCTTTTTTTGAAAAAATCTTACAACATCATCAAAACCTGCAAACTATCACATAAGCCGGGAGTTAGCAGGGAGGTATATATAGGCATCAAGGCAGCATGCCCATTCTGAGATGGCATCTGCAAGATCTCAAAATTAAACAAAAAGTAATATTTATATATTTGTCTACAAAACATATACAAGGCCATCTAGCTCTATATACAAGACTGCTTACTAGGGAATTCTGGAATTGAGGTCCACACATCTTAAAAGTTGCCAAGTTTGAGAAACACTGATCTAAATAATACAATGGCCTCAACTTCTTGGTATTTCCAAAAGAAAACCTTACAATCTGGATCCAAATATCCATGCAACTCATTCTGCACATTCAAAGGTATTTGCAGATTCTGCTTCTCAAACAATCATGCCTTTGACCTTACTTTTGAAGCTGGACCGGCTTTCCGATACGTTTATTAATACAGCAGGAAGGTTTATGTTCAAAGGGGAAAAAGTTGGTTGGAGTGCTGCTTAGCAGGAAGGCAAGATAGCATTGTAACATTTCCCCCCCCCACCCCCCCGCAAAAGCCTCACAGGCACAAAAAATCCTGCCACCAAAGGGAGAAGCAGGGCAACTAGGAAGCCTTGCTAGACAGCTTTTGCACACTAAGCTCTCTGATGGGAAGATAAAAGAAAAACTGGCAAAACTGCTGTTAAGGTTTTGTATGTTTGTTTGTTGATATGTCCTGAAGGGATACTATAAAGCCCACAAACTACAAATCTCTCGGGCCCTGAAACTCACTGGACTGTAGTGAGGCAAGAATTTCCTCCGAAATGGGAAATGGAGCCAAACCATTTTAAACAACAACACAAAAATCTAGCTTCACGATAGTTTCACAATAATGCAAAGTAAATTGACACACTGCTAACCTCACAGGAAGACAGAACTCCCAGAAGACAGAGATTGAGAAAAAATACCATTTTGAGTCAATGAACATAGGAAAACTATATTGTAAGCCTAAACTATGTCTACTTTGATATTATGTGTAGTCTCTCACCACTAACAGGTGGTTTTGACTTAAAATATAAAGGAATTGCTGGTCTTTTTTTGGAACATGTTTGGTTATTTTAGGAAAGACCCTTTTGTAGGGGCATCCTGGAGGAAGGGAACAAAAAAGATAAAATGATGGCTATGACTTTGTGACATATTTTTAAAAAGGGAGTGGTCTTTGGGCTTTGATCTTATGGTTGTGGGCACTTTCTTGACTCTTCTGAACCTCCCCTGCAGATAACTCCACCCTTTTAAAAGTTTGCTCTCACCTCTTGCAATGGTTTCCTTCTGGAATGTTCTTCCTTCACAATCATGACTAGTCTGCATATTCTTGTTATTTTTGAAAGGATTGTGACATAGTCTTAAAAATCAGCTAGATTAATATGTTGGCCATAGGGCTTTTAATCATTTTGCTATATTTATCCAACCCTGAATTATAAACAGTCCTCCTGGAAAAGGAAGATTAAATGAAAGATTATAAACAAGGCCAAAAGCCCTGTATATGGTGGCACCCCCCCCCCCATTTGCTAGGGTTTACCAGTTTTAACTAAAACTAGTCCTGAAGCTTTTTCCTCATAGCATTCATGCATATGCTTCTGCTTATGAATGCTGGCCAGAGGCCAGTATCTTAAAGTGGGTATTGGACTGCATTACATTACATTTATGTTAATTAAAATCATAATTATGCATTAAAACTTTGCTAGCTTTCCAAAACATTTTCACTGTGTTGCGGTATATATGCATGTTAATTTTATTTAGTTTATTTTTGTTTTAATATCACTGTGGCTATATTAATCATTTCTTTGCATAACATACACATCAACACAAGTCATGAGATTGTGACAGGAATAAAATGAATACATAAATAAGTAATCTTTCCTGTAAGAAGGCACAACAATTGATCCTCTGTGTACATATATACACAGAAATTATTCTCATGCATGTTCACAAAAAGAGAAACTGTGGGAATATGGGCTTAACTTCCAGTTTGGCAAGCAAAGCTATTGCTATGCTGTTTAGAGGAGGTTACTCCATGTAAGCTGAAAAGAAAACTAATCTTGAGGGCTTTGTGCTACTTTTTCATTCATTTTGTAACAAGGACATTGACCAGAAAACCTTTTGTGATTAGCACAAGGAAATCCATACATGCTTACTTTACAGTAAATCAAAGATTCTGTTGTGTTTGCCTCACATTTGCACCCTGTTCATTCTGTAACCTAGCTTTATTTTCCTTTCCTTTTCCCAGATATATAGAATAAGTGACTTTCTTTCCATGGAGGCTCTCCAGTGATTAAGAATATTGACTTTCCTCAGATTTCTTTCTTCTTCCTGGATGGTTTTGGGGGCAACACAGAGTTAGTGGGAGGGTATTCCAAGTGAGGGGAACAATGCACTTTCACTATTTACATCAAACAATATTGCAGCAAGACCTTGGCAACTTTTTTATTAGGATATTTGTCATGACACTGCCATCTAATCTTCAACCATGAAAAACCAAGCCTGTCTTGGATTTCAAGAAGTATTTTCCTTCTTAATCTGAATCAGGACCCACCATCGACAAGCAAGCCAGAATAAAGGCCATAGAGGGATCATCAGTGGGGACAGCACTTTGTTGGTTCAGGGTCAAGTGAGTAATCACTTTAACTGAGGCTTGGAGAAAAAGCTGAACATCTGGGTCTGCTGTAGCATTCCACAAGCAAGGCAGGGCAATGACACAGCTTATAAGAATCTTGTCTGGAAGCAACTTGGCATGCTTATTATTATTTCAACAGAGCCATTATAGTGGCTTCAAAATCGTTTCAACCTTTTCCGTTTCCTGGGCCATGATATGTGCAGAAAACAAACATTTTACTGCCTAAAGTATGGAGGGTGTTTTTTTAAAAAAAAATCCTCTGGAACAGAATAGCCTTTGAGTGATTCATTCCTTTTATTCAAGCAAACCATATTCACGCAGAGTATAATATTGAAAAAAAAGCACTCTTCCACACTAATTGTAAATTCATGTGATTTGCAAGTATAAAAAGCTGGTGTGCTCCCTGCAGCTGCTCTGAGCTGCTTGCCCCTTTGGCAAAGATGCCACTCACAGAAAGCTTGCAAGCTTGGTTGCAATTTGCCTCCTAGGTTTCCTCTCCACTGGAGAGATGGTGGAGGGGAGTAAGTGGAAGAGAATGTCCATTATGCTTGCAAATGAACCTTGAAACAAAAATAAAACAAGCTTTTGTAGCCATTGCACTGGAAATTTCATATTATTTTGCAAGATGACTTAGCTTTGAATGGGAGAGAGTCTGAGGCCAGATGAAACCATTAAAAACACAACACCCCAAAAGACAGCAACAATTGTCTAATAACTTTTGACTACAGAGTTCTTGCAGCATTCTCATGCTCAGTGATCACATCACATTTCTGCTCTTATAAATGGATAATATTCTACCACAAATCTTGAGGTAATCATTTTCTAGCTCATAGCTCATTGTGGGACCTTAAGTGTTCTTAGAATACTGAAAAGCAGTAGGCCTTTTGGAAAGCATCCAAAATATTCAACTGCAAGGGAATATGAACAGTTTATAGTGTTAGCCTAAGTTGTCTTGGATGGTCAGCCCAAATTAAATGGAGTCAAAGACAGACTTGATAAAGGGAAACAGATTGTAAATGCATTGGTAAGGGAATGCATTCTTCTCTCCATTTTCAAATTAAAACAATAATTAGAAACTCTTCAACAGTGCATAAAATCGTGCATAAAACAAATTAAATCTTATCCTAGACGAGAAGTCCCAAGCCCCCGGGCCAAGGCTCGCTGCAGCCAGTTCGGAACTGGGCCGCGCAAGCTGTGGGGAGCTCCATTTGTGCAAGCAGTATGCGTTCATACGCACAGCTCTATATGCCCGAGCAGTGGGCACTCGCATTCACAGCTCTGTTTGCGCAAGAGGCAGGGGCTTGTGCTTGTGCGTGAAGCATCATTTGCACAAGTGATGGGTGTGAGCGCGAGCTGCAGGCATTTGCATGAGCAGTAGTTGTTTATAGTCCATTTGTATGCATATGGAGTTTCATGTGCACATGTGGGTACCTATCGCTTGCACGGAACCATTCTGTTCTGACCCAGCTCCCCAAACACAACAAGCCCTTTGTAGATTCCTTTATTAAGAACGCCAGCAGCCCTGGCAAAAAGTTTCTCTTTACAGCAGGCTAACAAGTTTGTCCAGCAGGGAGACGAATAGTTGTCTGTCACATCTATTCATTTCGACCTCCCTGCCTTTTATTCCCAGAGCTAGGGTGGGGCTTCACTAGCAGCAGTGGCTCTTCTGTCCCATGGATCGGCCCACGGATTCCCACTGCTCTCCTCTCCTCTGCCTTCTGTGCATCAGCGCATCAGGCACTGGACCCAGCTGTTTCTCCTCTTCTTCATCAGCCACCTCCAGACCTGGGGGCTGTTGACTCTCCATCTAAGGGCTGACGGACGGCCCAGGCTGTGCCTCTGTCGCTTTCTCTGCCAGCTCCATTCCCTCTTCCCCCTTGGAGTTCTCAGGTTGCCTTGATGCTGACCCTGACTCCCACGCCTCCTACTCATCTGATTTGGCTGCTGGAGGGGCCAGTGGTCGACAGGCCACAACACATTCCTTCTCCCCCCACTTCCCCGCTGGGCCACAAAGTTGGAAAGGTTGGGGACCGCTGTCTTAGGCTATCTAGTTTAGAATAAGAACATGATTGCCCACAAATACAATTTTTAAAGTGTGTTATTGTATTTGTGCCTTAGTTTTCAAAGCAGTTTAAATGTATAATCCATTAAAAAGTATAGTAGGGTTATATGTGATTTATCCTATTGGATAAATATGCTGTTATGAGGAACACTGAGGTGTTTGGGCTGGTGAAATTTCACTTTCAGGAAAAGCAGCCTTGAAGATGATGGTGTGCCAGTACGAACCAGATTCCAAAATGTGCTGTTCTTCCTCAACTTTCAATTCCCGCCTCCCAATTTCCCACCATAAAGGTATATAACTTTATTGCCCATTTGTTCCCTTCCCCAACTGATGACAGCAGGGCACCAAGCCGAAGCTGGTAGATCTGACACATGCATTCCAAGTTCCTTTAGGTACTTGGACCTGCTCAGTTTTTATAAAACTGATTGTCAAAGTGTTGACCACAGAAAAAGCTCTTCCTATCCAAACGGCCTTCTGATCTAAATCAGAACAGGAAACTAGGCTTAAGATTCTGTACAGTTCTACTTACTTCCATATATACATATGTGAACACAACTATGCAATTGAATCCCTGTCCCCTTTTTACATGGATTTCTTCAACTGCATGGTCACAGCTACAGTATGTATACTTTTTGCCACCTCACTTCCCGCTCCCATGAAAGTCAATGGATATAGAACTGAGATCAGAATAGAGAAAGAGTGAGAATATAACTCATCCTCATCCTTCTCTTAGAATCCCAATAATAAAAGCATGGACTGGATAACCCCACAGCAGCCAAATCTATAAATAGAAGTCAGCTATGATACCTAAACTGCTACCTTCTGTCTAAGGTCTGCCCTTTGTTCCTAGACCTAAAGCAAACTGGAATATAAAGAGAACCACAGTGTAAGCTGGCAGAAAAGCTGGACCTAAATATAAATGTGGGATATAGAATATAGGCTAACAAAGTTGGAAGGGACTTGGAGGTCTTGTAGTCCAACATCCTACTCAAGCTGGAGATCATACTGTATATCATATATACTGGAACGGGAAATTAGAGTTAATTAGAGTTAATTTAGAGATTCCTGGAGTTGATAAGAGAGTGACCTAAAAAACAACTATAGACTTCAAAATCCATGTTAATGTAGTATCTAGGATTGAATTAGGGGAATTACATTTAGCCCTGAACAGACTAAATGCTACAGGCCTTTTTTGTTCATGACGTTCATTCTCTATGTTGGAACAAAGGAAATTCCAGTTATGGTAATAAGCCTCAGAGATTCCTCCTTCAGCCACAGTTAATATTGAACTGGAGATTACTGCCCATTTCAAGGAGATAAACAGATCATTTGGGGAGTTGGCTGGGGAATTGCCAAAAGCCTGATATCTCCAAACATAGTATTCTTCAGATGTACTGTCACTATACCTCCCACCATACAACCAAATGAAAAAAATTCGATTCACAGATACTGTTCAAACTTCTACCAAAATTTTACATGCCTAGCTGTTCGAGAAAAATCTGTAAGAGGGAATTTCTGAATGTCCATTCCGTTTCCAGCTTACAAGTTTTCTTTAAAGATTAGGTTCATTTTGTCTTTCAAGCAGGTTACCAGAGCAGCAGTTCCCAACCTTTATGGCGGAGGGGGGAGAGGGAAACGCGTCCATGTAAGCGCTGGGCCAATGCATGTGAGTCGAACTGCATGTGCGCACTGGCCCACTGCTCACGCAACCCACTTCCGAACTGGACACAGCCCAGTAATGGGCCATGGCCTGGGGGTTGGAGACTCCTATACTAGAGTACTTTAATCGCTAAAATTTACTGTCAGTTTACAAACCCAGGTCAAACACACATGGGCAAGACTCTGATGCAAAGGAAACAGAGTATATTGCTTACAACACGCACACACACAAAGTTTAAAATATTCAATGTTGTATCTACCGTACTAAATGTATCTGTTAAATGTCAAACCACAGCTTCAACTAGCTCTAACTACTTTGACCAACTTCCTCTTGAATCTAACCACAAATACAATATAAAAGTTACTTTTATATACCTACTTGCTTCTCATGCTTGCTAAATATTTCCTTAAAATATTTATTAATATTTAAATAGCTTAAATTCTCTCATAGAACCAATAAAAGGAAACATCATTATGTCAGTTCTAATTCTTCCAGTGATAAGGACTCAGGAAATACAAGTATTTTAATTTTTGTTGGCAGAGAACTGGAGGCACATTGTGATTTCTCCCATTAATTTTCAGAGTTGGACTTTTTCCTTCTAAATATGGATTTACTTGTAAGTCCCTGCATTTTGCAAACTTCCACAAAGATAGGAGAAGATAGTGTAGTTCATCTTTGAATTTCATCTTGACCTTCAAAAAGCATGGGGGGTATTCAGAACAAAAACATTCTGACCGCTTATTTGAATCATTAATGAAAACAAAACTGTGATACAAAACTCACACAGAGAAATTATAGAATCAAGATCCATCCAGTTGGAAAATATTTAATGAGAACACACAGAGTCACTTTCCTAGTTTAAAATAGTATTTTCTAAGGTTCCCTGCAATTACCTTAAACAAATAATCAGATGTTGGCAGCTTTAGACAACATTCCCTTACCTGATAATGAGTATACTTAACATTTCTAGGCAGGGCAGCCTATTCATGTAGATAAAACTGAGCTACCACAGAGATCCAAAAGTTTTTTTAAAAAATATAGATATTTCTGTGGAGGTGGGGGCATTAATAACTTTGTTTGCCTACAGACCCAGTTCTTGATATCTAATTGAGGGTGATTATTAATCTGGTTAATAACAGTCCTTCTACTCTTAGGCATTAACTAAGAAATTAAATGAAAAAAAAGGCTGCTTCAGCAGCACTAAGCCATGGTGTGATTAACTTATGCTTTTTAGAACCAATATAATTGATTGGGTTCATACAACTTGGTATGTCACATATATTTTACAAATCACTATAGATGCTGGTTTATTTACTCAGCCGTGCAGTGTTGGGAAAAAATAATTAGTTGAGATGGCAGTCCTATACACAGATACCTGAGCATAAATTGAAAACAATGATACTAAGGGACTGTTGGTTCGATTGCTATGAAAAATCTGACATTTTAAGATACATCCATTATGATATTCTTTACTGAATTGTTTGTCTACTTGCGTAATGATTAAAACCAATCCAAAAGGCGTTGTCTAGTATCTGAAAACTATACCTTTTTGATTGGAAATGATTTAGCCTTGATTGCATTGAAGTATGAGATGCACCATTACTAGTTTATCTTCTCCATGATTTTCAGCTGCTGTTTTATTTAACTATACTGCCTACACTGCCTACAGCAATTCTGGGCAATGATTCCCCCAGTGGCATGCATGAGCTGCCCTGTTCTACTATAAAAACGCATTATGGCTGAATTCACCCTGACAGTTTGGAAAGATCTAAGTTCTTTGGAAACTCAAAAATGTGTTTTTTCTTTGTTTTAGCTGACAGGATGAGCTTCTGGCATTTTAAAGTGCAAGTCATTAGCATCCACAAGGGTAATGTTAATCTGTCTGTGTTTCAATCTCAGGACATTTTCCATTTGCTTCTGCCACAACAATCTCTGCCATCTCAGTGCTTTCTGAGCCCCCTGAGAATTAAAGGAAGCTTTACAGTGCCAGCAGGAATCACAGAAGAATTCAGCTCAGACCAGTTGCTTGCTGATTTACTCATCCTAGAGATTGGCACTAAAGAATGATAATTCGGATCTAAAAGAAAGACAGGTGGGCGGGGGGGGGGGAGAAGAAAAGATGAGTGATTAATAATGAATTATATCTCCTCATAAATGGAAGGACATAGAGAAAACGCAGAGTTGTACTGAATGAGTGTTTTTATATAGAAAAACACTCAGCTCTTCTTGTCCTCAATGTGAGGATAGCTTTGATATTTCCTTTTTTAAGGAAGTGAACTTATTAGACATCTCAAGTGCTACAAACTAAGTTGCTTGTGTCAGCAATGGAAGCAGGCCACCCATTTAGAACATTCCACATTTTTGCTTCCGGTTTCTCTTTGGAAAGATGCTACACTATCCAGTGGCAAAATATTGCTTAATGACAGATGGGAAGGGGATGAGAAAAAGCCATGTCACTGCTACGTTTTCCAAACCTTCTTTTTTTTTTAAATTTGATTTATATGCCGCACTTCTCCAGAGACTCAGGGCGGCTTACAGTGCATTAAGCAGTAGCCTTCATACTTTTGTATATTTATACAAAGTCATCTTATTGCCCCCACAATCTGGGTCCTCATTTTACCCACCTTAGAAAGGATGGAAGGCTGAGTCAACCTTGAGCCTGGTGGGATTCGAACTTGCAGTAATTGCAAGCAGCAGATGTTAATAGATGTTAATAACAGGGTGCTTTAAACCACTGTACTACAGGCTTCTTAGTTATTTTAGCATAATATGTCAGAACATAAATTCTCAGCACAATACATTGTTCACACATTGCATTATGTTCCAGTTTATTTAACAAGGGTTTGTTGAATATAAGCTAAATTCACACTTCACCTAAAGCAATACATTACGATTTATAAACCACAATGCCTGGATTCATGTGAAACACTAAGTTGAAATCAATTCATAACACTATAGTTTTACACAAAACATGAGACCAGCCGATGTGTAAAATACTTTTCTACAAAGACATCTATTACAAGCTACAGAAAATGCCACATGTAACTATGATGTTGTCATGCAAATGCCATAGATATCATAATGTTGTCATGATATGCATGGCATACCTTTTCCTTGTCCCATGCACAGATCCTATTGAACAAGTCAGAGAATGCTCTCACCCAAGCTAATTAAGATTATCTCTCAATGGTTTTTGTCCTGCCATTGTGATGTATTGTGATAAGGCAATCAGGTAAAATGTATTTTGATTTAAGAACTATTGGTGGTGAATGATGATGATGATGATGATGATGATGATGATCGTATGGCGTTGTTACTGTAGCCAGGAGGCCACAATGCTATTCCAGGGTCATAGTTTGGCTTGCCAAGGTACCAGCCCTGTTATAGGACATGCTTGCACACTTACCAAAGTGCGCCACAGGAAGCCGAGCTAGCTTTGCACTGGAGAGAAAGGCGAGTGGGTCTTCCTGCAGCATTACCCAAGGCCCCCTCCCTTTCTGGAGCTGCCTTGCAAATGGGCACAGCAACTGGTAAGGTTCAGAGCCATCAGGAATCTAACTGCCTGCATAGAGCACCAGTTCATCTTCCCACCAAAGTGGTAGTTATCTACCAGTATCTATTTGGCATAGAACATGCTTTAGGTGGATAGAAGCTGAGGCAAGTGCCATGAAATGCTTGAGCTTGAAGCATCGGAGTTTAAACCATCTCAAGCATCATTAAGCCACTGAGCTACTGTGCCTCTATTCAACCTTCAGTTAGGCTGTAAAACCTTCTCCTTGCTTCTAGTAGTCATCCCGATTTTTCTCTTAGCCGAAGCCAATAGCTTCAAATAAGATATAGTTGCAGTGGATAAGATTAAAAGATGGGATTTTATTTTATCAAAGAAATGGACCTAGATGACAGAGGGTTCTCAGAAATTCTGCCCATTAGTGTAGTATAGTTTAGGGCTATGAAATCTTTTTGAAAAGATTGAAAACAAAACAAAACTAAACATTAGAGGTTAACAAAGAAATACAAAAAATTCTAAGCCTTTGCTTCCACCTAGTGGCCATCTGGAGTATTGTAGCACTAATTTGTAGGTACCGTAAAATACTGCCTACAACAAAGTTCTAAATAGGCTTAATATCACATAAAGCAGCAGCCAAACAATACAATGTGCCATAGTATGGTTGCAAACTTCCTGAACCCTGATCTTTCATTGTCAACGCTATTACAGATAGAGATAAAAAAGAAAGCAAGGCAGGAGCCAGAATCCCAAACAGGTCTTAGCAATGGTGGGATTTTACCCGTTCAGACCGGTTTGGGCAAACCATTAGCTCCGACTTTCAGCTATGAGCGAACTGGTTCTCTCTTTCTTTGAAGTGGGCCGGCCTGCCCATCCCTGCATTATACTCACCTATATTTCTGCATCCGAAGCCCAGCTGATCAGGGTGGCAGAGTGGATTGCCGCTCCTTGGCTGTTTTCCTTGCTCACAGCAACGCGGATGTTCAATTTTCTGCAAACAGTGCACATGCGCACTCAGCGAACCAGTTGTTAAACCAGTAGGATCCCACCACTGAGTCTTAGGTACCAAATGATAACTGTGATGGAGTCCAGAACAGCGACAATGCCACATATGAAGTGAGTAAGGTAACAGTGAAGAAAAAGAAATAAGAACTAAATATAATGTAATGTAAACTAATCAGAAAAGCTAAAAAGAAGGAAGGTTCTATTTTGTTTTCCAAAGTAAACCTGATACAGTTCTCAATTTCTTCTGTTCTGATATTTTGCAAGATAAACTACAAATTGTTTCACATTCCATTATAAACACAAAGCACAAGGATGATGGGACAGTTTGCATGGACAAAATAAATGATGATCAATATCTCTCCCTAATCTCAAATGATGATGAGAACCTGCTCTAGAGATTTAAGTATTAATCTTCATGAAACAGTCTGGAATGGTTTGCTTATAATATGTAAGAAAGATTTTATCAGTGTTTCTAGTATTAATATTAAATTACTTTGAAATTACATTTGAATGTATGCAATTCCATTATCTTTTTAATTGCATCAAAGACTGAAATAGATCCTATGAAGTAGTATAATATATTTATTTGACAATCAGACTTGGGTTCAGTAGATACAGTATATATTCAGTTTTTCCCAGCCTGATGCTCTTCAGATTGCACTGAATTCCTAGTCAGTAGCCAACATGATTTATAGACTATGTTACTGTTACAGCAGATTTCAAGTCAGGTTTTTGTGCTACTACAAGGCTGTTTTACATTCATACATTTGTGACAAAGCTCAACAAATAGGATGTTAACAAACCAATGCAGATGAATTATCAGAGGATTGAGTAGTTCACAAATATTTATTAAAGTATCCACAAGCATTTTGATGCACCATCCCCACAAAATAGCATCCATGACTCTTAAAAACTAATCTTTAAAGATTGTTCAAGTTTTCTTGGATGACGAGGATTGGCAAAATTGTGGCATTCTCATGCAAGATCTTGTAATATTTCAGCAATGTATGAAAACTTGCATGAAAGCATCTATATTTTCTTGAGATTTTGTGACATTGAAGATCTCGGAATGAAATTGTTGAATCTCAAGGACTGGTAATCTTACAGAGTGGCTAAGGTAGGAAAAAATTACCAACCACTGGGAGTTGAGTCCTCACTTTGAGTCCTTTCTTCAATTTGGGCCAAGAAGATATTATGGAATTTTAAAAAAGACTTTCATGGTGTATTTGTCCCATGGTTACGTTGGACAATATCAACAGCTCAGCTCCAGCACGCATGCGTATGTGCGCAGGCCAGCTGATTTTTGGGCCTTCCAGTACCAGCGGAAGTTGGGAAATGGGTTGTTTCTGGCCTCCAGAGGGCTTCCGGGGGATGGGGAAGGCCGTTTTCACCCTCCCCAGGCTCCTAGAAAGCCTCTGGAGCCTAGGGAGGGTGAAAAACAGGCCTACCGGGCCCACCAGACCATCACGTGCTAAAAGTGGAGGGGCGCGCGCATGCGCAGGGGCAGGGCACATTGAATTATGGGTTTGGGCATGCATGTGGGTGACCTCCCCATGCTCCCACCACTTTTGGCATGTGATGGCAAAAAGATGAGCCATCACTGGCCTAGATTTCCAAGGTCTCTTCCAACTCTGTTATTCTGCATTCTGTAAAGTGGAACTAATCAAGCAGAGAACCAATCTAGAACTAGGGAGAAATTTCTTGACAGGTAGAATAATTAATCAGTGGAACAATTTGCCTTCAAAAGTTGTGGGTGATCCAATACTGACAGTTTTTAAGAGATTGGACATCCATTTATCTGAAATGGTATAGGGTTTCCTGCTTGAGTAGAGGGTTGGACTAGAAGACCTCCAAAGTCCCTTCCTACTTTGCTATTCTGTTATATTGGAAGCTGGATTGTAGCATGATTAAAACCTTCTATCAGGCACAATGCTAATGATAATACCAGACATGCTGTAATTACCTTTTTATGACATTTAAAAATGTCTGAGTGAGAAAGATAATTATAAAGAACAGTATATATATTTATAATGACAAAGCTTTACTTGACATTAATTTGCCTCTTTATATGAAAAAAATATATTTGCATAAAATTAAAAAATTCTACTGCCCCAAAAATATTGAAGATACATAGTACACATTTTATTTGCAGTGTCCACTCCTTCTTTTGTTTTATTGTAAAATGTAATTATGAAGGCTTTTTCTTCAGAATCAAGATTAATTTGTCAGGACATAAACTAGACACAATAATTTTTGTTCCTTTGGGATATGCAATAGTGTCTTTACTGAAGCAAAAAAGCTTGAGTGTTCTCCTCTATCTCTGGTTGTAATGAATGTGGGTGGCAGCTATATTTTGCTTTTTTTAGGGTGCCCCAGGGGTGAAATCCAGCAGGTTCTGACAAGTTCTGGAGAACCGGTAGCAGAAATTTTGAGTAGTTTGGAGAACCGGTTGCGGAAATTTTGAGTAGTTTGCAGAAACGGCAAATGCCACCTCTGGCTGGCCCCAGAGTGGAGAGGGAATGGGGATTTTGCAGTATCCTTCCTCTGGAGTGGGGAGGGAATGGGGATTTTGCAGTATCTTTCCTCTGCCATGCCCACAAGCCACACCCACTAAGCCACACCACGCCCACTAAGCCACGCCCACAGAACCGATAGTAAAAAAAGTTTGGATTTCACCACTGGGGTGCCCCCATAAGACAATTTCTTCTTTAGTTCCTCAACTAAGCCTATGTCACTGAACCAATTATCTGTAGTTATATTACAGCGCAATCTATATATATGGGCTCTGCCATTCTTTTTACTAGATCTGCAGGTTTATTGCTTATACTGTATGTCTGCTTCTTAGCATAAATTATGCTAAAATTATGCATTTTAGTATCCACAGTATTCCATACAATTAGGTTGGGTACTATGTACTGATGAAATTGACAACTTCCTTGAAAATCTGTGGGTATTTTATGTAATGTTGTAGGGGTTTATCCCCTATAGAATAGTTCTTTTGATAGTTGAGTATAAATTTAGTGAATATTTCAGATACAGAAGCAACTTGATCTTCCATATTTCTGTCAAACTGCAAACAAGCCCTTAGAAATTTACATCTTTTAATACTCATCACAAGATTGAATTTCTCTACTGCGTCTCTATTTGTTCTCCAAAGAATTTACCAATTAATAAACTGTATTTTACAACAATCTCAAGAATATCAACACTAAATAAACATTTCCAGCAATACGCGGCTGTTTTTGCCAAACATGAATCACTTATATAACCATTGGCAAATATCTTAAAAGGTTGTGAGCTGTTCTTTTTAAAAGATGGATTACTTTATTAGTTCATAATTTTGCCTTTCCTAGAAAATAATTAGCATTTGCTATTATTTCCTCCTCTTCCTCAGTTTCATGAACTTTTTGTTCTGATTCAGCGCCCCCATCAAGTTCTTCTACATCAGGGCTGTCAAACTGGTGGCCAGATGCGTCATAGGCCACACCCACCCCAGCTCTGCGAAGGCAAAAAAGTCACGATATGTCACCTGACATCAATGTAATGTGGTGAGTTTGACACCCGTGTTCTAAATGATTTTTTATTTTTTTAGATTTAGATTTTATTTGATTTTTATACCACCCTTCTCCAGCAAGATTCAGGGCGGTGAACAGCCAAGATAAAACAAAGCATACAAAATTTAAAAGACAATTTAAAAAGTAATTAAATAATTTCGGCCCACAATTTAAAACAACCCAGTTAAAACCAATTTCCAATTTCCAATTAAAACCAAAACGGATAGGATCAAGCCAGGCCGGCTAGATGAAATAAATGCGTTTTCAGGGCTTGACGAAAAGTCCGGAGGTCTGGTATCATGCGTATCTCTGGGGGTAGGTCATTCCAGAGGGTGGGTGTCGCCACAGAGAAGGCTCTCCCCCTGGGGGTCACCAGCCGACATTGTCTGGCGGATAGCACCCTGAGGAGGCCCCCTCTGTGCGAGCGTACTGGCCGGTGGGAGGCTATTGGTGGCAGAAGGCGGTCTCGTAGATACCCTGGCCCTAAGCCATGGAGCGCTTTAAAGGTGGTCACCAACACCTTGAAGCGCACCTGGAAGACCACCGGGAGCCACTGCAGCTTGCGCAGGAGAGGTGTCACATGGGAGCACCCCGTTGCTCCCATAATCCCCCGTATTTTCCATAATTGGAAAATAATTCCGATTATTTTCAGAAGCAGTATCAATTTCATCTGGAGGCAGGAATATTAAGTGTGTTTGCCACCTTGGTTTTACAGGGGGAGAAGTTTTTAACAAATGGAAAAAAAATTATTTTGTTAAATTTATTTGATTTTTAGATCACCTTTATTATTTTAATCTCTGAGGGAGATGGACAGTTAAGAAATATGAAACCTACATACATAAATTTTAATAAATAACTTAAGTTTGAAACCATACTTGAACCCTGATGTCGCAGTGTTTAGAATGCAGTACAGGTAGTCCCCGAGTTACCACCACAATTGAGCACAATATTTATGTTGCTAAGTGAGAAATTTGTTAAGTGAGTTTTACCCCATTTTACGACTTTTCTTTGTTAAGAAATTTGTTAAGTGAATCACTGTAGCTGTTAAATTAGTTACATCATTGTTAAGTGGTTACAAAAGGTGATCACATGAGCCCCGGGACATTGCAACCATCATAAATATGAACCAGTTCTCAAGCATCCAATCATATGACCAGAGGGATGTTGCAATGGTCATAAATGTGAAAAATGGTCATAAGTCACTTTTTTCAGTGCCGTTGTAACTTCAAACAGTCACTAAATTAACTGTCACAAGTCGAGGACTACCAGTATTGCAGGCTAACTTTGATCACAGTCAGGAGTTCAATCCTGATGGGGCTCGAGGTTCACTCAGCGTTCCATCCTTCCAAAGTCAGTAAAATGAGAAACTAGATTTTGAGGGGCTATATGCTAACATTATAAACAGCCCAGAGAGTACTGTAAAAGCACTATGAGGCAGGTTATAAGTCTAAGTGCTATTGCTACATAATCCTCCTTCCTCTTCCTATTTTTTCACAACAACCCTGTGAGGTGAGATCGGCTGAGTGTGACTGGTCAAGTCATCCCGCCTGGCTTTTGTGCCTTAAGGTTGAACTAGAACTCACAGTCTCCTGGTTCTAGGCCAGCATCTTAATGGTACACCAAACAGGGAAATATAACACTACCATTCTGCCTTCCATTGAGCACCTGTATACTGCACGAGTCAAAAAGAGGGCTGTGAAAGTATTCGCATCCTAGACATAAACGGTTTCAACTCCTACCTTCAAAACGACACTGTAGAGCACTGCACACCAGGACAACTAGACACAAGAACAGTTTTTTCTCGAATGCCATCACTCTGCTAAACAAATAATTCCCTCAACACTGTCAAACTATTCACTAAGTATATATTGTATTTTATTGAATAGCCCGAAGGCCTTTTCAAAAAAGAAAAAAGAGAAAGATAAAACAAACAGTTACAGAAATAACAGTGTAAAAATATGATATATGGCATTAAAATTTAAAAGTTATCGAAGTTCAATAACTAAGTTTCCAAAACTAGATAGCCCAAATAAGATAGCTCCTCTCTAACTCAGTTCGTCTTTCTTACAATCAATGAAATTCTTTTCAATATAACTGGCTCGATATTCACTAAGTCTGCACTACTATTAATCTTCTCATCGTTCCTATCACCCATCTCCTTCCACTTATGACTGTATGACTGTACCCTTGTTGCTGGTATCCTTACAATTTATATTGACTGTTTCCTGATATGATTTGATTGCTTATTTGTTCCCTATGACTATCATTAAGTGTTGTACCTTATGATTCTTGACGAATGTATCTTTTCTTTTATGTACACTGAGAGCAAATGTACCAAGACAAATTCCTTATTGTGTCCAATCACACTTGGCCAATAAAGAATTCTATTCTATTCTAGAATAGCATGAGCACAAAATATAGGCCGTAATATAAAATTAGAGGAATGGGAAAAATTATGGAGCAAAAATTATAAATTAACAGTCAACTGCATACAAAGAAAATCTATACAAAATGGTTTATAGGTGGCATTTAACACCGGCGAGATTGGCTAAAATGTATACAAATATGAAACCGGAGTGCTGGGAGTGCAAAAGGATGGCACATTTTATCACATGTGGTGGCAATGTCCCAAAGCAAAAAAATATTGGGAACAGATAAGGAGATGGCTGAGATAACAGGAGAACAAACTGAATTTAAAGCTGAACTATTTTTATCAGGAATGATTAACCGAAAGATCAAGAAGCAACTCCAATACATTATTTTACACATAGTAACAGCAGTGAGAATTGTTTATGCTCAATGTTGGAAACTAGAAAATATACCAGCCAATGAGATGATTATATACAAGATACTAGAATGTGCTGAGATGTATAAACTCACACTAGAAATGAAAGGCAAGGAAGAAGCAGAGGTGTGGGATAAGTGGGATAACTGGTTAGAACAGAGAAACAAAAATGTATAGGAATAAATGTAAATACCTGTAAGAGACACATGACACAATACTGTTAAAAATGTTTTGTTGTTATGTAAATTGAAAATAAAAAATTAAAATAATAAAAAAAAAGAATTCTATTCTATTCTACCAGATGAAATATGCCCAAAGATCAGCAACACCATTTCTGCCTCCGAGGAAACTCAATCATGAAAACTTTTTTT